>VZQC01009277.1:1248884-1268075 GCA_009823505.1 Rhizomys pruinosus | reverse complement strand
GGGGGGGGGGGGGGGGGGGGGGAGAGAAGAAAAAAAATCAAAAGAAAAAAAAAAAAAAAAAAAAAAAAACACAAAAAAAAAAAAAAAAAAAAAAAAAAAAAAAAAAAAGCTGGATGTGGTGAGGTACATCTGTAATCCCACCACTCCTACAGCCAGACAGGAGATGGAGACAGGAGACTCTCCCAGAAGCTCACAGGCCAACTGGCCCACAGTCTGCATCACGGCAGAAATGATCTTGGCAGCCAGCAAGAAAAAGACACTTGCCACCAAGCCTAGTGGCCTGAGTTCCACCCCTGGGACCCACATGTTAGAAAGAGAGAAACAGCCGGGCATGGTGGCACACGCCTTTAATCCTAGCACTCAGGAGACAGAGGCAGGCAGACCTTTGTGAGTTCAAGGCCAGCCTGGTCTACAGAGTGAGTTCCAGGACAGCTGGGGCTACAGGGAAGCCCTGTCTCAAAAAGACCAAAGGAAAAAAGAAAAAAAAAAATAAAGAGAGAAACAGCTTCAGCAAGTTGTCCTTCTTCTGACCGCCATATGAATGCTGTGTCATGCACATACTCACATGTGCTTTTATTAATAAATGCACACATTTATCACTAAATACATCTAATGCAAATTAAATAAATAAATTCCTCTCTTTTTCCTATCACAAGCTCTAATCCTAGTCCTCAGGAAGCTGAAGCAGGAGGATCCTAATTAGAGACCAACCTGGCCTACAGAGTGAGACCCTGTCTGAAAAGAGAAGAAAAAAAAGTTTCCTGTGAGTGGACTGAGACTATCTGGCCTGATTGTCTCCACTTGTCTTAGCAGCCTCTGACATGTGCCTTTCTCCTCAATCTTAGGGCAAAACATTACTCTCCTACTTTAGCTTTGAGCAAGAAGCACATCATGTAAAAATAAACGTTCAGACACTGGTCTGAGATCAGGCTTGACATTGTGTTTAGCTGAATCAATCCTGGGCAGGTCAACTTGGCCCCCTCAGAAATGAACATTCACATACACAGCAAAGGAAAGAGTTGAACTAGATAAGTGATGTTCAAGCTGTGCTAAGAAGGAAGGAAAAGGGGGACACATGAACAGATGGAACTCCTGGCTTCAAGGAGAGTAGTGCCCCTTAAATCTATTCTATGTGGTAGGTGTTATAGATTTGGCTAGCATAAAGGAACAGAAGGATTTACAAAGTCCGAATGCTCCAGGGTTTGACCCAATCCTGAGCACTGTTGGACTTCAAACACGGAACCCCTCTTGACTACCCAGGTGCCCCCCAATCTGTCAGACCATTTGTCCGCTCTTACCTGCTCAAGAGACATTTTAACCGAATCCCAGCATTCCTTCCATCATTACAATTCTGGATCTGTCCTTCCAAAAAAAAAAAAAAAAATTGATCTTTTTCCTCAATCCACATTTATCAGTCCATTTTTGGACTCTCTCTTTGCCACAGTCTTAAATAAGTAAATAGGATAACTGTGGTAATTGCCTGACCTGCAAAGTGTATAGAACTTCAAGGTTAATGTCCCTGGCACAAGATTTTCACTACAAACAGCAGAATTCCACTAACCCTTTGCTGAGGCATAGGTTCAATAGGAAGAGGAGATCATGCCATGTATCGAATTACTCAAAAGAGAATTATCTCAGTCCCTTGATGGTCTAATACGACTAAACTGTTCTCCGAAAAGACCTTCAGTAAGAAAGGCCTTCACTTGATATATGGTAGAAAAGTCAAATATCTAACAAAACAAAGTAAAACACAAACACATCTATACCAGAGAAATGATTCGGTCCTACTTCAAGTGTTGTGTGACCTCCTTGTTTCATTTTATAACACTGAATTCCTTCCACATGAGTGGGAAAAAATTGCTACTATTAAGCCTATCTGTTCTCTGAAAATCCTTTAATCAGTTTTCATTAAAGACTGTCAAATATATACATCATTAAGGGACTTTTAAATCTGAATTTTATTGAAGATACATTACATATGGTTTAGTTCAGCAATGCCCATCAGTAATAAGCATCACTCCAAAAGTAGATAAATTAAAATTTCTAGCAAACACAGTGATCCAAATAGCTAAGAAAAATCTAGGTATGGAGCCCAGATTCCCCACTCTCTCTTCTGTGTGTATCTCTCTCTCCCTCTCCCCCCCCATAAAGTACATAACCAACATATCTTGGAAAATCTATAGACATACAGTAAAAAAGCAAAGACCACTATCAGATCTGTTGAATTTTTTTTTTTTTTGGTCTTTTTAAGACAGGCTCTCCCTTTAATCCCAGCTGGCCTGGAGCTTTTTATGTGGACTAGGCTGGTCTTAAACTCACAGAGACCTACTTGTCTCTGCCTCCCAAGTGCTAAGATTAAAGGGGTGTGTCACCATGCCTGGAAGATCTGTTGAATTTTTAAGCAAAAAAAAAAAAAAAAGTGCAAAATAAAATTGCTCCTTAAAGGTTTTATTTAGGTCTGTGTGTTCAAGGCTATCCTGGTCTACGTAGTGAGTTCCAGGCCAGCTGGGGCTACATGGAAATCCTGTCTCAAAAAAAAGCCAAAAAAAAAAAAAAAAGTTTTATTTATTCAATTGGGGAAGGAAGAGTTGAGACAAGCCCTCACTCTGTGATCCAAACTGGCCTGGAAGTCACAATGCAGTCCATATGGGTCTCAAACTCATGGCTATCCTCCTGCCTCAGCTTCCCTGATTCTGGGATTATAGGCATGAGCAAAGGAGTACTTTTCAAGCCAAAGAGAAATACAGTTTTCAGAAATAGAAGGTAAATTCCCGTGGTAATCAGTAATTCTCCTTTAGCTCAACTTTACTACCCCTCCAATGACAAGCTCCAAGATGAGTCTACTCCATAATTATAAACCTGTCCTTGTTGTTATGAAGTTTTAAAGTATTTCAGTTCTATAATTATAGTGAATCTGAATCTCAGTTCCACAGTAACCAAAAAAATGAAAACAAATCCCTGGCCTGGGTCACATAGAGATCCCTGTGTATTCCTGAGTTAAGATGGACATTCTGGATTTCCATGATGTCCCTATGGGCCCTAATCTGTTCTAATGGGGTTGGGGAGAACTCCAAGTAGAATACCTACAAACAGTGGCATTTAGCAAACTACGATTTCGCCTCATTCCCTCATTCTGTTCCATGGTGATACAGTAGATATATCTAGCTCCATCAGAAATGACCGGGCAGAAACCAAGTCTGCACTTCTGAGCTGCAACCTACCTTAAATCTTCTCATGAACCACCCTCCCATTTGAATGGGGAAGCTGTTCATAAAGTCAGATCTCTGAGGCTAAAGTAGATGAAAAATGGTGCAAAGAGGGACAGAGCAGCAGCAGCATTGTCTGCATGGCCTAAGCAAATTTTCAGACAGTGATCAGGTCCATTACACTAATAAATGTATAAGGTGTTTATGGCTTTAAATAACTCACTTATCTTCTTTTTTTTTTTTTTATTAATTTTATTTATTTCTGTATGTGTATGAATGTACTGTCTGCATGCAAGTTTGTGCACCCGTGTCGTGCAATGCCGCAGAGGTCAGAAGAGGGTCTCGGATTCCCCTGGAGCTGGAGCTCTCCTAGAATTGGAGTCTCAGACGGTTCTCAGCCGCCATGTGGGTGCTGGGGATTGAACCCGGGTCCTCTGTAAGAGCAGTCGGTGCTCTTAACCGCTAGGCCATCTCTCCAGCCCCATCACTTATCTTCTATGAGCTTCAGAATACTCACTTTTTAAGTTTTTATTTATTTGCTTATTTATTTATTTATTTATTTATTTTTATTTTGGTCTTTGGGGGACAGGGTCTTCCTGTAGCCCCAGCTGGCCTGGAACTCATGTAAACCAGGCTGGTCTTGAACTCACAGAGACCTGCCTGCCTCTGTCGCCCAATTCATCCAATGGAGATTTTGTTCTCTGTGGTTGAGAGGACCCCAGGCTGGGCCTGTGAGATGGCTCAGAGGGTAAAGGCCCTTCAGTCTGACAATTTGAGTTCCATCCCTGAGACCCACATGGTAGAAGGAGAGAACCAACTCCTGCTAGCTGTCTTCTGATCTCCTCATGCAAATAAATAAATAAATAAATAGACAGAGAGAACCCTGGATCAATGTCCCCAGCAAATTCTATGCCTCCTAATCAGAAAGTCCTTCCTAGTAGGATTTTTGTCCTTTGAATAGAGAATTCCCTGTTTTTTTGTGTAACACTACACCGTTGACTAAAGGTGCCTTCAACTACACTAATTAATCTAAGTAACTAACCACCTGCCACACCCTTCCAAGGGACATGCTAACATTTTGCTTTCTTTGCTTAGATTTAGATACACTCATTGCTGCTAAAAGAAAAGGTAATCAAGTTGGTATTTAATTACCAAGGTAGATTGTAATAAAGCTAAATTCGAATTAGGAGGAAATCGAGGCCCAACTATAATCCAGTCCTGGACTAGCTTAGCAGCCTCATACTAGTTTAACCTCAGCAAAGCTGAAGTAAAAAATCTCTACCTCTTATCTACTTGGTTTCTTTTCTATATTCTGAGTCTCTATGGCACATTTTTGTCTTCTCCTAGGGATCCAATTCTGAACCTGGAATACAGGAATATCCTCAGGCAATACGTTTCAAAAAACCCCAAACAATAGGATAAATATCATTGGTTCAAGTGCGGCTATGACAGGTATACAGACCAGATCTATTAAGAGATAGAGGACAGCTCTTTGCATTTACTTAGTTCTCCTTTAAAGTACGTTCATACCTATTGTTCAGAAAGGGAGAGCAGAATTGAACTTAAGAGTAAATGGATGTTAAAGATTGTCAAATACAACACATCACATCTTTGGCCAGCTTACCTGTTGAGAACTGACAGATGGATCACATGCCCAGACAGATGTACGTGTAAGTGAACTCACCAAAAGTCGGCATGGCTTCAGCGGGGCCGACTGGTTGTTCCCACTTTCATAACTTCCTTCATTTGAAAATTCTCATGCTGAAACAAGGACGCTGCCGTTCACCTTGACAACAGTCCCAAGAAGAGGTGGAGTGAATGTTACTCTCCAAGTTCTACCTTTGGAAATGATGGTTCAGAGAGGTTTCAAGGCCTGCCCTGCTATTTAGCTAGCTTGCTGAACCCAGGATTCTGGAAGGTCTATTTATTCTTCCAAATCATACCAACCTCCCTCTGCCCTGAATTAGGGTCTTTTTTTTTTTTTTTTTTTACGATCTTTTCACCGTAGGAAAACTCCTATAGCGAACCACTTATTTTACTCTTCATACCACATAATTCTTTTGTCTTACACTTATTTATTTATTTATTTTTATTTGGGAGATGGGCACACACAAACCATGGTGTGCTTGTGGTGGTCAGAGAACAACCTTTCAAGAGTTGATTGTCTCCTACCACATGCGTCCTGGGGATCAAATTTAGGTTACAGGCTTGGTAGCAAGCACCTTTATTTACTGGCTTGGCCCTCTCACCAGCCTCCATCTAATAAATAATTCTTTCATTTTTTTAAACATTTATATATTCATTTATTTATATACTTATTTATTTTTTTATGTGTGTACATGTGTGAGCATAAATATGCCACAGTGCACATGTCAAGGTCCTGAGTGTGTTGAAGAATGTGTTCTACAATGTGGGTCCCAGGGATCAAACTCAGGTCATTGAGTTTAACCACAAGCACCTTTACCTTTACCTGCCAAGCCATCTCACTGGCTCTGACAAATAATTCTTGATTTCCAGGGAAGAAAATTTTCTAAGTTTTCGTAAAAAGCATTATTCACAATGGCAAGTCATTTCTTACAGAGCTCAAAAGGTTGCAGTTACCATTGACGTTAAACACTGAAATTTCAAAATTAGAATCGTAAACAACTCTCTAACTTCAACATTGATCAGCAGCCTCTCATTTCAGCAGTGAACAAGTATACCAAGCAAAGGAAAAACGTTAGCACTCCCCTTGGAAGCCTTGGGAAACAAGCAACATTCTGAAGTCATGTTTAACACACAGGAAGGGCTCCTTAAATGCTTGCTAAATGAATAAATGAATTAACCACTTAAACATTAATGGGGTGTTTTTCCTAAAAAATTTTTTTCAGTTTAGGGATACAGTCTAGCCAGGCACAGTGGCACATTCCTATATTCCCATAATGCCTCAGTACTTGGGAGGTAGAAGTAGAGGCAGGAGAATTTCAGGTTTGAAAACAGCCTGGATTTCATAGGAAGGCTGCAGCTAGCCTAGGGTACACAGAAAGTCTCTGTCTCAAAAGACAACCAACACTGGTGGTGAAATCAGACATGGAATCTCTCATCTGTAATCCCAGCACTCAGTGGAGGCAGGAGAATCTGTAGTTCAAGGTCATCCTCAGCTGCACAGTGAGTCTGAGGCCAGCCTGAATTATTTGAAACCCTGCCTGGGGTGGGGGGTGGGGAGGAGTATCAGAAAAAAGCTACCATAATCTATATTCTATGATGCTTGAGCATTTTGATTTTAAGGAAGATGCTATGTTTTAGCTTTCTTATTCATGCTGGCTATTGTAGACTTCAAGTCTGAATTTTAATGCTTCGTTATTATAGGTTTTCCTGTGATAATCTGGATTGATGAAGAATTTTCTATGAAACAAATGCTTAATAAGGCAATAAACCTGTTGAAGGAATAAATTAGCAGGCAGGTTATGCTTGTAGGATGTCTCAACTGCAGAGAAGGTATTGGCCCCACTCTATGGTCTGATTAGGTTTATATTGTAATGTGACTCAAACATTCGCTGTACAGAATAAAAATTTAGGCAATTAGTGATCTTATTTCTTAGGAAGAACTGCTTACTATCATATATTAACACAGATCTCACTCAATTAAAATTGCTCACAGTCAGCAAAAATAATTTCTGCATTGTAATGAAATAATGAAATAATTATATGCAAGGGAGGACTTGTGATCTTTTTAATTATTCTATTCTTCATTTTTAAAAGGGCTATTTGAAAACGTACTCTTATAATTGATTGCTATAAATCAGTCAAACTCATTCTAAGGATCATAAATATTCTAACTTTTAAAAGACAAAGAAATGCTAAATATTCAATGGAATTCTTCAATATTCAGAAAATTTAATCTGGGGGGAAAGGAGAGTCTGCTCTTTGGAAAATAAAAAAGTAAATTTGTTGTCCCATGAAAAATGAAATATCTTGAATGTCAGTAACAGAAATGGAATTAACAAGAGATCTTTTTATTGTTTTTTAAGGTCATTAGGCTGTGAATTCTATAATTATGGAAATCATCAGCCCAGTTCTCTAAGAATGTTTGCTCCCATCCATAAGGTAGTGGAATGTTCAATCAGTCTCTCTCGTGGGAAAGTTAGGTCATAACTGTAAGTGTACCAGCAAAATTGAATTAAGCAAAGAGATTTCATTAGTATTTATAGCCAGAAGGCATCTGTAAAAGTACAGGGCAAAGAAGTTATGTGGAAGTCAAAGGAGAAAAAAAAATGGGTTTCTAGTGACAAAGGCGAATCTGAAAGAGATCTAAGTGTGTAATGAATACGAGCTATTGAACGTGCTGTAAAGCGGGAGCTGCAGAGATGTCAAATATTGATTTTCTCAAGTACGCCTTTGGACTACATATATAATTGTTTGGATTCCCTGTCTTCGTGGTACAACAATATTTGTTGTCGAAGGTTAAAAAGCATGATGTGAAATAAACTAAAAACTGAAACACATGTTGAAGAATTATAGTAATCCTCCATTCAGAATCCCATTAAAGAAGATCCTGTGTTTTCTTGCAAATGAACATTTTTAATTGAGAAAAATGGTATCCATTTTCCCAAAAGAACACAAGATGTTCCTGAAAATTAGTTGATTTTTAGCATCATTTTTAAACTAGATTCTCTTCTTTCTTAGTTTATTGAATTTTCTTCTAATTGTGAAAGTACTGTTAAATCATACTTAATCTTTTCAATATTATTGCAAAGATTTTAATTAATGTTAAACTGATTATAAAAATCTGAATATTATTGCAAATATTTTAATTAATGTTAAACGGATTATAAAAATCTGATCATAAAAATCTGATGCTACCCTTTAGAAGGATTGATCATTCTCTTTAATATTTTCTTTTTTACTCCAGGTAGAAAATATCCATGCTTTAAAATCTGCATAAGCATATATATTTAATATAAAGTCACAAACTCAAGCCATCAAATTAATAATGAAGCTCCTAGACTCACTAAATAAAATATTCTTTAAATGTTTTATAAAACATTTTCTTAAGATGCAAGACATGTATGGCAGAGTGTAGGAACTCAGGTGGGTTGGGGGGCATGGAAAGGGAAGTGACTCTAAATTCGATTGAGAAATGATGTATGATGTATGGAAATAGTTTAATAACAATAAAAAAATAAATTAAATTAAAAAAACCATGAAGAAAAAATATATATTTTCTTTTGACTATTCCAGTCTTAAAGAACATCAGCCATCATCGTTTTTAAGTAACAGACTCAATTTATTTCATCAATCTTACTAGAAATCTTAATTCTGTTATTATTACCTTGTTCTCTTTCCTACCTCTTAGAAGTTAAAAACAGCAGTCAAACTCTTTCCAGGTGGATTTTATTGTACTTAAAACCACAAGTATCACAAACTAAAAACAAAACAGTTACAAAAAGACAGGGAAAAGATGTATAAAACGCTTCAAACATTAGCAGGCAGAGATAAGGAAAGGGAGTAAGGTCAAAGGCCTATCATTTTAAAGTGTAGAAATTTCTAGGTAGAAAGACTGCAACGAAGACAATCTGTAACCCAAACAAGGTTCGGATTTTATTTTCAGTGTCTCACATTTGTCTTCCTAAACTCTTTTCCCCAGTGTTTGGGGAGCCTGAAGAACTGCCGCTCCTCTGAGAGGTGAACACAGGTCAGGAGGAAAACATAATTCAATCACACGTTTCGTTTCTGAAGAGGTTGCTGGGGAATATCCATCATAAAGCCACTTGTACTTCTTAAGAGCTGTTAGGGCCTGGCCCGGTGACTTCATTAATGCTCTAGGTTGGCAAGCTCCCATTCCCCAGCTACCTTGCACCCGCGGGCTCCTTGAAGGCAGCCACGCCCCCCCAGAGACTGGCTTGCCAGGATAAGGCAACTTTGCCCAGGAAGGTGGATTAGTTGGCACTAAGTGGAAAACATTTTAAAATCCCCGCTTGGTTAAACGGGAATTTGGCCAAGCCTCTAAGATCAGAGTCCTGTCATCTAACACCATCACGCTGCCCAGCATCCGCAGGACGCCTGCAGGTCAGCCTCACCCCAGGTTCTGATGGAGGCGGAAGCTACAAGTTTTGGCTTCTGTGGCCAGACCTCAATGTTGCCTAAGCAAGCATTAAGAGATTATGGTCATAATAGGCGTGCTTACACCAAATAAAAGGTTTCATTAATCAAGCCACATTGAGATAAAACCTGTCACTGGACAGAGGAGACCAGAAATCAAACGCTGTGAAAGTTCTGACAGATTGTTAAATAGAAACCCTTTAAAACAGAATTTAATTTACTGTGATATTACAGCTATTTATGCATCAATAGGCAAGTGCAGATTGAGTTCAGAGGTCGACTCTGGAATTTGAAAAATAAAAGCACGGGATGAAACAAAAGGTGACAGTTACCTTTGTCTGAAATTAGGGTTCATTAGACTAACTGGGAAGGTTTTAACTGATTCCTGTAGGGAAATGAAGCAGGGCATGCCACGTGGTATTCGATATTGGAGAACAGGCAAGTCCAATTAAGGAATCTTCATCCTGTTAAAGACTTGTCTACAAACTTAAAAAATATCCAAGGGCCCCACAAGCAGCCCAGGAGGTCACCCTAGCCATTCGGTCTCACTCTCCAGCAAGTGGATGCATTTACTTGTCAGCGTCACAATCCAAGGGTTGAGCCAGACAGACCCAACCTCAAACTTCAGCTTCACCACTGACTAGCTGAGCAAGCCCTGCCCAATGGCCCTCGCTGATGCCAGTGTCCACTCAGTAAAACAAAGGTGCTCCCAGCACTTTCTCAGAGGAGAGTGCGAATGGAGGCCTCAACAGTGCAGCACCTGGCAGGGTGACTGGCTCAGCTAGGCCTGCAGCTATTAGCTCTTCTTTCTTCTTCTTTCTTCTTCCCCCGCCTGCCCTACATCGACAGCCACTGGTACCTGCAGCGTCTCCAGCTCTCAGGCAGGTGGGCAAGATTCAAAATGAAGTTATAAAAGACCTTCTTTGTGGGGCCAAAAGGCTTGGCGAGTAAGGGTGGTTGCTGTCAAGGCCGATGACCTGAGTTTGATCCCCAAGACCCACGTGGCTAAAGAAGAGAACAAATCCAAAAGTTGCCCTCTGACCTAGTCTCTGTCTCTGTCTCTGTCTCTGTCTCTGTCTCTCTCTCTCTCTCTCTCTCTCAATGTAAGTTTAAAAAATTTGCTGAGCATGGTAGTGCATGCCTTTCATCCCCAGCACTCAGGAGGCAGAGGCAATCGGATCTCTGTGAGTTCAAGGCCAGCCTGGTCTACAGAGTGAGTTCCAGGACAGCTAGGGCTAAAGGGAGACCCTGTCTCACAAAAGGAAAAAGAAACAAAACTTTTTTGTGTGGTTTTTTTTTTTTTTGGTCTTTTTGAGACAGGGTCTCCCTGTAGCCCTAGCTGTCCTAGAACTCGCTCTGTAGACCAGGCTGGCCTTGAACTCACAAAGATCTGCCTGCCTCTGCCTCCCAAGTGCTAGGATTAAAGCCGTGCACGACCACACCTGGCTGAGGAATATCTTTTCAGAAAACATCTCAAAAAAAAAAACAAGAAAAACAGAAAAACAGAAAAAATTCTTTAAATATTTTCATAAAATTCTTTAAATAAAAGTTTGATGAAACCATAACTCTCTCTTTTGAATTTGTTGGTGTCATTTTGAACCTTAGTCTTTACATGTTTATTTTGTTCTGTTTTGATGGTAGTTTTTGTTTGTATTTGAGACAGAGTCTTTTTTTTTTTGAGATTTGATCTCACTATGTAGACCAGGCTGGTCTTGAACTCACAGAAAGCAGCCAGCCTCTGCCTCCCTAGTGCTGGGATTAAAGGCATGTCCCTGGCTATTTGTACTCTTTTAAGGAATTTTGTTGTTGTTCTTTTTGAGACAGAGTCATGATACTATAGCTGACGCTGACTTCAAACTTCTGTCATACTTCTGCTTCAGCCCCATGAATGCTGGGATTACACCTGTGAGCTACCATGCCCAGCCTTTTATTTGTGTTTTAATAGAACCATGCTTCAAAGAAGAGTGGGAAAAAAAGTATCTTTCAATTCTTAGCCATTACCATCTAATTATAGTTACTCATCTAATACATAACTCATTTAACTCCACTATTCTTAAGTTTCCTGTTTAATAAAATGGATATATTGGATGCAGGCCAAGTATAGATTTAATATTTGTTCTAAGGTCAAATCTCATAGTAAAAAAGTCTACATTGTTGTTCTTGCTGTTATTGCCACTTTTAAATTACTAGTGTTCAACATCTGTCAATTGTATTAATTAGCTATTGCTACATAACAAATCATCCCCCAAAATTCAGCAGCTTAAAATAAGCATTCATCGCCTGCTATGTATGGTCTCTGTGTTTGGGAACCTGAGAGTGGCTAAGCTGGTTGGTTCCGGCTCAGACAGGGACTCTCTCTCTCTCTCTCTCTCTCTCTCTCTCTCTCTCTCTCTCTCTTTCTCATTCGGTGGCTACGAATCAATCAGCTGGTGCCACAGTTACCCGAAGTCCTAACCAGGTGATTAGCTAAAGGTGAGACCCGATGCACATCCAAGGTTGCTTTCTTACATGGCTACTGGCAGAAGGCCACAAATCCTCTGAACTGTAGTAGAAAGTCTCAGTTCTTTGTCATGTGAACCTTTCAAAGAGCCATCTGAGAGTGTTCATGACCTGACAGCTGGCTTTTGTCACCTGAAGGAGTCAAGAGAATACAAGACAGAAGCGGCAGTGTGTTCTGTCAGCTAGCCTTTATTTCTGCCTTATGGAAATCAGAAGACAACTATCAGGAGTCAGTTCTCGCCTTCCATGGTAACATGTGAGTTTTAGGGATCAAACCCAGATTGTCAGGTTTAACAGCAAGCACCCTTACCTGCTGAGCCATCTTGCCAGCCCTGACCTTCAATTTTAGTTCTTCCAGGGCTTAAAGAAATTCTATAATTCTGATTGAGCTGTGCTTTTAGTTAAACTCAGCTTTATCTAACCTTCATTTCTGACTCTAATTGCTCTTTTCATTTTTCTTTGTCCAGTGCTGGAATCTAATCCACAGCCTGGTGCATGCCAGGTGAGTGCTATACCACTAAGCAACATGGCCATCTCTGCATCAATTTTTTCACATTGCATCAAAAAGCAATAGGACAATGGTTATATCTGAATTTAAATTTATATTAGCTTCCTTTGTCTCTCACCATGGACAGCTTAACAAAAATAAACATATTAGCTGGAGAGGTGACCAATGGGATCAAGTCGAGATAAATTTAGGTGCATGAACCATTATATAAAATGATTGCTAAAATGGCAGCTTGTATACATAGGCAGGAAGATGTTTCCCAAAGGATTCAGTCTTGGCAAGGTTGGCGGCATAAGGAGAGGTGGAGGAGAGTGGTTCTGGGGCCGCAGAGGGTGCAACACTCTCATCTGCTGGAAACCAGTTTTTCTGGTCATTTTGAGACAGAGTCTCCCTGTAGCCCCAGCTGTCCTGGAACTCACTATGTAGACCAGGCTGGCCTTGAACTCACAAAGATCCACCTGCCTCTGCCTCCCTAGTGCTAGAAACCAGTTTTCTTAAAAGCAGATTCAGAGCCAGCTTTGTCAACTCAAAGTTATGAATGGTCTTGGATTCCCACAGGAAAAGTGCACAGCTCAAAGGAGTCTCATCTACATGGTAAACCAGCCAGAAGTTCTACAGACATCATGGGACATGTCTTTGATCCTAGCACTTAGAAGGGTAAGGAAGGAGGATCAGGAGTTCAAAGCCATTAACATAGCAAGTTTGAGGCTAGCCTGGGCTACATGACCCTGCCTAAAACAAAACAAACAAACAAAAAAATCCTTTATTAAGCATCTTCCTTATGAAGAGAAATAAGAATATAAGGAAATACATAAGGAAAGAAACAAAGGTAAAGACAAAGCTTAGAGCCGGGCGTGGCGGTGCTCACCTTTAATCCTAGCACTCGGGAGGCAGAGGCAGGCGGATCTTTGTGACTTCAAGGCTACAGGGAGACCCTGTCTGGGAGGCAGAGGCAGGCGGATCTTTGTGACTTCAAGGCTACAGGGAGACCCTGTCTCAAAAAGACCAAAAAAAAAAAAAAAAATAATAATAATAAATAAATAAATAAAATTATAAAAAAAATATATTGACTATCATGGCAAAACACCAACAGCTTTTTCAACGTTTATTTAAACACTCAAAAAAAATTGGCTAGGAAAAAATAAAATTAAATTAAATAAATAAAATAAAATAAATTTGCTAGGGAAATGGCTCAGTGGGTAAAACGACTTGCCTCAGAGTCTGACACCCTAGAATACGTGCAAAAAGCCATGCAGTGACATACATCTGTAATCCCAGCACTCCTATATTGAGATAAGAGTGAAGACAAGAGCCCGGTGTGGTGGCGCACGCCTTTAATCCTAGCACTTGGGAGGCAGAGGCAGGAGGATCTTTTTGAGTTCAAGGCCAGCCTGGTCTATAGAGTGAGTTCCAGGACAGCTGGGGCTACAGGGAGACCCTGTCTCAAAAAGACCAAAAAAAAAAAAAAAAGAGTGAAGACAAGAGAATTGGCCAGAAGCCTGAAGACCAGCGAGGCCAGACTATAAAGCTAAGTGGCAGAAACAGTAAGAGAGACCCTGCCTCAAAAATAAGGTAGAAAGTTAGAATCCTGGCTGGGCGTGGTGGCACACACCTTTAATCCTAGCACTTGGGAGGCAGAGGCAGGCGGATCTTTGTGAGTTCAAGGCCAGCCTGGTCAGCAGAGTGAGTTCCAGGACAGCTGGGGCTACAGGGACCCTGTCTCGAAAAGACGGAAGGAAGGAAGGAAGGAAGGAAGGAAGGAAGGAAGGAAGGAAGGAAGGAAGGAAGTGAGGAAGGGACAGGAGTTAGAATCTTCAAAACCTTCAGTGCCAGATGGGGACTGCTGAGACATCCAAGCTTGTTGGACTGGAGCTACACTAGTTTGGGTTTTCAGCCTCTTCAGAGTTAGACTGCCATTGTTGAATCCCCGGCTTATCACGTGAGACCATACAGGAAGATCAGAAGGACACAGCTTACTGTGACCTCATAATTGGTGACCATGGGAAGGTGAAAACCCCAAGTGTGGAACATGGGCAGAACTGAATGTGTTGGGCTTGCCAAGAAGAAGATTTAACATGACATCTTTCAGCCTAAATAAAAGAAAAAAAATCATAAAGCTAAAGATGCTAAAACCTAATGATATATGTTGGCATGCATATGTGCATGTTTTGGAGTGAGGATATTGAAAGGAACAACAACAACAGAAAAGTTTGTGTAAAAGACTGAATGAAAACTGGAAGGAAACAGTGCTCGAACAAACGTAAACTTCTGCAATGGAGAATTTGAGAGAGACTGAGAAAAAGATGAAAAACGATGGTTTGATTGGCCAAGGCATGAGCTCTGGTGGGGTGGGGGGATGGCAGGGAGGGCCTGTCCTAATTGTTTTGTAAGTTTTGTGTGAAATGCACAGAGCTTCAAATAAAATAATTGGCTTAAAAAAAAAGAAAGAAAAGTCAAGCATCGGTACCGTTAAATGCCCCTAATCCCAGCAGTTGGGAGGAAGAAGCAGGCGATCTCTGTGATAATCAAGGTTTAGCTTGGTCTAATAGTGAAGTTTTTCCAGGCTAAGCGTGGCTACAGGGAGACCCTGTCAATTTTAATAATTGTTGTTTTTTTTTGGTGGTGCACAGGCCTTTAAATCCTAGCATGTGGGGAGGCAGAGGCGCAGGCGGATCTCTGGTGTAGTTCCAAGGCCCAGCCTGGTCCTAACAGAGTGAATTCCAGGACAGCTGGGGCTACAGGGACCCTGTCTCTCAAAAAGACCAAAAAAAAAAAAAATAATAATAATAATAATAATAATAGCCAGGTGTGGTGGCACAACAGCCCTTTATCCTAGCATTGGGAGGCAGAGGCAAGGTGGATCTCTTGTGAGTTCAAGGCCAAGCCTGGTCTACAGAGTGGTTTCTAGGGCCAAGCTGGGGGCTACGGGAGAACCCTGTCTCAAGCGCCAAATATAATAAATTAATAACAATAATAATAAGTAAACAATTGTATGGAGAAAGAAAAGAAAAAACAGTTTAGAGAATGTCAGCCACTTAAGAGCATCTGGCTGTTCTCCCAAAGTATATATCTCATTTTCCAGCAAATCATTGGTGGCTAACAAGTGTAAACTCTTGTTTCCTGGGGATTCTGTTGCCCCTTCCTAGGATTGGCATGAATAAGTGACTTAACGAGCCAACAAAAAACACACACATAATCTAAATTAAATAAATAATGTCAAAAATAATAACAATAATAAAAACAAGGTAAGAGAAAGAATCAATCCTGAAAAGTCTGTCTACTGCCTCCTATACCAGTCACATGCATTTCACAAACACAGATATCACATACACTCACACACAATAAAAAAATTTTTTTTATTATTTCTATTACAAGGGAGATTTTTTTAGATTGAAATGAACTATTATACCTAAGTTCCACAATTGGATAAAAAATGCCCCTGGGCCTAGTTTGAGACAGGAAAGGAGAGAATAAAGTTTTTTGTTAGAGCAAATGGCTTATTTGAAGTGACATACCTCCTGAAGTGAAGGGCATCTCTTTCCAGTTATGACTTTTGATTCTAAAAGAGACAAAATGGACAGCAAGTTTCCCTCCAATCCAGGGAGGTCCCTCCAGGCCCAGACTCATTCTGGGTTGGGGAGAAGATAACTTTCATCTTTTTTTTTTAAAGGATTATTATTTATTTTTTAAGTTCTTTATATATATATATATATTTTTTTTTTACAAGACTGTTACTAATCAAATCTAGACCCGTGACTCCCACCCTACCCCCCCACCCCACCAGAGCTCATGTATTCTGCCAAACATGTTTTTCATCTTTTTCTGTCTTTCTCAAAATTCTCGATGTAGAAGTTGACTGTTTTGAGCCAAAGTTCACCGTTTCAGTCAGTTCTTTGACCCAGTCTTTTCTGTTGTTGTTGTTGTTCTTTTCAATATTCAACACTCCCAACTACTTGGACAAAAGCTCAAGGGGCTATGCACAAGAAATATTTACAACTGGGTTATTGGTGCTAACGTCCACAGATGAGGGCTACCATTCGTCATTTGTTTTTCTGGGACTGTGTTACTTCACTTAACATAATATCTTCTAGTTCCATCCATTTACCTGCAAAGTTCATGATGCTGTCTTTCTTTATTGCTGCATAGAACTCCATTGTGTAGATGTACCACATTTTCTCTATCTACTCATCAGTTGAGGGGCACTTGGGTTGGTTCCAGCTCCTTGCTTTTGTGAAGAGAGCTGCAATAAGCATGGCTGTGCATGTATCTCTGTGGTAAGATGAGTCTTGTGGGTATATACCCAGGGGTGGTATGACTGGGTCAGGTGGCAAGTTCATTTTGAGTCTTCCAGGGGTTCTCCACACTGTTTTCCATAGTAGCTGTACGAGTTTACATTCCCACCAGCAGTGGATGAGACACACACATTTTTTTAAAGTGAAAGAACAAAATAGGGACTGGGGAGATAGGTCAGTGGTTAAGAGCACTGGCTGGTCTTCCAGAGGACCCAAAAGTTCTGCTCCCAGTATACATATCAGGAGGCTCACAACTTCTGGTCCCCTCAGACACCCAAGCATGTGCGCATGCCCACACAGACATGAAACTAAAATGAAATAAATCATTAAATAAATAACTGTCACTGGGCGTGGTGGCGCACGCCTTTAATCCTAGCACTCGGGAGGCAGAGGCAGACGGATCTTTTTTTTTTGGTCTTTTTGAGACAAGGTCTCCTTGTAGCCCCAGCTGTCCAGGAACTCACTCTGTAGATAGCCTGGCCTACAGAGTGAGTTCCAGGACAGCTGGGGCTACAAAAAGACCCTGTCTCAAAAAGACTAAATGAATACATAAATAAATAAATAAATAAATAAATAAATAAATAAATGTCAGGAGTAGTGGCACACTCCCATAATCCTAGCACTTGGGTGGCTGAGGCAGGAGGACTATGGGTTTGAAGTCAGCCTTGACTCCATAGGAAGACTCAGGTTTTTTTTAATTGTTGTTGTTGTTGTTTTATTTTGTTTTGTTTTGAAACAGGGTTTCCCTGTATCCTTAGCTGGGCTGGAAGTGACCATGTAGACCAGGCTGGCCTTGAAAGGAAAACTCATGCGGGGTGTGGTGGCGCACGCCTTTAATCCCAGCACTCGGGAGGCAGAGGCAAGCCTATCTCTGTGAGTTCAAGGCCAGCTTGGTCTACATAGTGAGTTCCAGGACAGCTGGGACTACAGGGAAACCCTGTCTTAAAAAGACCAAAAAAAAAGGAAGACTCATAAAAATAAATAAAAATCAGAAAATAATGTCTTTAATGCCAGGACAAAAGAATTTGATAAATCAAAAGCCCTTTATTTGCCCATAGAAACCATCCCCATATCTGCCATTTCAAAGAACTCTTTCAATATTTCAGTATCCAAATTGTCAAGAAAAAACAACAGAGGTTTAAAAAATAGCATGTAAATGTTTCCTAGGGCTTTTACTGTTCTGTAGAATAAGTCACTTGTTCACAAATTAATTTTTTTTGTGAAATGCTGGTGCAAGATCAAACTGCCTTATAGTTGAAAGTTCAGTTCATTTCCTTCCACAGCTTATTTCAGATCTTGGCCCAACACATCTATCCCTTTAGGACCAGTCAGATTGCCACAGTAATTGTTTGGTGACCGCAGTTGTTGCAACTTTGACACAAGAATGACCATGCTTCTAGGTGAGCTTTCATTTCACCCAGAAATGAAGACATTAGCAAAAGTGGGAATACACAGAGAGGCAGAATTGAAAGCACAGTGTCCATTATAGAGAAGAAATAGAAAGAAAAGGCCTTATCTTAATATCTCATGAGACCTTAAATTGAAAATACTTTTCTCCAACATTCATTATTTTAAGTACATGAAAAATAAAATTTTCACCCAGCATTTTAGCCAGATGTCTTTGTTTAATTTATATCTCTCATTCACACATTGAAGCTAGTAAATATTTTATTTTTATATGTGTGAGCATTTGCCTGAATGTATGTACATGTATCACATGCATGCTGAGAAGGCCATAGTAGGCACCAATTCCCAGCACCCACATGGCAACTTACAACTGTCTATAGTTCTGTACACACTTGGTGCACAAACATACATGCAAGCAAATACACACACACACACACACACACACACCTTAACGGTAGTAATGTAAATATACTAGTATAAGGTATTTATACTACATATGAAGTAACATAATATCTGAATGTAATTATGATAAGAATAGCTGGGCGTGGTGGCACACGCCTTTAATCCTAGCACACGGGAGGCAGAGGCAGGCAGATCTTGGTGAGTTCAAGGCCAGCCTGGTCTACAAAGTGAGTTCCAGGCCAGCTGGGACTTAAAGGGAGACCCTATCTCGAAAATACAAAAAAAAAAGAATCTATACTATAAATTCTAAAGCAAACACTAAGCAGTAACAAAAGTTATAACAAATTAAGGCAACAAACAAAAGACCTAAAATGTAATAATGACAAGGTGTCCTCATTCTGGGGCCAGGTTTAGTAACAAGGCAGAAGAATTCCAAGTTGGAGGCCAGCTTAGACTACATAGTGAGACTCTCCCTCTAACAAAAGGAAAAAAAAAAAAGCATTCCAGTCAGTTGAGTGTAAGAGACATAAGTTCAGTGCCAGCCTGAACTATACAGTAAGTTCAAAATGCACCTAGGGACTGGAGAGATAGCCTAGCGGTTAAGAGCACCGACGCTCTTGCAGAGGACCCGGGTTCGATCCCCAGCACCCACATGGCGGCTAAGAACCGTCTGTAACTCCAATTCCAGGAGAACTCCAGTTCCAGGGGAATCCGAGACCCTCTTCTGACCTCCGTGGCATTGCACGACACGGGTGCACAGACCTGCATGCAGACAGTACATTCATACACATACAAA
>VZQC01009277.1:1230581-1248354 GCA_009823505.1 Rhizomys pruinosus | reverse complement strand
GCTTGCTCTCCTGGCTCATGCCCAGTCTGACTTCTTATACCATACACAACCACCTGCCCAGGGTGGCACTACTCATTGTGGGCTGGGCCCTCCCACACTGCTCGACCATCAAGAGAATACTCCACAGATGTGGCCACAGGCCAATCCAATGGAGCCAATTCCCCAATTGAGGCTCCCTCAACCCAGGTGTGTCAAGTTGACACTAAAGCTATCCAGCACAGAAACTAAATTCCTACAGAAGGCAGAAAAAGGAGTTGAGAAAGGAAGGACAGAAAGACCAAACAAACAGTGGTAAATTGAAGCTGCCAAAGTCGTAATTGTATTAAATGTAAATGTGTAAACACCAGCAATTAAAAGGCAGAGATGATCAAACTGATCGTACTGATCATCTCTGCTTTTTTTTTTTTTTTTTGGCATTTTGAGACAGGGTCTCCTTTTAGCCCCCAGCTGTCCTGGAACTCACTTTGTAGACCAGGCTGGTCTTGAACTCACAGAGATCCTCCTGGCTCTGCCTCCCAAGTGCTGTGATTACAGGCATGCACCACCATGCCCACCCTTAAGACACTTATTTATTTATTTATTTATTTATTTATTTATTTAATTTTGTGTGTGTGTGTCTTTTCGAGACAGGGTCTCCCTGTTGTCCCAGCTGACCTGGAACTCGCTCTGTAGACCAGGCTGGTCTTGAACTCACAGAGATCTGCCTGCCTCTGCCTCCCGAGTGCTGGGATTAAAGGCATGTGCCACCACGCCCGGCAAGACACATAATTTTTAAAAATAAGAAAATAAATCATTTTTTAAAAAATAAAGGGGTCGGGCTGGAGAGATGGCCTAGCAGTTAAGAGCAGAGGACTCAGGTTCAATCCCCAGCACCCACATGGCAGCTGAGAACCGTCTTTAACTCCAGTTCCAGGGGAATCCAAAACCCTCTTCTGACCTCTGTGGCATTGCATGACATGGGTGCACAAACCTACATGCAGACAGTACATTCATACACATACAAAAAAAAAAGTGGGTCGGGCTGGAGAGATAGCCTAGTGGTTAAGAGCCCTGACTGCTCTTGCAGAGGACCCGGGGTTCAATCCCCAGCACCTACATAGCGGCTGAGAACTGTCTGTAACTCAAATTCCAGGAGAACTCCAGTTCCAGGGGAATCCGACACCCTCTTCTGACCTCTGCAGCATTGCAGGACAAGGGTGCACAAACCTACATGCAGACAGTACATTCAGACACATGAATAAATAAATAAACAAATAAACAAATAAATAAATAAAATTTTAAAAAAATAAAGAGGTCAATTCATAAAAATTAAATAAAAGTCCTAAATATTTATGAATATAACTAAATTTCAATATAGGTAAAGGAAAACTTGATTGAACTATAGGTAAATAAATTTCCAGTTATAGTCATAGATTTCAATATCCCCTACGAAATTGATGCAATAACTTGATAAAACTTAGAAAAGGGATTAGAGAGATCACACACTGGTTAAGAGCACTTACTTCTATTCTAGAGTAGTAAGGTTCTATTCCCAGGACTTGGATTATATTCCCAGTACCCATATGTTATGTGTTTGAGTGTTTGGCCTAAATGTATGTAAGTTGCTGTACTAGTCAGTTTTCTGTTGCTGTGATAAAGCACCATGACCAAGGAACTTATAAAAGGAAGAGTTTATTTGAGCTTACGATTGGCGGTTCCAGGGAATTAGAGTCCATTGTGGCGGGAGGCGTGGCGGCTGGATCTGGAGCAGCAAACCGAGGGTCACATCTCGCAAAGAGCACAGGAAACAGAGAGGGCAACTGTAGACCACAGAGGCTTGTTAAAACTCACTAAGCCTGCCCCCAGTGACACACTTCCCCCAGCATGGCCACACCTTCTAAGACCTCCAAAAACAGCGCCACCAACTGGAGACAAATGTCTGAATACTTAGAGCCTATGGGGGACACTCATTCAAACCACCACATTCCACTCCCTGGCCCCCATAGGCTCCTGACCATATAAAATGCAAAATGCATTTAGTCCAACCTTAAAAGTCCCCATAGTCTTTACCAGTTTCAATGCCATTCAAAAGTCCACAGTCCAAAGTCTCCTCTGAGACTCAGGCCAATCTCTTAACTGTAAGCTCCTGTAAAATCAAAAGGCAAATTACATACTCCCAATGTACAGTGGAACCGAATACACATTCCCATTCCAAAAGGGAGGAATAGAGGCATAGTGAGGAAATACTGGACCAAAACAAGACCGAAAACCAGCAGGGCAAACGCCAAGTCCTGTAGCTCCACATGCAACTTCTGGGACTTGACTTCCAAAGGGCTTAGAGGGCTCAGCTCTTCCAGTTTTGCTTGCAACATACATCTCTTTCTTAGGCCGGTACCACTCCCCGTATGCAGCTCTCCTTGGCAAATATCTCACAGGTCTGGCATCTCGAAAGTCTTGGGTTCTCCGCTGCCAACCAGGCTTCACACTCACGGCTTCACACAATGGCCTATCAGGGCCTACTTTATGCAGGGACACCCCTGCTGTGCTCTGCCTGACCTTGGCAGCTCTCTGAAACCGTGGAGGAAGAACTGATGACCCCTTCACTCTTGTGAACTTCATGCCTCTAAAGCCAGCACCACGTGAATGAAATTGCCCAATCTGGCTGCAAGTTCGGGAAGGACCCTGGCCCATTTTTCAACCACATTTGCAACTTTTCTCTGCCCTGGACTTGCTGGAAGATTAGCTGGGTGTGGTTTGCCCTGAAGGTACTGATTCTTTTGTTTACTTGTAAATCTCGAGGCCTCTCCTTAATTGCTTTAATTCTCCTTATGAAAGGGAGCCTCTCCTTCATATGCCTTGGCCCCACCTTTAATCTTCCTAGTGCAGTTATCAGATCCAAACTGTACATTCTGCATGTCTTTCTGCCCCATCTGCTCTTCTTCACTGTAGATCTGCACAATATTCACCATTAAAAGCCACACCACCATTTCCACACTAGGCTGTCTTGAAATATCCTCCACCAAAGACATCAGTCCACCGCTTTTCAACTTAGCATCAGGCAAGCATTTGGGCTGTGGGCAAACTGCTGCCAGACTCTTTATCAAAATATCCCGGTTGCTGCCTAAGTCTTTATTTTCCCCTGGAACCACATCTTTTGCAGCCATGCTTTCTTCCAGGCCTCCACTAGCATGGCCCTTTAAGCTCTGCTTACAATAGTCAACAGCCTTTCCAGCCCAAAGTTTCAAAGTCTTCCACACTTCTCCAAACATACACATGATCAGGTTCTTCACAGCCAACACCCCACTCCTGGTACCAATAACTGTATTAGTCAGTTTTCTGTTGCTGTGATAAAGTACCATGACCAAGGAACTTATAAAAGGAAGAGTTTATTTGAGCTTACGATTGGCGGTTCCAGGGAATTAGAGTCCATTGTGGCGGGAGGCGTGGCGGCTGGATCTGGAGCAGCAAACCGAGGGTTACATCTCGAAAAGAGCACAGGAAACAGAGAGGGCAACTGTAGACCACAGAGGCTTGTTCAGCTCACTAAGCCTGCCCCCAGTGACACACTTGCCCCAGCATGGCCACACCTTCTAAGACCTCCAAAAACAGCGCCACCAACTGGAGACAAATGTCTGAATACTTACAGCCTATGGGGGACACTCATGCAAACCACCACAGTTGTACTATGTGGGTACCAGGTGCCCATGTAGTCTAGCAGAGGGTGTCGGATCCCTCTGAACTGAATTATGGATGGTTAATAGCTGCTATGTGAGTGCTGGGAACTGAACCAGAGACCTCTGCAAGAGCACCCAGTGCTCTTAACCACTAAACCATCTCTCCAGTCCCAAAATAAATAAAATATTCTTTAACTTTTTAAACTCATAAAACACACAGGAGTCTTGTAAAATACCATTAACCAATCTTAACTTATTGGTATTTATAAAACACCTAACACCAGCAAAATATCCATTATCTTACACGGGTTGTTACAATATACCATATTTGGAGTAGCCAAATAAATCTCACTATACTCAAAGTTATTTAAGCTTTACGAAGTGACTACAGAGAAATTAGCTCAGAAATTAAAAAAAAAGTAGACTGAGGGAACAGGTCAGAGAAGAAAATTAGAAATGGCACATACATGGAGGATGTTCCCAGGTATTTAGAAACAGAAACTTTAAATGGAAAATCAAAAGAGAAATTATAAAAAGTTTTAAATTGTATAAAAATCTAAAGTAAGCACAACATATCAAAATCTATGGGATGTGGCCAGGTGTGGTGGTGCATGCCTTTAATCCCAGCACTTGGGAGCAAGAGGCTGATCTCTGCAAGTTGGAAGTCAGCCTGGTCTAAAGAGTGAGTCCCAGGCTAGTCAGTACTACATGGTGAGACCCTGTCCTTTAGGAAAAAAAAAAAATTATGAGCCAGGTGTGGTGGTGCACACCTTTAGTCCCAGTACCCAAGGCAGAGGTGAGTGGATCTCTGTGAGTTCAAGACCAGCCTGGCCATATAGTAAGTTCCAGGCCAGCTAGGACTACAAGGGAGACCCTCTCTCAAAAAGACACACACACACTGTATGAAATGCACAGAGCTTCAATAAAACATTGGCAAAAAAAAAAAAAAAAAAAAAAAAAAAAAAAAAAAAAAAAAAAAAAAAAAAGACACACACACACACACACACACACACACACACACAAGAATTATGGGTTGCTCCTAAAGCCATACTTAAAAAGACACTTACAAAATCAAAGTACCTATAATGTTAGGCCAGGTATGGTGGCCCACGTCTGTGATCCCAGTACTCAACAGGATGAGGCAAAAAGATTACCCAGTTTTCCTAAATTACACAGCAAGACCCTGTTTCAGACAAAGGCTGGGGTACAAATAATAGCTTAATGTCTTCCCCACTTGCTGAGAAAGGCCTTGGCTTTGATCCCCAGCACTGAAAAAGAGAAAGAAAAAAGTCTATATGAAAAAGAAAATGGCTAGACATGGCGATGCACACCTTTAATCAGAAGCCAGAGGCAGGCAGAGCTCTGTGTGCTCAAGGACAGCCACGGCTACCTAGTGAGACTCTGTCTCAGCATAATAATATAATATATTATGGGGCCTAGCGGTTAAGAGCGCCGACTGCTCTTGCAGAGGACCCGGGTTCGATCCCCAGCACCCACATGGTGGCTGAGAACTGTCTTTAACTCCAGTTCCAGGGGAATCTGAGACCCTCTTCTGACCTCCGTGGCATTGCACGACATGGGTGCACAAACCTACGCAGACCGTACATTCATACACATACAAAAATAATAAAATTTTAAAAAAATATAAAAATAATATAATATAGTATAATATACAGGAGTGATGGAGCTCAGTTGGTAAAGTGCTTGCCTACGCAGCACCCCTAGTTCAATCCCCAGCACTGAATAAAATGGGCGGGGTGGCACATACCTATAATCCTGGCACTCAGGAGGTGAAGGCAAGAGGAGTTCAAGGTTATTGTGGTCAGGTATTTAGTGAATTTGAGGCCACCTTGACCTACATAAGACCCTATCTCAAAAAAAAAGCAAATTTAACTCCAAATAAACAAAAAAGAGCAGAAATGAAAGGAAATCAATGAGATGAAAGATAGTTCTAGATCAGCAAGTTAGCTCAGAAAGTAAACGCACTACAGCACAAGGCTTCCTCCAGCATGGTCACAACTCCTAAAGGGTCCATGACTACCCAAACAGCACCACCAAATGGGGACCAAGTGTTCAAATACTCAGAGCCTATGAAGGACATTCTCATTCAAACCACCACACATGGCATAGGTTCCCTCAGACACACATACATATGCATAAATAAAACAAAAATAGGGGCTGGAGAGATGGCTCAGTGGTTAAGAGCGCCGACTGCTCTTGCAGAGGCCCCGGGTTCGATTCCCAGTACCCACATGGCAGCTAAGAGCCATCTTTAACTCCAGTTCCAGGGGAATCCGACACCCTCTTCTGACCTCTATGACATTGCACAACACAGGTGCACAAACCTACATCCAGACAGTACATTCACACACATAAAATTAATTAATTAAAAAAATTAATCTGTTTCTAATATTTTTGCCTATCTACATAAGTGCACGGAGTGTGCAATGATTGCAGAGGCCGGAAGAGGGCATCAGATTCCATGGAAGTGGAATTGAGGACCATTGTTAGCTGCCTTGTGGGTGATGGCAACCAAATTCCCATTCTCTGCAGGAGCAGCCAGTGCTCCCAAAGACTGAGCCATCTCTCCAGCCAGAAAGATATATCTAAAAAAAAAAAAAGCCAGGCCAGGTGTAGTGGCTCTAGTTTGTCATCCCAGCAGTCATCAGTTGGGAGGCTGAGGCAGGAGGATTACAGGATTACAGTAGATTCAAGGCCGGTGGGTTCCAAGACAGCATGAACTACAGAGGGAAAGCCTGTCTCAAAAACTAAAAATGATAGGGCTCAGCAGCATTTGCTGTCCTTTCAGAGGACCAGGCTTCAGTTCCCAGCATCCACATGGCTGCTCACAACGGCCCAGTAGCCTCCTGAATTCCTTGACACCAGGCACACATATGGTGCACATAGGTACATACATGCAAGCAAACACATGTACATGTAAAGTTAAATAAACTGATTAAATTAAAACTACAATTATATAATAAAATATGTATCATGAAATCATATTTGGGGGGAGGAAGGGGACCAGCAAGAAGAGAGAGGGAACAGCAGAGTCAGGGCGTATAAGAACAAAACATTATGACATATACGTATGAACGTGTCAGCTTCTTTGCATACTAACAAAAAAAATGTATTAAAAAAATCCACAATTAGTCAAGCATGGTGATGCAAGCTGGTAATCCCAGCACTTAAGCGGTGAAGACTGGACCATCAGGAGTTCAAGGTCATCCTCCCCTCTGTACTGATGTTAAGCCTAAGGAGCTACATTGTTTAAAGAGACCCTGCCTTAAACAAAGAATTCTACTAAGGAAGGAAAACACTGCCATTTTATCATTAGTCCTGTCATCAAACCAAAGTTTGCAGGAATCTTTTCAAGCTTGATATGTACAATCTGTGTTGTTTTAAATTATATATTATAATGTATAAAGTCACTTAATCAACACTGGGCGTGGTGGTGCACGCCTTTTATCCTAGCACTCGGGAGGCAGAGGCGGGAGGATCTCTGTGAGTTCAAGGCCAGCCTGGTCTACAGAGTGAGTTCCAGGACAGCCAGAGCTACAGGGAGACCCTGTCTCAAAAAAGAACCAAAAAAAAAAAAAAAAAAAAAAAAGTCACTTAATCCACCAAGTGTTCAAGCAGTAAGTAGAATCAAGCAAAAGAGGAAGGATCCTGGAGAGCGTTCTACAGTGATTCCTGCTCTTCTCTCAAGAGGACACCACCTCCACTTAGAAGACTATTATTTAACTAACCAAAGCAAAAGAAAGCACAAGTTAAATGTTTGTCATTAGCATGAAGAAAGTGGCAAATCTGGCCATGGTCCCTTCTCAGTCTCAAAGACAGCCATTAGGCAGAGTAAAGGCTGACTGCATGAATATCCTGCTTAGTTGGAGTTAAGGCTTGGGTAACATTCCTGAAATAGGTGTGTAAACTAAAGCAGTCTGTGTATAGTTGTTTGAGTAAAGCCCCTGTGGAGATGCTTTGTAAGTCAGCAATCGTCTCTTTACATTCCTTGGAGTCACTGCAATCCTCTGACTACGGTCTCCAGCTACCTCCCCCACTGGGTCAGGACTTCACGAGGCTTACACTTCCTTCTAGTTTCCTGCACTCCTGCAGCTGCCTTCAAAAATGCACTAGGCCAGGTGCGGTAGGGCAAACCTGTAGGTCCCAAGTTTGAAGCCGACAGCCTCAGCTACGTAGCAAGACCTTGAGTAACCCCCCCCAAAAAAATAAAGGGAGGAGGTGCACTGGGTCAGCAGGTAAAAGTGCTTGCTGCTCAAGTCTGAAGACCTGAGTTCCACCCTTGGAACCCACAGTGGAAAGAGAACTGATTTCATGAGAATGCTGTGACTTGAGATAGATACCTCCCCCCCCCCACACACACACACATGCAGGTAATACTAAATAAAATTGTACATGTAATTATATACTTAATTAAATAATGTATTTTATATATAAAGGGCTGGTGAGATGGTTTAGCTGGTAAAGGTGCCTGCCACCAAGGCTGCCTACCTGAGTTCAATCCCCAGGACTCATATGGTGGAAGGAAAAGAACTGACTCCCAGGAGCTGTCCTCTGACCTCAGCACGGGGCATTGTGACATGAGTGTGCAAGCACCTGCAAGCAAGCAAGCAAGCAAGCAAGCGCGCGCACACACACACACACACACACACACACACACAAAGAGATTAGTGGGTAAACAATTGCCATGCAAGTAGGAGGACCAGAATTCAGATCTGTAACACCTACATAAACATACCTGTTGGGTGGTTGTATCAGTCCACCTGTAACCTCACCATGAGGAGGTGAAGACAGTGAGCTCTAGGTTTAAGTGAAAGACGCTGTCTCAGCATATAAAAATGAGTGATCAAGGAAGACCCCAAACTTCAACACTTGGCCTCCAGACTAGCTAAATCAGTGCAGTGAGAGACTGCCTCAGAAAATAAGGTGGGAGCCAGATGTAGGAGCACACACCTGGAATCCCAGCACTCCAGAGGCAGAGTCAGGTAGATTGCCGAGCGTCCATGGGCAGGCCTCCAACTCACCTGCTTCTGCCTCCTGTGCTAGGATTAAAAATTTCACCATGGTATCGTCTTTCTTTCCGCACCGCCCCCCACCTCCCTCCTTTTTAGACAGTGTCTCCCTTTAGTCCCAGCTGGCCTGGAGCTCACTCTGTAGACCAGGCTGGCCTTGAACTCACAGAGATCTGCCTGTCTCTGTCTCCTGAGTGCTGGGATTAAAGATGTGTGCCACCACACCCAGCCGCCATTGTCTTTTTAATAAAAGCATATTTAAGATATTCAATATGAGGTTTTATGTACATATGTATGACAGAAGGATCATTATACCCAAGCTAATTAATATACCCTCCCTTAGGTAAGCTTTTTTCCCCTTTGTCATTTACTTATTTGCTTATTTTATTTATTTTTTTATTATTATTTTTTGTAACAGCTAGTTATTTTCACATGGAAAAGTATCAACAAAAATACATACACCCAGGGCTGGAGAGATGGCTCAGCTGTTAAGAATGCAGACTGCTCTTGCAGAGGATCCAGTTTCGATTCCCAGCACCCATTTGGTGGCTAAGAATCGTCTTTAACTCCAGTTCCAGGGGAATCTGACACCCTCTTCTGACCTCCGTGGCATTGCACAACACGGGTGCACCAACCTACAAGCAGACAGTACACTCATACACATTAAAAAAAAAAAAAATAGGGGCTGGAGAGATGGCCTAGTGGTTAAGAGTACCGACTGTTCTTACAGATGACCCGGGCTCTATCCCCAGCACCCACATAGAGGCTGAGCACCGTCTTTAACTCCAGATCCAGGGAAATCCGACACCCTCTTCTGACCTCTGTGACATTGCATAACACAGGTGCACAACCCTGCATGCACACAGTACATTCATACACATACAAAAATAAATAAAATAAAAAAAAATACATATACCCTTGGGCCTTTGAGGTGGTTCATCAAGTAAAGGCACCTGCTACCAAGCGTATCAACCTGAGCTCAACACTTGGGACTCAGATAATGGACAGAGAGAACTGTCTCCAGGAGGTTGTCCTCTGATCACTAATGCTTGCCAGGGCACTAACATTCCCCTAAGCCCCAAATAAATAAAAATCTAATTTTTTATTTATTATTTTTACTTTATGTGTCTGAATGTATTGCCTGCATGGATATAAGTGCACCTGGGCTTGCAATCCCCAAGGAGGTCAGAAGAGAGCTTCAGATTCCCCTGGAAATGGAGTGAGGACAGTTGTGAGCCACCATGTGGATGTGGGGAATCAAACCAGTGTCCTCTGCAATCCAGTACTCCTAACTGCTGAGCCATCTCTCCACCCCCATTAAAATTTTTAAAAATAATACACTCTTGGGGGCTGGAGAGATGGCCTAGCAGTTAAGAGCACTGACTGCTCTTGCAAAGGACCCAGGTTCGATTCCCAGCACCCACATGGCGGCTGAGACCCTCTTTGACTCCAGTTCCAGGTGAATCCGACACCCTCTTCTGACCTCTGTGGCATTGCACAACACGGGTGCACAGACCTGCATGCAGACAGTACATTCATACACATAAAAGAAATAAGTAGGGGCTGGAGAGATAGCCTAGCGGTTAAGAGCACCGACTGCTCTTGCAGAGGACCCGGGTTCGATCCCCAGCACCCACATGGCGGCTGAGAACCATCTGTAACTCCAATTCCAAGAGAACTCCATTTCCAGGGGAATCCAAGACCTTCTTCTGACCTCCGCAGCATTGCACGACACGGGTGCACAAACCTACATGCAAACAGTACATTCATACACATACAAAAATATATTAAATTTAAAAAAAAATAAGTAAAAAAAATACACTCTTGAAAAGGATCAGAATACTGGATAATAGTAAAGAAGACATAGCACTTAGCAGCTAATGCACAATAGTTATTTGAATATTGAGGTTTATTTTTTTAAATAATAGGGACTGAAGCTAGGGCCTCCCACATGGTAGGCAAGGATTCTACCACTGGGCCACAGCTCCAACCCCTTTTACTTTTTTTTAATATATATTTTTAAATTTTATTTATTTTGTATGTGTATGAATGTACTGTCTGCACCCGTGTCATGCAATACTGCGGAGGTCAGAAGAGGGTGTAGGATTCCCCCCCCCCGCCCCCCGCCCCCCCGAACTGGAGTTAAAGACCGTTCTCAGCCGCCATGTGGGTGCTGGGAATCAAACCTGGGTCATCTGCAAGAGCAGTTGGTGCTCTTAACCACTAGGTCATCTCTCCAGCCCCTTATTTTTTATTTTTAATTTGAGATAGGATCTAACGATCCAGCCTTGAACTTACTCTGCAGCCCAGGTAGACCTTGAATATCTTATCCTCTTTTCTAGTCTCCAAAATGCTGGGATTACAGGTCTCATGCCATACACCTGGCTCACCAGAACTTTTTCCCCCAACGCGCTCTCTGCCCTCCCCTCAGTCTCTCTGCCCTCCTCTCGTCGTCTGTCCTCCGTCCTCCTGCCTCTCTCTCCTCTCTCTCTCTGTTTCTCTCTCTCTCTCTCTGGTTTGTGTGTGTGTGTGTGTGTGTGTGTGTGTGTGTGTGTGTGTGTTTCTCTGAGACAAGGTTTCATTTGGCTCAGCCTGGCCTCAAACTTTCTGGACAGGCTGGCTTTAAACTTCTGCTCCTCCTCTCCTCTACTTCCAAAGTGCTGGGATTATAGTCTTGCTCCTCCACATGGGCTTGTCCATTTCATTACTAGGAGTACAGCTCACCTCTCACCTCCCTCACCCTCCACTCATCTACCTGTGCCCTTAGAAAGGCTGACTGTTGGGGGCTGGAGAGATGGTTCAGAGGTTAAGAGCACCAACTGCTCTTGCAGAGGTCCGGGTTTGATTCCCAGCACCCACATGGCGACTAAGAACCATCTTTAACTCCAGTTCCAGGGGAATCCGACGCCCTCTTCTGACCTCCGAGGCATTGCATGACACGGGTGCACCAACCAACATGCAGACAGTACACTCATACACATAAAAATAATAAATAAATAGATAGATAGATAGATAGATAGATAGATATAAAAAGGCTGACTCCTTATCCCTCAGATCTTGATTTAAAAGATATGCCAAGTAATTCATCATTGAAGTATATCACCTTAAGCTTCCTAGCTGTTACCGTCTCATAACATTCTCATCTTCCTTATCATATTTTGTGCTTTTAAATTCTCTCTCTCTCGAATGTGTGTATGTGTGTGTATCAGAGTGCATATGTGGAATACCTTTATGCATTCTCAGGACTTCTCTTGCTAGCCTATATTTTACATTTTTAGTATTTTGTCTACTATTTGTTCCATCAGACCCTGTGGTGGTGGGAGCTGGGACCATATACCTTCATTTGATTGTCAAAATATATATATAGTACCAGACATTCAATAGATCCTCAGTTCATTAACTTATTTGTGGGGTTTTGTTGTTGTTTTGGTTAGGGGTTGTTTCAGGGATTTTTATTTGTTTGTTTATTTTGCTTGCAATTCTTTGAGTCACGGTCTCCTATAGCCAACCTGACCTGAACTCCCTTTTTTTTTTTTTTTTTTTTCTTTTTGGGACAGGGTCTCCCAATAGCCCCAGCTGGCCTGGAACTCACTCTGTAGACCAGGCTGCCCTTGAGCTCCCAGAGATCTGCCTGCCTCTGCCTCTGCCTCCTGAATGCTAGGATTAAAGGCGTGTGCCACCACGCCCAGCTTAACTGAACTCACTTTTGTTTGTTTTAATCTTTTATTGAAGTTTTGAGCATTTCGTTCATCACTTCCCAGTTCAATCCAGACTCATTTCCCCCTCGATGCTCCTCTCCCCTCCCAAGTTCATGCAGTCTGCCACACATGTCCTGTTTCCCCTTCTGAGTCTTTTTAAGTTTTTCAAAGCAGATTATTTTTAGGGGGGCGGAAGAACTCTACTGCTTCAGTCAGTTCCCTGTCCCAGTTATTTTGTTGTTGTTGTTCCCTCTAATCCGTATTGTTTCAACATATGCACTTATGTATGTTGAACTCACTTTTGTATCAAAGGATGACCTTGAACTTCTGATCCTCCTGCTCTACCTCTACAGTACTGGGATTACAGGTGTGTGCTGCCACACTGAGTTGTTTTAGTTTTTTGAGAGTGGCTCGGGCTGGAGAGATGGCCTAGCGGTTAAGAGCGCCGACCGCTCTTACAGAGGACCCGGGTTCGATCCCCAGCACCCACATGGCGGCCGAGAACCGTCTGAGACTCCAATTCCAGGAGAACTCCAGTTCCAGGGGAATCCGAGACCCTCTTCTGACCTCCGCGGCATTGCACGACACGGGTGCACAGACCTGCATGCAGACAGTACATTCATACACATACAGAAATAAATAAAAATTAATTAAAAAAAAAAAATTTTTAAAAAAAAGAGAGTGGCTCACAGGATTTCCTTGCCAAGTGCGAGAATGATAGAATTCACGTGTTGAAATGAACAAATGAAAACATGCCGAATACATGGATTTCAAAGTATAATGTGCAAGTTAACTTTGGTGTCTTTCATAATCGTTTCAAGTCAGTAGTTGTAATGGTTAAAAAACATTGAAAACCAGCGCCTTTGAAATCCAGTTAAACTGCTTCCATAGCTAACTAATTGGAACAATTATTTAAGCCACTCTTAGATAATCACATTCTTCCCGAAGAGGCTAAATAGTACCTTGCGGCGTGGTGGCGCCACCTTTAATCCTAGCACTAGGGAGGCAGAGGCAGCAGGGCGGATGCTTTGTTGTTCAAGGCCAGCCTGGTCTCCAGAGTGAGTTCCAGGACAGCTGTGGGGCTACAGGTGAGAGCCCTGTCTCGAAAAAAGACAAAAAAAAGATAAAATAAATAAAAAAATTAAATAAATAAAAAATAAAAAGTATCTTCCAGACTAAAAAAAAAAAAAAACGTGTCAAAGCCGGGCATAGGTGGCACACCGCCTTTCATCCTAGCCACTTTGGGAGGCCAAACAGAGGCTGGCCGAATCTCTGTGGAGGTCACGCCACGCCTGTCTACAGAGTAGTTCCAGGACAGCAATATACTGGGAGAACTTGTCGGCCCAAAAGGACAAAAAAAAAAAAAAAGGATATCCTCTCTCTCTAGGAAGCCCTCCTTAAATAGTCAATGTTATGACTCTGCCACTGGCTATTTGTTCTTCTTTTTCCTGGCATCAGTTGCTTCAATAAAAGCAACAACTTTAAGTTAATGATGCTATGATTTTTGTTTTGGGGTTTTTTTTTGTCTTTTTGAGACAGGGTCTCCCTGGAACTCTGGTTGTCCTGGAAGTCACTCTGTAGATCAGGCTGGCCTTGAACTCACAGAGATCCACCTGCCTCTACCTCCCAAGTGCTAGGATTAAAGGCATGCACCACCACGCCTGGCTTTTGTTTGTTTGTTTGTTTGTTTTTATGATGTTATTTAATTAATTAATTTATTTATTATTTTTTATGTTTATGAGTGTACTGTCTGCATGTAGGTTGGTGCACCCATGTCATGCAATGCCTCAGAGGTCAGAAGAGGGTGTCGGATTCCCCTGGAACTGGAGTTAAAGATGGTTCTTAGCTGCCATGTGGGTGCTGGGAATCGAACCCGGATCCTCTGCAAGAGCAGTTGGTGCTCTTAACTGCTGAGCCATCTCTCCAGCCCATTAATGATGTTATTTTTTACATGGGACCTTGGCTCGACATTCTTTTGGAGCAAGTGATCAAGAATACTGGCTCTGAGTACCATGTAACTTTATATACTACAGGAATACAGGTGTGTCATGGTTTGGAAAATCTTTAGGAAACACTATGTCTAGATCTAGTGACCACATACTTAATGGATTCCAGTTATATAGGGCCAGGTTCTAGTAGTCTGGGGTGTGTGTGAACAAGACAGACAAAAGTCCTTACCCTCTTACCATTGACAGTTTAGTATTACTTAACTGCAAAAGAATGCAAAAATTTAAAGCCGGGTATGGTAGCACACACTCTTAATTCCAATGCATAGGAGGCTTAGGAGGAGGATTAAGAGTTTGAGGCTCTGGGCGTGGTGGTATAGGCCTTTAATCCTAGCACTTGGGAGGCAGAGACAGGTGGATCTCTGTGAGTTCAAGGCCAGCCTGGTCTACAAAGTGAGTTCCAGGCCAGCTAGGATTAAAGGGGGACCCTGTCTAAAAAAAAAAAAAAAAAGGCCACATTAGGCTATTTAGTGAGATTCTGTCTCAAAATAACACAGCAGTCCAAGTGGCACTGTAATCCCAATCTTACAGAGATGGGGGCAGAAATATCAGAAGTTCAAGGTTATCCTCAGCTACATGATGAATTTGAGGCCAGTCTGAGCTACAGAAGACCCTGCCTATGAACATATCTATAAAGAAAGAAAGAAATACATTTTTAAAATTGGTGAATTTTGCTGGGCGTGGTGGCACACGCCTTTGATCCTAGCACTTGGGAGGGAGAGGCAGGCGGATCTTTGTGAGTTCAAGGCCATCCTGGTCTACAGAGTGAGTTCCAGGACAGCTGGGGTTATAGGGAGACCCTGTCTCGAGAAGACCAAAAATAAAATAAAATAATAAAATAAAATAAAATAAAATAAAATAGGTGAATTTTTTTTTAAGCAATTTCCTTTTTGTTGTTGTTTTGGGAGGTTTTTGCTTGGTTGTTTTAACTTTTTTGCCTTTTTTATTGTTTTAACTTTTTATTGCATTAATTTATTTATTTAGTGTGTGTTTTGTTTAGTGTGTGTGTGTGTGTGTGTGTGTGTGTGTGTGTGTGTGTGTTTACCCTACAATATGTGTGTGGAAGTTAGAAGATAACTTGCGGGAGTCAGTTCTCTCCTTCACTCTGTGGGTCCCAGGGATTAAACACTCAGTGTAGGGTTGGCAACAAGCATATTAATATTACTTATTCTGACATAGGGTTTCAAGCTGTCCAGAATGTCAAACTTGTTCTGTAGCTGAAGGTAGTCTTGAACTCCTGATCTTCCTGCCTCTGCCCCTCAAGTGCTGAGATTGCAGTGTGAAGTACCATCCAAGATAGTTTTTTTGGTTTGTTTTTGTTTTGAGACGAGGTCTCCTTGTAGCTCCAGCCAGCTGTCTTGGAACTCACTATGTAGACCAGGCTGGCTTTGAACTCACAGAGATCCACCTGCCTCTGCCTCTGGAATGGTGGGATTAAAGTCTTGTGCCACCATGCCCAACCCAGATAGCTCTTTTTATTTTCTTCTTCTTTTGTTCATTTTTGCTGCATTTGTTTGTTTGTTTGTTTGTTTGTTTGTTTGTTTGAAACAAGCCTCAATTTTTGGCCCAGACTAGCCAGGAACCTGCTAGCAGTGTAGATGGGCCTCAAATTCATGGCAACCCTCTGCCTTTTGCCTCGTAATTAGGATTATAAGCCTGAGCCACCACACCCAGTTAAAAGCAACTTCTTTTAATAGTTATATACTGTGCCTAAAAAGCAAGACAGGACTGCTAAGATGGCTTGGCCCAGAACCTATATAGTAGGAGAGATCTGACTCCTGAAAGTTGTCCTCTGACTACAAGGTTGGGTGGCACACTTGAGCCCTACATATATGAAGAAAAGCAATTTACAAAACATTAAATTTATTCTAACAGTTAACACAGGTATTGTTAGGAGTTGGAAATGAGCATTGCATTCTAAAGGTTATCACACAAAGTGAATTTATCTATAATGAAACACTATCTCTGTATTAGCTTTAAAATGTATCCAGTAGGTTCGCTGCTGTCCAGTCCTGCGCACACCATATTGCTGCCAGGGACCCAGGCACTTCCTTTTCGCTCTGGTGCGGGACCTGGAGCGGGCAGCCGCAGCCTAGACATGCAGAACGACGCTGGCGAGTTCGTGGACCTGTACGTGCCGCGGAAATATTCCGCGAGCAACCGCATCATTGGTGCGAAGGCCCACGCATCCATCCAGATGAATGTGGCCGAGGTCGACAAGGTGACTGGCAGGTTTAATGGTCAGTTTAAGACCTATGCTATCTGCGGGGCCATTCACAGGATGGGTGAGTCAGATGATTCTATTCTTCGATTGGCCAAGTCTGACGGTATCGTGTCAAAGAACTTCTGACCAGAGGACATGGGGAATATTTGTCATAAATAAACAAAATGAGAAACAAACAAACAAAAAAATGTATCCAGTAAGAATCTGGGTTACAGCTCTTTCATTCCTCCCCAGTTACTGATTCTATAAGACATTTTCTCCACTCCTGACACTAACTGCGATAAACACTGTCTTTCCAGACAAGAAAGACTATGGAGATAGTAGAAAGATGAGTGATGATCAGCCTTGGGGAGCAGAGATGAACAGGTGGAGCACAGAGACCCTTTAGGGCACTGAAAATGACTCTGCGCTATAATGATGGATGGATCATTACATGTTTGTCCAGAACCATAGAACATCGGACAGCAAGAATGACCCCTGATGTAGACTTTGCGGATGACATGTCATGTAAGTTTGTCAGTTGTAGCAAATGTCCACTCTGGAGTGGTATATTGTTAGTGGGGAAGGCTATAGGTGAATGGGAGGTATGAATATATAGGATATTTCTGTGAAACTGCCCTAAAGAAAGATTTTTAAACGTTGTCTTTCCACCTTTTAATATATAAAATATGTTCTAAATATAGTGTAACAAGAGAAAGGAGGCTTAGGGGGCGCTGTGGAACACAATGCAGCTTCAGAACTCTTGAAAGCCAGCATGAATATGCTTGTTCAATTCTCTTATTGCTGAGAACCCAGGGTATTTTTTTTATCAAGCTTTTGATCCCAACTTATTTATAAACTATGAAATCAGTTTTGTAGGCCATAACTAACATTTTTCACACTAAAATGGAAAAATGTTATAGATGGTATGGATGTAGTGTGGTAGTGCTTCTTTGCCTACCATGCTCTAGCCCTGGGTTCCTTTCTGGGGGAGGGGAGGACGGGACCCAATAATAATGAAAAAAGGCATAGAACAGCCGGGCATATGGTGGCATATGCCTTTGATTCTAGCACTTGGGACGCAGAGGCAGGCGGATCTCTGTGAGTTCAAGGCCAGCCTGGTCTACAGAGTGAATTCCAGGACGGCCAGAGCTACAGGGTCTTAAAAAAGACCAAAAAAAAA
>VZQC01009277.1:1167555-1228395 GCA_009823505.1 Rhizomys pruinosus | reverse complement strand
TTTTTTTTTTTTTGTCTTTTTCTGAGACAGGATCTCCCTGTAGCCCCAGCTATCCTGGAACTCACTCTGTAGACCAGGTTGGTCTTGAACTCACAAAGATCTGCCTTCCTCTGCCTCCCGAATGCTAGGATTAAAGGTGTGTGCCACCACGCCCCTGGCGTGAACAAGTGGCTTTAAGTTCCCCGCCATCTCACCAGCCCCATATTCAATTTTCTTTGGGGGGAGGAGTTGCCAGGGATCTGGCTTAGGGCTTTCTGCATGCTAAGAAGCGTTTTACCCACTGATCTACATCCCCAGCCCCCATTACTTTTATTTTTTGATATGTTTGGATTCCTGTGCATATATATATGCATATATATATATATGCATATATATATGCATATATATATATATATATATATATATATATATATGCACCACATGACTGCCTGGAGCCAATGGAGGCCAGAAGAGGACATTAGATCCCCGGAACTGGAGTTATAGGTGGCTGTTACCTATAATATGGGTGTTAGGAACCAAAGGCAGGTCCTCTGGAAAAGAAACAAGTAAGTGCCATTAACCACTGAACCATCCCCTCCCCCCAATGTGCTTACTTTTTCTTGCAGTTCTCATCCTCAGCCTTTCACCACTGTGCTATCCCCACAGCCTTACTTTTTGAGGCAGGATCTAGGCTAGCCTCAAACTTGCTTTGTAGCCAAGGATGACCTTGAACTCTGTGTCTTCCAGTCTCTACCTCCCAAATGCCAAGATACTTGTCCTACACATTCACTTTTAATTGAGACGGCTAATGTCTACTTTTTAATTTAATTGAATTTTATTTTTGGTCTTTTGAGACCAAAAAATAAAATAAAATAAAAGTTCCAGCTGGCCTGGAGCTCACTATGTAGACCAGGCTGGCCTTGGACTCACAGAGATCTACCTACCTCTGCCTCCGGAGTGCACCACCACGCCCAGCTTAATGTCTATTTAAAATGAACTTTTCTTCAACATCTCTCTTTAAAGTGTTTGTATTAGCTACCTTTCTATTGGTGCATGCCTTTAATCCCAGCACTTGGGAGGCAGAGGCCGTGATCTCTGTGAGTTCAAGGCCAGCCTTGTCTACATATTAAGTTCCAGGACACCTGGGACTACAGGGAGACCCTGTCTCAAAAAAGCCAAAAAAAAAAAAACAAAAAAAAAAAAAACCCACTAACCAAAATCACCTTGGGAAGGAAAGGGTTTATTTGGCATACAGCTCGTAGTTCGTCAATTAAAGGACTGGCAGGAACTCAGGGCAGTGGAGCAGGAACTGAAGCAGAAACTACAAAGGAATACTGTTTATTGGCTTGCTCTCCAGCCTGTCCTCAGCCTGTTTTTCTATATAAGCCAGAACCACACTCCCGGGAATGGCACCACCCACAGTGGACTGGGCCCTCCCACATCATTCAATAATCAAGAAAATGCCCCACAGACAGACATGCCCACAGGCCAGTCCAACAGAGGAAATTCCCCAACTGAGGTTCCCTCTTCAAGTTGACAGCTGAAGATATCCAGCACAGTGTTGTATTCAGAATTGAAACTAAGGGCTGATGCAGCACCCTGGAGGCAGAGGCAGGTAGATCTCTGTGAGTTCAAGGCCACCCTGGTCTACACAGAGTTCCAGGACAGCTGGGGGATGCAGGGAGACCCTGTCTCAAAAAGACCAAAAGAGAGAGAAAGAGAAAGAGAGAGAAATAAATAGGAGGGAAGGAAGGAAGGAAGGAAGGAAGGAGGAGGGAGGGAGGGGGGAGGGGAGGGGAGAGGAGGGAGGGAGGGAGGGAGGGAGGGAGGGAGGGAGGGAGAGAACTAAGGATGTGTTAAGTGTATTTTCAGGTTCCTTTCAAATTTTTAATTTTTAAAAAAGATTTAGCCAGAAGTGGTGGCACATGCCTTTAATCCCAGCACTCAGAAGGCAGAAGCAGGCATATTTTTGTGAGTTCAAGTCCAGCCTGGTCTACATAGTGAGCTCTAGGCCAGCTGGAACTAAAGGGAGATCCTGTCTCAAAACAAACAAACAAAAAGATTTATGTGTAATATGTGTGCCTGAATGAGTTTATCTGTATACTACACATGGACAGGTACCCAAAGAGCTCAGAGGGTTTCTGATTCCTTGAAACTGGAGTTACAGGCATTTGTGAGTTAGTTGCCTGATGTGGGCTCTGGGAACCAAAGTTGGGTTCTTAGGAGGAGTAAGTGCTTTAACTGCTGAGCAACCTTTCCAGCCCCTTAACTTAATTTTCTTACATTTAGTTGCAGGGCGGGCCGGGGGGGGGGGGTTATGCACAGGCTTGCATTCTCCAACTTTCCAAACTCAGTTTTCTCCTTCCACAATGTGAGTGGGTTCCAGGGATTGAATCCTGGTCATCAGGTCACCAGGTTTGGCAGCAAATGCCTTTAACCACTGAGCCATCTTGCCATCCATGTTTATTTGGGGTTCTTTAGAGACAGGGTTGAGCTATGCAGCCCTGGCTGACTCAGTATTCACTGTGATGTAGCCCAGGCTGGTGTCTCATTTTCAGTAATCCTCCCAAAAGATGGGGTTATAGGTGTGCACCATCACACCTCAGCTCAGGTTCAACTCTTAAAGTACTATATTTGCCAATAAGTTCAGTCAGATGTGGTGCTTTAGACTAGTGATCTCAGCACTCAGAAGCTAGAGTCTGAGGTCAGTTTAGGTTCCAAAGTGAGTTCCAGGGCAATCTGCACTACAAACAAAACAAATGAACGAACGAAAGAAAGAGAGAGAAAGAAAGAAAGGGAAACTCCTAAATAACAACAGATATTTTAGAAATCCAGGATGCTCTGAGATTCTCCTGAGTCCTTTCTTTTTCTCTTTTCTTCCTTCCTTTCTTTTTTTTTTAATTTTTTTTTTATTTATCTATTTTTGTATGTGTATGAATGTACTGTCTGCATGCAGGTTTGTGCACCCATGCCGTGCAATGCCTTGGAGGTCAGAAGAGGGTGTCGGATTCCCAGAGTTACAGACAGTTCTCAGCCTCCATGTGGGTGCTGGGGATCGAACCCGGGTCCTCTTCAAGAGCAGTCTTAATCACAGTCTTAACTGCTCTGGTTAAGGTTAGCGCTCTTAACCGCTAGGCCATCTCTCCAGCCCCCTTCCTTCCTTTCTAAAATAAGGCGTGTATATTGTAGGTTGAGGTGATACAAACCTGTAATCCCAGCACATAGAAGGTAGAGGCAAAAAAATCAGGAGTTCAAGATTGGCCTCAACCATGTATTGAGTTTAAGGTTGCCTGGGCTGCACTGAAACTTCAGTTAAGAAAAAAAAAAAAAAATCACATAAATAAATGAAATGAATATGTGAATACTCAGAGTAAGGATTGATTGGCATTCCACAAAACAAAATGAAAATATTCCCATATTTGCAGCTGATAAATTCGGGTTTCTACTTGCAGATTTCTTCATTTCAAGCTGAAAGTTATTTGCTGTGCCATATAAATATTATTTGAGATAGAAGCCCTTATATCAGGAAAATCATTTTCTTGGGATATTAATTCACATCCTTTGCCTGTTATTTATTTACAGGACTTTAAAAGCAATTAAGACATTTAGGAAATACAGTAAACTACAGATTAATGTGCATTTTTCTCTTAGACTATCTATCATTCAAAGGTTTACCCCTACCCTTTTCTACCCAGTGAGATAAATGTTTCAGAACGGGAGAGGCATATTTCCTTTCTGTCTGGTTTCTTAGAATTAATTTAAACATGCTTATTGAAATTTCCTGTCATGTAATATTTTAGCAGCATTCCCTAAATATATACTGCTAGCAAACTGTAAATATTGCAAGACAAGATTGCTACCTTGTTTTCTTCCTTAGGCAAACAATACCACAGTTAAAATGCCCCGTGTAAACAACTGTAGAGGTATGTAAATGGAATTAGCATAATTGAAGGTACTTATAACTAACTGTTTTCCTTTAAGTCTTGTAAATAAAAGTGAATATTAAAAAAAAAAAAAAAAGCAAATGCTTGAGGTTGTTTGTGAGTTGGCTTCACCGATCAAGAAGGAGACTAAAGGATGGCTAACTTCCAAACTAAATATCACTTTCTCTAAGCAGTTTAGGTCACAAAGAAAACATTTTCCTCTTTAAGTCATTATGTTTAAATAAATTTAAATTCCTAAAGAGTCCTAGGGAGTTGGGGACTGATAAACTCTCTGCAGACAGAAGACTCCCTCGGGTGTTTCTTTGAGACCAATTTCCTATTCTTTAGAAGGAAAGATACATGTCGAAACTAAGTATGATTTCTGTTAAAGGACGCTTCAGGATACAGCATAAAGTCCTTTAAGCTAATAAACAAGGATTTCTTGGCCATGGCTTAGCATAAAATATTCCAGAAACAGAGGATAAATATCTGGGGTCCTTGGCACCTGTTTAGCAGCTTGATACTGGTGGGGGTGGGTGAGAGGACCTAGGACTGAGATCTTAATCTTGTCTAGCTACTTAAATTGTGACAAAGCATTGAGGACTCCACATGGAAACCACTCAGAGAAAGTAGAATCTAGATTTTGTTCTAAACTTTTGAGATTGCGTCTTCTTTGTCCCAAAGGAAAAGAAATACTTTAAAAATTTAGTCCAAGCTACAGTATTGGCTCCTACAAAATGCCTCACCTTGCTCAGTTTCTGATTATCTTTATCTACCAGTTACTATCACATCAAGAGTTAGCAAATTGTTTCCCTCACCTTCCCAGGCTAGCCTTGACCTGCCTCTGCCTTGAAAGTGCCAAATGGTGGTGGCGCAAGCCTTTAATCCTAGCACTTGGGAGGCAGAGGCAGGCGGATCTTTGTGAGTTCAAGGCCAGCCTGGTCTACAGAGTGAGTTCCAGGACAGCTGGAGCTACAGGGAGACCCTGTCTCAAAAAGACAAAAAAAAAAAAAAAAAAAAAAGTGTCAAATGGGATTACAGGTGCTCCATCCTATTTAGCTTGTAAATTTTCTTTATTTTTTATTTATTATTTTTAAAATTTTATTTATTTTGTATGTGTATGAATGTACTGTCTGCATGCGGTTTGTGGCACCCGTGTCGTGCAATGCCGCGGAGGTCAGAAGAGGGCGTCGAATTCCCCTGGAACTGGGTTAAGAGCGGTTTTCAACCGCCATGTGGGTTACTGGGGATCAACCCGGGTCCTCTGCAAGAGCAGTCCGGCCCTTTAACCGCTAGGCCCATCTCTCCAGCCCCCAAATTTTTTTATTTTATAAAAGGAAATAATTCCACTGGGATGATAGCTCAATGGTAGAGCACTTACCTAGCAACCAAAGCTCTGGATTCAATTCTCAATCCATAAATAAGTAAATAATCTTTCAAAAATCAGATAAGAATTTTTTTCATTACTTCTAGGGGTTAAAGGACTTTTTAGCTGTGGAACCACGAGCAAGTTGCTTAATGACTACCAAATGTAAATATTAGCTAGGGGTTATGCCACACCAGCGGGATACAAACATAATCCCAGCTTTCGGAAGCTGAAGACAGAGGAACAGGAATTCAAGGCCAGCTTCCTCTACACAGACAGTTCAAAGGCAGCCTGGGTTACAGGAAACCCTCTCTCAAAAATCAATCAAGGAAGCATCAAACTAGCAAACAAGGCCAGGCACAGTGGTGTATTTAATTTAAGCACTCCAACAGCAAAAGCAGGCAGGTTCTGAGTTTGAGGCCAGCCTGGTTTACATGGAGAGTACCAGCTACTTAGGGCTAGATAGTGAGACCTCGCTAAATCATCATCATCATCATCATCATCATCATCATCAATCCATCAAATAAGAAAACAAAATTATCGGGACCCTCTAGTCAAGATTGTTCAGATAAGATGATTAAATAAAACTGCATACAAACAAGGTGTTACTGCAGGAAATGAGTGCCAGGAAGCTTCACAGGAAGGAAGGCAAAGGAAGATTGGGGTACAAAAAAATGAAGACAAGATACAAAAAAGGACAGGGTAGAGGAAAGAGGTGAGGGGAACTGGAAGGGGTGAGGGTTGAGGGGAGAGAGAACGAGAAAGAGTGAGGTGAATAAAGTATCCCACCATACTTGGCAGTCACATAGGCATACAACCTTGAATTCTATTCTTCACTTTCTCTAGTCTTCTTTCTCTCTCTCCACCCCCCGTCTCTCTCTGTGTCTATTTCTCTCTGTCTCTCTTGTCTATCATCTGTCTCTTTCTATTCTCTCTCTCCTCACACACATACACAAATACACACACCACATACAACACAAGTATATCTATATATATATAGATATATTATATTAGATGCACAAGGAACCACCGGCTGCACGGCTGCTACTGGGTTTCACCTCATATTCATACACTAGCAACTGCTATTAAAATAATAGAGGTCTGGTTTTCCACCTGGACCAATTTTGTTCCTCAGGGCCTACGTGCTTTTTCCATTCCCTTCTTTTTCCTCTGTCAGCCTTGGGCCATGAATGCAATTGTAGCTCACTGTGAATTTTCTGTGTCCAGTGAAAGTGGACTCTTCCCTGGAGATCTTTTTATCAAAAAAAGAAAAAAAGAAATGAAAAAAAAAAAAAGACAACCCTTACACCACACACACACACACACACACACAAAAACAACCAGTGAACAATCTTCCCCTCTGTCACACCATCCTGAATGGCATCACTTGAACATGTCTTAATCAATCTTGAGCAAGATCAATGAAACCATCATATCTGGATTAAATCAAGCAAGCTTCACTCTCTGGAACAGAATGGAGCTCGTTTCCATCAATGCACATGGCCATGATGAAGACAGGGTATACCTAGAGGATTTTATTAACAGATGAGAATTACACTGGCAACTTGGACTAAGAATGACATAGTACAAAATGAAGAGGTCTTTGGACTCCCAACCTATACAAACAGGACACAGGCTAACACAATGGAGACTCAGCTACAAACAAGTGCTATCCTACACATAAAGGGAAAGGGTGGCTGTAAGAGTAGGAACAAGGGCCAGAAAAGATAAAAGTTTCTGTGCTAGAGAGATGGTCCATTGGTTAAGAACACTGGCTGCTCTGGCAGAGGGACCTGGATTTGGTTCCCAGCACCCATATGAAACCCATTCTATAACCCCAGTTCCAGGGAACCCAACGCCCTCTTCAGAACTTTGCAAGCATTGCATGACCCAGGACATGCAGCCATATCTGCATTACATACATGCAGGCAAATATTCATACACATACATAAACATAATCAATAAAATTAAATAAAAAAAATAAAGCCTCAAGCCTTGTAGATTTCTTCTAGGCATGTCATCGCTGCATTCTGATATTCACACCCTTATATACTGCCTTCTTGCATTGTATCAATGGTCTGTGGGTCTTGGTGACTCAACAGCGCATGATGAAGCGAGATCACAAAACGTTCTGGTGGTGGAGAGATGGCTCAGGCAGTAAAGTTCTTCCTGCTCTGCCACATGAGGACCTGAGTTCAGATCCTGATACCATCCCACCTAAAAAGCCAGACGTGAAACACACATCCTGGGCTGGAGAGATGGCCTAGTGGTTAAGAGCAACCGACTGCTCTTGCAGAGACCTGGGTTCAATCCCCAGCACTCACATGGTGGCTGAGAACCATCTTTAACTCCAGTTCCAGGGGAATCTGAACCCTCTTCTGACCTCCCAGCTTGCATGACACGGGTGGCACAAACCGCATGCAGACAGTATATTCATACCATACGAAAATACATTTAAAAATTAAAAAAAAAGGCACACATCCATAATCCCAGTGCTGGGAAGTAGAGACAGATGGATCCTTGTGAGTTTGGTTGCCACGGCCTAGCAATTCAGTGAGTCCAGTTTCAGAGAGACCAGTGTCAAAAATAGGGCCGAGTATGACACCCATGCCAACCTCTGCCTCCATAAGCATGTGCACGCATTCCTGTATGCTCACACACATGCGTACAAATACACAAAGGCTTCTTCCTGGATTGCTCTCTTTTAGTTGTCAACTGGCAGGTCTAAAGATCGCTGAAGTATGTGGCTGGAGAGATGGCTTCAGAGGTTAAGAACACACTGTTGCCTGCAGAGGCTTGAGGGTTTGCAGTTCCTAGCAACCACATGGCAGCTAACAACCATCCGAAACCCATCCAGGGATCCGATCCATCTTCTGCAACCTCATGGGATGACAACATAGTACACATACATGCAGGCAATTACATTATATAGTGCACATACATGCATGCAAAACACTCTACATATTTAAAAAAATCACTAAAGCAGTCCTATGTTAAGGCCTATCTGCCAAGAAACAGGCCTCCTATAAAGAGCTGTGAAAAGGCCGGTGTGGTGGCACACGCCTTTAATCCTAGCATTGGGAGCCAGAGCGGCGTATCTTTGTGAGTTCAAGGCCAGCCTGGGTCTTCATAGTGGTTTCAGGACGCCTGGAGCTCCAGGGAGACAGTCTCGAAAAGACCAGAAAAAAAAAAAAAAACAAGAGCTGGTGAAAAGACTCCCAGTCAGATGATTTCAGGACCGTGCAGCTTGTAGTCAATCTTAGAAGGTTCTCAGCAGGAATCACAACTCTGTGCCCCTTCTGAATTCCTCATTCAACAGAAACTATGAGAAATAATTAAGAGTGCTGGGGTAGGGTGTATATAGGCGTACCCATTTATGGCCAGGTGTGGTGGACACCTGCCTTTATCCCCGACACTTGGGAGGCAGAGCAGGTAGGGATAATGTGAGATTCGAGGCTGGCCTGGTCTACATAGCAAGTTCCAGGCCAGCTGGGGCTACAGAGAGACCCCATCTCAAACAAACAGGCAAAATTATAATGATATTTACAAATTAAAAATATCCAATACTGTGGCATGGTGGTGCATCCTTTAATCCTGACACTTCAGGAGGCAGAGGCAGGGAGATCTCTGTGAGGTTCAAGGCAGCCTGCCGTCTACACGGTGAGTTCCAGGCAGCTGGGGACAGGGAGAGCCTGTCTCAAAAGGACGAAAAGACAAAAATCACAATAGCTACATGAAGAAGTGGATGCCTATAATCCAGCACTTGGGAGGAAGGTGGAAGAGATGTGTATCAGCTACATATCTAGCTCAAAACCAGCCTGAGCTCACAAGACTTTGTCTCAAAAAAAAAAAGGAGGGAAAAAGATCATATTTTAAAATCAGGCTTAGTCTGAAACAGTTCTAGACCAATAGGGACAAATGGTTCATCATCGTGACTGTGGGAAATGTTTATAGAAAGGGTGACACATAGTTTGTGGGTTTGTTTTGGTTTGGGGTTTTGGTTTTTTGTTTTTTTTTTTTTTTTTTGGTCTTTTTGAAGACAGGTCCCTTTACTTCCAGCTGCCTGACTCACCATGTAGACCAGGCGGGCCTTGAACTCACAGAGATACCTTGCCGTCTGCTCCAGAGTGCTGGGAGGATTAAAGGCGTGCACAATCCGCCCGACGCTACATAGTTGTTTTAATGAAATCAAATGATAACATTTTTGATTGTCATATAAAGAAAAAACTATTCTCAAAGTAACACTGGGGCATACTCTTCTCCAATCCTTATCTGTGTTCCTTATGTCTGTCTTATGCTCTATATCTGAGTTGTCCAATATGGTCATTAGTCACATTAGCTATGGACTATTTAAAATGTGGCTAGTCCCAGGGTAATGGCTATAACATCAAAATACACATTATTCCAGAGACATGGTAAGAAAAAAATAATGAAAACTATCTCAATAAATTTTATAGCAATTCCATACTAAAATAGCAATATTTTAATTACTTAAATTAAATATAATGTATCATTAAAAGAATTTTATGTGGTTTGTCTTTGTTTTTTAAACTAGCTGAGTGCTGTGGGCGGGCTCCTGAGTCACAGGCAGGACGCCATAACTCACGCGGGCGCCAGGCAGTAGGATCGAAAGATTTATTCCTGGACAAACTGTCACCCGTGAAAGAAAACAGCCAGAAGTGACCAGAGTCCAAGACAACAGCTCCAGAGAAAGTGAACTGTTTTGCTTCGCATCCACCTGTCCCCTTGTCTAAGCCTAGGGAAAAATCTGCGGAAGAGGGGGCGTGGTAAAATGTAAGAGCTGCTGATTGGGGTGAACCGTGAACCTACAGCAATATAACCTGGACACTCATTTGATCAACTTGATTGAACATACAAGCCCTCCCTGCTGGATGGTGGGACCAAGGGCTGTGTGGGTTTGGGCACAACTGCTTGCAAATTGGTTTACATGAAGGATGCTTGTACTTCAAATTATACCTATTGCTAAAAATGGAAAAAAAAAAAACTGAGAGAGAAGAGATGCAGGACAGTATGGCATAATGCATGATCTGGGATGGGGTGGGGGGTGGGATGGGGGAAGGAAGGGGAAATATGCCTGAACTGCATTGGAAACATGATGTGAAATACGCAAAGCATCAATAAATAAAATAAAATTAAATTAAATTAATTTAAAAAAATGTCAGAAAAAAAATAAATAGTAAACTAGGCTGAGATAGAAGGTGAGGGAGGAGGCACGCTTGGAGATAGCCAGATTACACGTAGTAGACCCTGACTCAAAAAATTAAAGAACAAACTATAAAAAAGTGTGACAATTAGAAGTTTTTTTTGGGTTTATTTGTGTTGAGACAGAGTTCTCAATAAAAGCCCGGCTGGTCTGAACCTATTAAATAGCTCAGACTGTTCCTCAACCTTCTGACCCTCCTGCCTCAAGGCCAGTGTTGGTGTAATAGACATGTTCCACAACTGTCAGATAAAAATTTAAAAGTACATACAAAGCTCGTGTCTGTGGAGAGGACTCATTGTATTTCCATAGTCTGCATCATTTCAAATTCTTTTGTTGTTTTTGTGTTGTTGTTTTTTGGTATTTTTGACACACGGGTCTCTCTGCAGCCCCAGCTGTCCTGGAACTCGCTATGTAGACCCAGGCTGGCCTTAAACCGCACAAGAGATCTGCCTGCCTTTGCCTCCGGAGTCCTGGGATTAAGGGCGTGCACACCGCCACATTTCTTCTCCGTTCAGAATTCTACAATAGTCACTTTCAGGATAATAGCAATCTGAGCCTCTCTGAGTCTACCGTCAAGGGGTTACAGTGTCTCCCTTTACAATATAGAGAAAGGATATATAATACAATGGCAGTGGTCAGATAATCCCAACACTTGAGGAGGCGAGGCAATGGATCAGGATGAGCCTAGCCTGGTCTACAAATGCAATTCCAAGCACCAGAGCTACATAGTAGACAACCCTGCCTCAAAAAAAATAGGAGCAAAAAAGGGGGGGGGCATGAATATGGCTCAGTAGTAGCACCCTCTCCTAGTATATGTGAGACCTTGGGTCCAGTCCCCAGAATCATGAAAGAAAAAATAGGGAAGAGGAAAAGGCAAAATCACTGCAAAAACAGACCCCGTTAGGATAAAAACATTCTAGATGTGCTTCATCCTCACCAAGAAGAAAACATACAAATAAAAACCATAAGGAAGTTACTATTATTTCCAGTTACAGATGAGGAAACAAGGCATTACTACATAATTTAGAATCCCCCCAACATATGTGTTTTTCTTTCTCTTCTCTCTTTCGTTCTATCTTACCATCCTGAGTCTTTGAGACAGAGTCTCACCCGCAGCCCAATGCACTAAAATTTTTACTGTGTAGTCCAGTCTGCCCTGAACTCCAAAGTCTCAGAATTGCTGGGATTTTTAGGCCCACACCAACCACACCCAAATAACAATTAAGATTTTCTTCTACTAACAATGAGGTAACATCAAAAGGTTTTAATCCAGGAAGCAACTTGAATACCCCAGCTGATATTTAAGAAGTTAAATTGGTAGCCATGTTGATGTCTGAAGTACAAGAGACTAAAGCAGCCCCTACTCTGACAAGCTGGGAACTGAACTCAGGGACCCGGCAACTGCAGTCCACTGAGCTCTTCTCCCTTTAAATTTCCTATCTGTATTCTCCTTTTAGTCCCCTCCAGACACCCACATTTCATTTGGGAGTTTACCTGAACTCTCACTCTTATAAAGCAGATGCTGCGCCAAGTGCGGTGGTAGATAGATCTTGTAATTCAGCATTGGAGGTGAGACGAATGGAGGATTGCCACAAATTCAAGGCCAGCCGGATTATATACAGCAAGAAACGTGTTGTAATACAGAGGCAAATAGTCCTACCAATTTTTTGTCTTCTAAGTCCTCTCCAACTCATACCCTCTTCTTCTCCACTCCCAACAGTTTAACCACAGCCACTTTATCTCTCAACTGGGGTAACTGAACTAGCCTCTTCACTGTCTCTACTGACTCCCTCCATTTTAGCCTCCCTGTGCCCCCCACTCAAAGATTTGTTCTGATCATAGACCTAAAACCCTTTATTGGATTCTTAAAAACTTTAGACTTCTATATTTTATTTATTTATTCATTCATTCATTTATTTGTTTGTTTTGTTTGTTTTTGGTCTTTTGGAGACAGGGTCCCCCTTTAGCCCAGTTGGCCTGGAACTCACTATGTAGACCAGGCTGGCCTTTGAACTCACAGGAGTCTGCCTGCCTCTGTCTCCCTAGTACTGGGATTAAAGGTATGTGCCCCCCCATCTGGCGAGTAGACGGGTTTTTTAGTACAATTTATTTAATGTATGGTGTGTACAATTTCGATCATATTATCCTGAAAGATCAACTCAGGTCATCAGACTTGGTAGCAAGTGTCTTATCAGTGGAGCCATCTCCCAGACCAATAATTTGTTTTTTTTTTGTTTTGTTTGTTTGTTTGCTTGTTTGTCGGTGTTTTGGACAGGTCTCCTGTAGCCCCAGCTGTCCTGGAACTCTGTAGACCAGGCTCGCCTTGAACTCACAAAGACCCACCTGCCTCTGCCTCCGGAGTGCTAGGATTAAAGGTGCACCACCACACTTGGCTTTTTTTTTTTTTTTTTGTTGTTTTTAAAGTAAGTCACTTAATTGTTTGGCTTTTTTGTGGTGTTTGAGATTGAACCAGGCTGCACATGCTAGACAAGCAAGCATCCTACACACTAAGCTACATTCCTAGCCATGTTTGGTTTTGTAATAGAGTCTCTCTCATGTAGTTCAGATTGGCTTCAAACGCACTATGAGACAGAGTTTCACTATGTATCCTACACTGGCCTGGAACTACGTTAGTAGATCAGGCTGGCTCTATTTTTTTTTAAAATATTTATTATTTTTATTTTCTGTGTATTTTTTAGAGTATGGTGTATTGTACCCATGTCATGCAAATGCCCATGGAGTTAGAAGAGGGCATTAAATTCCCATGGAACTGGAGTTAGGGGAGTTGTTAGCTGCAATGGTGGGTGCTGGGAATGGAACCTGGGTCTCTGCAATAGTAGCGTGCTCTTGTACACGAGTCATCTCTCCAGGTTCCTGGCGTAAATCTTTGGCAATCTTTCCTCTACCTCCACAATGCTAGGATACAGTTGTGCACCACCTCATTGGGCTGAAGTTCTACATCTGGGAACCTTCACTATCCACTTGTTACCCTCCCCGTAGGAAGTCCAGTCATTGCCTTACCTTCTTTCAGCTGTACCAAACCACCTTCTGCTCCTGCTTTGCTACTGCTCTTGGTTCACGCTCTGCCCTCTGCCTAGAAGTCTTCCTCTCTTCATCTTCCCACTACTCATCATCAGAGACTGTTTAAAAATTAATTCCTTTTTGAGATTTTCCTACACATACCTCTCCTTTCCATGCAAGGTTAGTTATGTCTACTCTGCACTCTGGTAAGATTCTATGATACATGTGTGTTTATAACTCATCACAGTACAATTTAACTATGGAATTCTTGAATAAGTACCACTGTACTTATTCAAGTTGTACTTACCTGGTCCTTCAACCACTATTGGAACACTTGATACTCAGGTACTTGGCTGGAGGCTAGAGATGCAACAGTGGAAACCCCAAGCAACACAACAAAAACAGAACAAAGTCCTTGCGTAATTAACATTGTGAAGATGGTGTATGACCTCTTATTCATTCTCATTTCCAGTGCCTGGCATGTGGTGAATAGGCTAAAAATCAGTGAGTCTTCCAATTGAGCTCTTTCAATAATCTCCCCTGTGAGTATTTCCCTGCTAATCTTTTCATTTCACATATATTCTCATTGAAATTCTTCCTGTGTTTGTTAGTCAAAGACTGCACATTCATGTGTGTGTGGTGTGTGTGTGTGTGTGTGTGTGTGTGTGGTGTGTGTGGTAGGTAGTTAGGTAGGTATGTGTACTTGTGTACAGGTACCCTGGGAGCCCCCTGGATCTGGGAGTTACAGGCAGTTGTGAGCCCCCAACCTGGGTTCAGGAATTGAACTCTCTTCTTCAGCTAAGAGAAATACATGCTCTAACCCCTGACCATTTCTGTAACCACAACTTCATTCTACTCTCTCTCTCCGCTCTCTCCTCTCTCTCTCTCTCTCTCTCCTCTCTCCTCTCTCACTCAGTACTGTGTAGTCTGGTTGCACTTCTATGACTCATTTCCCTAAGACCAAGTACCTTGGGCTCTCCAAAATGTGCTGTTATACACTCAACTTTGTATTCCCCTCACTAAAGGATCCCAGGTTCAATTTACTTTTTTTCTTTCTTTTTTTTTTTTTTTTTTTTTGTGTTGTTTTTTTTTTGTTTTTTTTTTTTTTTTTTTTTTTTTTTTTTTTTATTTTTATTTTTATACAGGTCTCCTGTAGCCTCGGCTGGCCTGAACTCTCAGAGATCTGCCTCCCTCCACCCCTGAGTGCTGGGATTAAAGGTACTGTACCACCACACCTATGCTCTAATTTACTTCTAATATTCCCTAGATAAGTACTTGGGAAGCAGAGTCGGGCGGACTCTTTGTGAGTTCAAGGCCAGCCTGTCCTACAGAGCGAATTCCAATCAGAGGCTATTACTCTGTGTTATTCAGTTTGGCTTTTTTTTCAGTCCCTGTTTCTCTATGTAATTCCAGCTGGTTTGAACTGTTCATCCTCCTCTGCCTCAGCCTCCAGAGGGCTGAGCTGGATTACAGGTGTGTGCCACCTGACCCCAGCTTTACCCTTTGAATTTGAAGGCTCCATTCTTCTCATTTCCTATCCATCAAAAAGGCCCCGATGAGCTTTTTTCCCCCTCTACCATAATACCTGCACTGGCAACCCCTGATGCTCTTTAATTCTTTTTATCACTAGAACTTTCCAGAATCTACAACAGGCCAATGAAGTATCGCTAAGTGAATATTGTAAGTAAATAATATCCTGCCTATCTGAATTCAGCTGAGGAATATGACTTCCATCCAAGAAATTTCTACCTTGTAGGAGAGGTACATAAAGCAGAAACCGGAAACATCCAATTTGGGCCCAAGGAAAAAGTCATTTATTAAGAATGTGAGCAGTTACATTTTAAAAGTGTGTTTCCCAATCCTTGATTATGTATGTTACATTTATACTTACACATTTACCACAAGGCTTTTGCATTTTGTAAATTGACCTCACACATGAACAAAGTATGCTCTGCCAGAGTGTGTGCTACCTAAATCGGTCCTTTTTCAGGATGTGAGAGCGCTAGAGCAGTCTTTTTCAGACTTTGCCAAGGGAAGGGTAGCCTAGGCTGGAACGAAGGAGCCTAGGTACTATTTGAAAATAAGTTTCTCGAAGCGTGTATTGCGGGTAGGGAGAAAAATTCCTGCATGGACACAAAATCACGAACGTTTCGAAGGGCAGCGTTATAAAGGGTGTTCCCGGTCGCTCAGGTGCTTAGGGTCCTGCATAAGTAGGAAATGGGCTCCTCACTCCCCGCGGAGAATCCTTCCCGGCGACTGAGTCCTCCCTCTTNTATATATATATATATATATATATATATATATATATATGCACAAGGGAACCACACAGCTGCACGGCTGCTTACTGGGTTTCACCTCATATTCATGACAACTAGCAACTGCTATTAAAATAATAGAGGTCTGGTTTTCCACCTGGACCAATTTTGTTCCTCAGGGCCTACGTGCTTTTTCCATTCCCTTCTTTTTCCTCTGTCAGCCTTGGGCCATGAATGACAATTGTAAGCATCACATGTGAATTTTCTAGTGTCCAGTGAAAGTAGGACTCTTCCCTGGAGATCTTTTTATCAAAAAAAGAAAAAAAAAGAAATGAAAAAAAAAAAAAGACAACCTTACACACACACACACACACACACACACAAAAACAACCAGTGAACAATCTTCCCCTCTGTCACACCATCCTGAATGGCATCACTTGAACATGTCTTAATCAATCTTGAGCAAGATCAATGAAACCATCATATCTGGATTAAATCAAGCAAGCTTCACTCTCTGGAACAGAATGGAGCTCGTTTCCATCAATGCACATGGCCATGATGAAGACAGGGTATACCTAGAGGATTTTATTAACAGATGAGAATTACACTGGCAACTTGGACTAAGAATGACATAGTACAAAATGAAGAGGTCTTTGGACTCCCAACCTATACAAACAGGACACAGGCTAACACAATGGAGACTCAGCTACAAACAAGTGCTATCCTACACATAAAGGGAAGGGTGGCTGTAAGAGTAGGAACAAGGGCCAGAAAAGATAAAAGTTCTGTGCTAGAGAGATGGTCCATTGGTTAAGAACACTGGCTGCTCTGGCAGAGAACATGGATTTGGTTCCCAGCACCCATATGAAACCCATTCATAACCCCAGTTCCAGGGGAACCCAACGCCCTCTTCAGAACTTTGCAAGCATTGCATGACCCAGGACATGCAGCCATATCTGCATTACATACATGCAGGCAATATATTCATACACATAAAATAAACATAATCAATAAAATTTAAATAAAAAAAATAAAGCCTCAAGCCTTGTAGATTTCTTCTAGGCATGTCATCGCTGCATTCTGATATTCACACCCTTATATACTGCCTTCTTGCATTGTATCAATGGTCTGTGGGTCTTGGTGACTCAACAGCGCATGATGAAGCGAGATCACAAAACGTTCTGTGGGTTGGAGAGATGGCTCAGGCAGTAAAGTTCTTGCTCTGCCAGCATGAGGACCTGAGTTCAGATCCTGATACCATCCCACCTAAAAAGCCAGACGTGAAAGCACACATCCTGGGCTGGAGAGATGGCCTAGTGGTTAAGAGCACCGACTGCTCTTGCAGAGGACCTGGGTTCAATCCCCAGCACTCACATGGTGGCTGAGAACCATCTTTAACTCCAGTTCCAGGGGAATCTGAGACCCTCTTCTGACCTCCTCAGCATTGCATGACACGGGTGCACAAACCTGCATGCAGACAGTATATTCATACACATACGAAAATACATTTTAAAAATTAAAAAAAAAGGCACACATCCATAATCCCAGTGCTGGGAAAGTAGAGACAGATGGATCCTTGGAGTTTGGTTGCCAGCCGGCCTAGCAAATTCAGTGAGTTCCAGGTTCAGAGAGACCATGTGTCAAAAAATAAGGCCGAGTATGACACCCATTGCCAACCTCTGGCCTCCATAAGCATGTGCACGCATTCCTGTATGCTCACACACATGCGTACAAATACACAAAGGCTTCTTCCTGGATTGCTCTCTTTTAGTTGTCAACTGGCAGGTCTAAAGATCGCTGAAGTATGTGGCTGGAGAGATGGCTCAGAGGTTAAGAACACTGTTCTTGCAGAGGGCTGAGGAGTTCAGTTCCTAGCACCCACATGGCAGCTAACAACCATCCATAATTCCAGTTCAGGGGATCCAACATCTTCTGACCTCTGTAGACATTGTATACACATAGTACACATACATGCAGGCAATTACATTATATAGTGCACATACATGCATGCAAAACACTCTACATATTTAAAAAAATCACTAAAGCAGTCCTATGTTAAGGCCTATCTGCCAAGAAACAGGCCTCCTATAAAGAGCTGTGAAAAGGCCGGGTGTGGTGGCACACGCCTTTAATCCTAGCATTTGGGAGGCAGAGGCAGGCGGATCTTTGTGAGTTCAAGGCCAGCCTGGTCTTCATAGTGAGTTTCAGGACAGCCTGGAGCTCCAGGGAGACCCTGTCTCGAAAAGACCAGAAAAAAAAAAAAAAAAAGAGCTGTGAAAAGACTCCCAGTCAGATGATTGCAGGACCGGTAGGCAGCTTGTAGTCAATCTTAGAAGGTTCTCAGCAGGAATCACAACTCTGTGCCCCTTCTGAATTCCTCATTCACAGAAACTATGAGAAAGTAAGTAGGAGAGGCTGGGGGTAGGAGGAATAGGAGTAAATTATAGGGCCAGGGTGGTGGCACATGCCTTTAATCCCAGCACTTGGGAGGCAGAGGCAGGTAGGATAATGTGAATTCTAGGTCGGCCTGGTCTACATAGCAAGTTCCAGGCCAGCTGGGGCTACAGAGAGACCCCATCTCAAAACAAACAGGCAAAATTATAATGATATTTACAAATTAAAAATATCACAATAGCTGGGCATGGTGGTGCATGCCTTTAATCCTAGCACTCAGGAGGCAGAGGCAGGCAGATCTCTGTGAGTTCAAGGCCAGCCTGCCTGGTCTACACGGTGAGTTCCAGGCCAGCTGGGGCTACAGGGAGAGCCTGTCTCAAAAGGACGAAAAGACAAAAATCACAATAGCTACATGAAGAAGTGGATGCCTATAATCCCAGCACTTGGGAGGAAGGTGGAGGCATGTGTATCAGCTACATATCTAGCTCAAAACCAGCCTGAGCTCACAAGACTTTGTCTCAAAAAAACAAAGGAGGGAAAAAAGATCATATTTTAAAATCAGGCTTAGTCTGAAACAGTTCTAGACCAATAGGGACAAATGGTTCATCATCGTGACTGTGGGAAATGTTTATAGAAAGAGGTGACACATAGTTGTTGGGTTTTGTTTTGTTTTGGGGTTTGTTGTTGTTTTTTTTTTTTTTTTTTGGTCTTTTTGAGACAGGGTCTCCCTTTACTCCCAGCTGGCCTGGAGCTCACCATGGAGACCAGGCGGGCCTTGAACTCACAGAGATCCACTTGCCTCTGCTTCCAGAGTGCTGGGAGGATTAAAGGCGTGCACAATCACGCCCGACGCTACATAGTTGTTTTAATGAAATCAAATGATAACATTTTTGATTGTCATATAAAGAAAAAACTATTCTCAAAGTAACACTGGGGCATACTCTTCTCCAATCCTTATCTGTGTTCCTTATGTCTGTCTTATGCTCTATATCTGAGTTGTCCAATATGGTCATTAGTCACATTAGCTATGGACTATTTAAAATGTGGCTAGTCCCAGGGTAATGGCTATAACATCAAAATACACAAGTTATTCCAGAGACATGGTAAGAAAAAAATAATGAAAACTATCTCAATAAATTTTATAGCAATTCCATACTAAAATAGCAATATTTTTAATTATCTTAAATTAAATATAATGTATCATTAAAAGAATTTTATGTGTTTGTCTTTGTTTTTTAAACTAGGCTGAGTGCTTGTGGGCGGGCTCCTGAGTCACAGGCAGGACGCCATAACTCACGCGGGCAGGGCAGTAGGATCGAAAGATTATTCCTGGACAAACTGTCAGCCCGTGAAAGAAAACAGCCAGAAGTGACCAGAGTCCAAGACAACAGCTCCAGAGAAAGTAGACTGTTTTGCTTCTCATCCACCTGTGCCCCTTGTCTAAGCCTAGGGAAAAATCTGCGGAAGAGGGGGCGTGGTAGAATGTAAGGGCTCTGATTGGGGTGAACCGTGAACCTACAGCAATATAACCTGGACACTCATTTGATCAACTTGATTGAACATACAAGCCCTCCCTGCTGGATGGTGGGACCAAGGGGCTGTGTGGGTTTGGGCACAACTGCTTGCAAATTGGTTTTACATGAAGGATGCTTGTACTCAAATTATCACCTATTGCTAAAAAATGGAAAAAAAAAAAACTGAGAGAAAGATGCAGGACAGTTATGGCATAATGCATGATCTGGGATGGGGTGGGGTGGGATGGGGGGAAGGGAAGGGGAAATATGCCTGAACTGAATTGGAAAATGATGTATGAAATACGCAAAGCATCAATAAATAAAATAAAAATTAAATTAAATTAAATTTTAAAAAATGTCACAGAAAAAAATAAATAAGTAAACTAGGCTGAGTATGAAGGTGAGGGAGGAGGACAAGCTTGGAGATAGCCTAGATTACACGTAGTGAGACCCTGACTCAAAAAATTAAAGACAACAATATTAAAAAGTGTGACTATTAGAAGTTTTGTTTGGTTTTATTTGGTTTGAGACAGAGTTCTACTAGATAGCCCAGGCTGGTCTGAACCTATTATATAGCTCAGACTGTTCTCAACCTTCTGACCCTCCTGCCTCAAGGCCAGTGTTGGGTTATAGACATGTTCCACCACTGTCAGATAGAAATTTAAAAGTACATACAAAGCTCGTGTCTGTGGAGAGGACTCATTGTATTTCCATAGTCTGCATCATTTCAAATTCTTTTGTTGTTGTTGTTGTTGTTGTTTTGGTATTTTTGACACAGGGTCTCTCTGCAGCCCCAGCTGTCCTGGAACTCGCTATGTAGACCAGGCTGGCCTTAAACTCACAAGAGATCTGCCTGCCTTTGCCTCCGGAGTCCTGGGATTAAAGGCGTGCACCGCCACATTTCTTCTCCGTTCAGAATTCTACAATAGTCACTTTCAGGATAATAGCAATCTGAGCCTCTCTGAGTCTACCGTCAAGGGGTTACAGTGTCTCCCTTTACAATATAGAGAAAGGATATATATATACAATGGCAGTGTCAGATAATCCCAACACATGAGGAGGCTGAGCTAGGAGGATCAGTGATTCAAAGCCTGCCTGAGCTACAGAGCAAGTTCTAGGATAGCTTGGGCAATTTACCAGGACTCTGCCTCAAAATGAAAAATAGGGGAAAAAAGGGGGGGGGCATGAATATGGCTCAGTAGTAGCACCCTCTCCTAGTATATGTGAGACCTTGGGTCCAGTCCCCAGAATCATGAAAGAAGAAAAATAGGAAGAGGAAAAGGCAAAATCACTGCAAAAACAGACCCCGTTAGGATAAAAACATTCTAGATGTGCTTCATCCTCACCAAGAAGAAAACATACAAATAAAAACCATAAGGAAAGTTACTATTATTTCCAGTTTACAGATGAGGAAACAAGGCATTACTACATAATTTAGAATCCCCCCAACATATGTGTTTTTCTTTCTCTTTCTCTCTTTCGTTCTATCTTTCCTTCCTGTTCTTTGAGACAGAGTCTCACTCCGTAGCCCAATGCACTAAAAATTTACTGTGTAGTCCAGTCTGCCCTGAACTCCAAAGTCTCAGAATTGCTGGGATTTTTAGGCCCACACCAACACACCCAAATAACAATTAAGATTTTCTTCTACTAACAATGAGGTAACATCAAAAGGTTTTAATCCAGGAAGCAACTTGAATACCCCAGCTGATATTTAAGAAGTTAAATTGGTAGCCATGTTGATGTCTGAAGTACAAGAGACTAAAGCAGCCCCTACTCTGACAAGCTGGGAACTGAACTCAGGGACCTTCGGCAACTGCAGTCCACTGAGCTCTTTCTCCTTTAAATTTCCTACTCTGTATTCTCCTTTTAGTCCCTCCAGACACCCACATTTCATGTGTGGGAGTTACACTGAACTCTCACTCTTATAAAGCAGATGCTGCGCCAAGTGCGGTGGTATAGACTCTTGTAATCTCAGCATTGGGAGGTTGAGACGAATGGGAGGATTGCCACAAATTCAAGGCCAGCCTGAGTTATACAGCAAGAAACTGTCTGTAAATACAGAGGCAAATAGTCCTACCAATTTTGTCTTCTAAGTCCTCTCCAACTCATACCCTCTTCTTCTCCACTCCCAACAGTTTAACCACAGCCACTTTATCTCTCAACTGGGGTAACTGAACTAGCCTCTTCACTGTCTCTACTGACTCCCTCCATTTTAGCCTCCCTGTGCCCCCCACTCAAAGATTTGTTCTGATCATAGACCTAAAACCCTTTATTGGATTCTTAAAAACTTTAGACTTCTATTATTTATTTATTTATTCATTCATTCATTTATTTGTTTGTTTGTTTGTTTTTGGTCTTTTTGAGACAGGGTCTCCCTTTAGCCCAGTTGGCCTGGAACTCACTATGTAGACCAGGCTGGCCTTGAACTCACAGGGATCTGCCTGCCTCTGTCTCCCTAGTACTGGGATTAAAGGTATGTGCCACCCCATCTGGCGAGTAGACTGGCTTTTTTAGTACATTTATTTAATGTATGTGTGTACAATTTCGATCATATTATCCTGAAAAGTCAACTCAGGTCATCAGACTTGGTAGCAAGTGTCTTTATCAGTGGAGCCATCTCACAGACCCTAATAATTTGTTTTTTTTTTTGTTTGTTTGTTTGTTTGCTTGTTTTCGGTGTTTTCGAGACAGGGTCTCCTGTAGCCCCAGCTGTCCTGGAACTCTGTAGACCAGGCTAGCCTTGAACTCACAAAGATCCACCTGCCTCTGCCTCCTGAGTGCTAGGATTAAAGGTGCACCACCACACTTGGCTTCAGATAAGAAGTTTTTGTTTTTAAAGTAAGTCACTTAATTGTTTGGCTTTTTTGTGGTGTTTGAGATTGAACCCAGGGCCTTGCACATGCTAGACAAGCAAGCATCCTACCACTAAGCTACATTCCTAGCCATGTTTGGTTTTGTAATAGAGTCTCTCTCATGTAGTTCAGATTGGCTTCAAACTCACTATGAGACAGAGTTTCACTATGTATCCTACACTGGCCTGGAACTACGTTAGTAGATCAGGCTGGCTCTATTTTTTTTTCTAAAATATTTTATTATTTTTATTTTCTGTGTATGAGGGTATTGCCTACATGTGTTCCAGTGTACCCATGTCATGCAATGCCCATGGAGTTAGAAGAGGGCATTAGATTCCCATGGAACTGGAGTTAGGGATAGTTGTTAGCTGCAATGTGGGTGCTGGGAATGGAACCTGGGTCCTCTGCAATAGTAGCTGGTGCTTTTAACAGCTGAGTCATCTCTCCAGGTTCCTGGCGTAAATCTTTTGGCAATCTTTCCTCTACCTCCACAATGCTAGGATTACAGTTGTGCACCACCTCATTGGGCTGAAGTTCTACATCTGGGAACCTTCACTATCCACTTGTTACCCTCCCCGTAGGAAGTCCAGTCATTGCCTTACCTTCTTTCAGCTGTACCAAACCACCTTCTGCTCCTGCTTTGCTACTGCTCTTGGTTCACGCTCTGCCCTCTGCCTAGAAGTCTTCCTCTCTTCATCTTCCCACTACTCATCATCAGAGACTGTTTAAAAATTAATTCCTTTTTGAGATTTTCCTACACATACCTCTCCTTTCCATGCAAGGTTAGTTATGTCTACTCTGCACTCTGGTAAGATTCTATGATACATGTGTGTTTATAACTCATCACAGTACAATTTAACTATGGAATTCTTGAATAAGTACCACTGTACTTATTCAAGTTGTACTTACCTGGTCCTTCAACCACTATTGGAACACTTGATACTCAGGTACTTGGCTGGAGGCTAGAGATGCAACAGTGGAAACCCCAAGCAACAAACAAAAACAGAACAAAAGTCCTTGCGTAATTAACATTGTGAAGATGGTGTATGACCTCTTATTCATTCTCATTTCCAGTGCCTGGCATGTGGTGAATAGGCTAAAAATCAGTGAGTCTTCCAATTGAGCTCTTTCAATAATCTCCCCTGTGAGTATTTCCCTGCTAATCTTTTCATTTCACATATATTCTCATTGAAATTCTTCCTGTGTTTGTTAGTCAAAGACTGCACATTCATGTGTGTGTGTGTGTGTGTGTGTGTGTGTGTGTGTGTGTGTGTGTGGTAGGTAGTTAGGTAGGTATGTGTACTTGTGTACAGGTACCCTGGGAGCCCCCTGGATCTGGAGTTACAGGCAGTTGTGAGCCCCCCAACATGGGTTCAGGGAATTGAACTCTCTGTCTTCAGTAAGAGGAATACATGCTCTTAACCCCTGAGCCATTTCTGTAACCCAACTTCCATTCTAACTCTCTCTCTCTCTCTCTCTCTCTCTCTCTCTCTCTCTCTCTCTCTCTCATCAGTCTGTGTAGTCCTGGTTGCACTTCTATGACTCATTTCCCTAAGACCAAGTACCTTGGGCTCTCCAAAATTGCTGTTATACACTCAACTTTGTATTCCCCTCACCAAAGGATCCCCAGGTTCTAATTTACTTTTTTTCTTTCTTTTTTTTTTTTTTTTTTTGTTGTTGTTGTTGTTGTTAGTATTTTTGAGGCAGGGTCTTCCTTTTAGTACCAGCTGTCCTGGAGCTTGCTCTGTAGACCAGGCTGGCCTTGAACTCTCAGAGATCTGCCTACCTCCACCTCCTGAGTGCTGGGATTAAAGGTACTTACCACCACACCTGGCTCTAATTTACTTCTTAATATTCCCTAGATAAGTACTTGGGAAGCAGAGGCGGGCGGATCTTTGTGAGTTCAAGGCCAGCCTGGTCTACAGAGCGAATTCCAAGTCAGAGGCTATTCTCTGTGTTATTCAGTTTGGCTTTTTTTTCAGTCCCTGTTTCTCTATGTAATTCCAGCTGGTTTGAACTGTTCATCCTCCTTCTGCCTCAGCCTCCAGAGGGCTGAGCTGGGATTACAGGTGTGTGCCACCTGACCCAGCTTTACCCTTTGAATTTGAAGGCTCCATTCTTCCTCATTTCCTATCCATCAAAAAGGCCCCGATGAGCTTTTTTCCCCCTCTACCATAATACCTGCACTGGCAACCCCTGATGCTCTTTAATTCTTTTTATCACTAGAACTTTCCAGAATCTACAACAGGCCAATGAAGTATCGCTAAGTGAATATTGTAAGTAAATAATATCCTGCCTATCTGAATTCAGCTGAGGAATATGACTTCCATCCAAGAAATTTCTACCTTGTAGGAGAGGTACATAAAGCAGAAACCGGAAACATCCAATTTGGGCCCAAGGAAAAAGTCATTTATTAAGAATGTGAGCAGTTACATTTTAAAAGTGTGTTTCCCAATCCTTGATTATGTATGTTACATTTATACTTACACATTTACCACAAGGCTTTTGCATTTTGTAAATTGACCTCACACATGAACAAAGTATGCTCTGCCAGAGTGTGTGCTACCTAAATCGGTCCTTTTTCAGGATGTGAGAGCGCTAGAGCAGTCTTTTTCAGACTTTGCCAAGGGAAGGGTAGCCTAGGCTGGAACGAAGGAGCCTAGGTACTATTTGAAAATAAGTTTCTCGAAGCGTGTATTGCGGGTAGGGAGAAAAATTCCTGCATGGACACAAAATCACGAACGTTTCGAAGGGCAGCGTTATAAAGGGTGTTCCCGGTCGCTCAGGTGCTTAGGGTCCTGCATAAGTAGGAAATGGGCTCCTCACTCCCCGCGGAGAATCCTTCCCGGCGACTGAGTCCTCCCTCTTCCCCCATCCCCTCACGACGCGTTTTCTAGCGGGGTGGGGGGAGGCGACCGACGGCTGCGGAGCAGGCCCCGCTCCAGCTCGGTCCAGGGATGACAAAGATTCTTAAACCAGGCTTTTCCAATCTGCCCCTGGAGAACTGCCCCTGAGGCAAGGCGGGCGGGACCAAGCTGCGATGTGGAGAATTCGATGTCCAAGCGACCTCCTCCTCCGAGTGGACCGAGTTAAATATAACCGCGCGAATGGAATGGCGCTAAAAATAAGGCAGCAGCTGGCGGGTCCTCGGCCCAGTCCCTAGCAGGGCGGGGGCCCGAAGGGTCTCGCTCGCGGAGCGGCCGGGAGGTGCGGCGTTCCCAGCCCGGTCCCACGGGCCACCGAGGCGGGCTGGACGCTCGGATGCCCGAAGGACGCTCCCTCTTGCTGGCGTGCCCCAGCCGGGCCTGCGGATGCTCGGGCTGAGGGGCATCCGGATGCCGGTGCGGGTGCCTCGACGTGCGGCAGGGAGGGCTCGGGTGTCTTGCCCGGTCGCCAGGGGGAGCTGAGGGCCGAGGGGCAGAAGCGGACCCCGGAGGAGCCCTGCGTGGCCGGAGCTGCCAGCGCAGCGCGGTCACCAGGTCCTCCCTCGACGTCCCCAAGGCGGTGGCGTCCCGGTAGTGCCCCCGCCCTCCCCGCCTCCGCGCTCCACCATCAAACCCACAATTGAAACGTTTCCAAAACCGGCTATTTATTTGTTCCCAATAAATCGATCGGCGGTGATTAAGAAATCGATGTGGCCTGGGTGGGCGAGTCGCTGGCGGCCAGGAAAAGGCGCGTCTCCGGCGCCCCCGGGGCTGCCGAGGGCCGGAGAGAGGCGAGTCCGGCGGGTCCCCGGTCCGACCCGGCCCCTGGGCACCCGAGCAAGCGTGCCCTCCGGCGGCGTGCACCGCGCGCCTCGCCCCGGCCCCTTCGCCTTTCTTTCCCGGTGCGGTGGAGACGCGGCCGCCGCGCGGCTCCTAGGCTTTTGTTGCTCTCTGGCTCGCTGAACGGGGATTTTGTAAAGCGGGACAGATAAAAATGAGCAGCATCATATTGTTTGACAGAATGATCCCGCATGATGAAGTGTCGGCTCCGAAGGGGGTGAAAATGGTGAATTCCTAAAAACCTAGCCCTCGGCTTCTCCCGGAGCTGCCTATAGCCTGGAGGGACCCAGCGGACGCCCGGCCCGCAGTGTCGCACCAGACAGTGTCGGGAAGACTGGAGCTTTCAACGCCAAGTCATTTTTAAGCCCCGATCCTGCTCAGGACCTTTCTCTTCGCAGATGAAAAGAACAATTTTCGAGAGAAAGGCTCGTTTTGATTAAATCTGACATGCTGCTGATAACTCCATGCTAATGTGAAATAATTAACATAATAGCCATAATTAAAAGCACGCTAACAATGCCATAAATTTATCACACAATTTTACTAGCTTTCTGCCCCTAACTGCTCTCTCATCGTTAATTAAACGTGTTGCCTTTTACAGAATGGATGTTTATACATTTCCAATATAAATAAATTCAAAACCATTCTCTCTCTCTCTCTCTCTCTCTCTCTCTCTCTCTCTCTCTCTCTCCTTTTCTTTTGGCCTCTCACCATTTACAGGCACACCCTGGCGAGGACTGTGAATGGCAGACACTGAAAATAAATGAAGTTTTGAGCTGTAAATCTAAACAAGATCATTAAATTTGACTCCAGACAGCACCCAGCCCCCTGCCCAGAAGAGCTCTGAGGGTGTGTATGGAGTTAAAAGTGTGTTGAAAATCCCACCCACTAGGAAATGGGATAATCTGGAGGGGTTGGAGGCCTAGGTATCTTAGACTGTACACTTCCCACCTTCCTTGGCTGCAGCTATCCAGACAAAGAAGAGGAGGATAGTCTAGGAAATCTATGAGAACTGTCCAGGAGCACACTTAGGCTTGGGGGTGGATAGTGGAGGAAGGAGGGATAGTTTTCAAATGGTTCCACCCATGCTCTGGTTTCTTGCTCCCCTGGGTGGGGATGCAGCCCTCTCTTCTCAGAACCTGGTCTTGACATCCCTGGTTGTAAGAAAAGTGTATTTGCTTGCAGGAAAGAAGATCTCGGCGTCAAGGCATTGTCATAATCATGACTGGGAGACACAGAGTTCCTGAGTTGCTTGGGCCTGTGTGGACCATTCTGCCTCCTGCACTCTCTGTCCCTGCCCCTCCTCCTATCCATGTTGACCACTTTAAGAACCCAAATTGAGCTGGAATTAATTTACCCTTTCTCCATCATAAATTGTCCCAACCACATCCTCACCTTCCAGGACTTGGGCACTAAATCTCTCCTCCCCCTAAGACGTCTCAATTTCCTTCCTATGGATCCTGACTGGACCCTTCTTGCCTCCTGTTGCTAGAACCTTGGTTCTCCTCCAACCCCAGGCATACACAACATTCCTGGACCTATTTCAGTGGCTTCCCAAGCCCAACACGACCTACTCTGGCTGTCCCAGGAGAAAGCCGAGTTTCTCTCCACTTCACTCTGATAAGGTGGTGTGGCTTCAAACACTTTAGCAGGTGAGATCGTTGGCTGCCATCTTCCTCCTAAATACCTCCTGGGAGTCTGCTTGCCGACCCAAGCCGTCACTCCCGTTCCTAACTGTGTTGATGTATGCACTCCGTCTTCCCCAATGCCCCCCACATAATTTTTGGCAACTGAAGGTTTACCCACACCTGCCATTTCCGTTATCCCTGTCACATCCCCTTCTCCCCCAGTGTGTATTGCTTTTTCTCTCACTTCTCTGTTTCTGACCTAAAGTTTGGAGGTAACTAGTGACTCGTGGGCTTTTAGATGCAAACTGCCATCACGTGGCAAACAGAATTTGTTTAGCCCAGAATCTAGCAGGCTTCAGGTTACGGCCCCCTCGCTGCTCGGCTTCCGCATAGAGGGCAGCGGGAACCTTCCTGTCTCCTGGCGGCGCAGCGCTTCGCCTCTTTCTCTCACCGGGTGTCAGCAGCACTGTTCACCGGCAAGGAAGAAACCTAACAGGCTGTCCCCAAGCAAAGAGCGACTGCGGAAAAATCTGCGGCCTCCGGTGGAAATCGATATTAAGCCGTTAGGCCAGTGCGGGCACGGGGCAGCAGCCAGCGGGTCCTGCACGTCTCATCATTTAGCTAATCGAGTCGAAAAGTTTCTGTAGGGGCCGGACCCAGCATCAGATGGTAACACTGATTGAACAAGAGATTAGCACAATAGATCTCTAACCAAGGGGAAGCGTCGCTTTTCACGCTACGCGCCGTAATTAATGGTATGAATCAATTAATTTGACTTTTATTGTGTCGAAGGAAAAAGGCGCAACAAATGGAACCGGCAGCTGGGAGTTGTTCACCACCCCCCTTCCCTAGGGAGGTTCCAAGGAGACACACGGGAATGGACCGCCCAGATCCGGCCTTGGCGGAGGGGGAGAGGCAGCCTTCAGCCAGCCCAGAGAAGTCTCGAGAGCCAGCTCCGGCGGGCGGAGGAATCGAAATTAGGCTCATTTGGAGACTACTACTTCAAAAGGGGTGTCAAGGGCAGCCCCAAAGGCCGGGTTCTCACGCGCGCCCAGGGACACACGCGTCCACACCCGCCCAGACCGCACTGAGGTCCACGCTGCACCCAGCGCTACAGCTACAGCTGCAGCTGGGCAACAAAGTGGAACAGAAGGCGTTTCTAGATTTGTACATTTGGATTGTGTTTTCTCGTCCTCCCGACCTTCCTTAGAGTTGCCAGGCAGCTTCCACTGTGACCTCTGGTCTAGGGTGATGTGCAGCCAACTCATAGCTCCCGTCGGTTTCGAGCGGGACTGTTTAGAACCCATTGTAGACGTTGTCGAGCCTGCGGGTCACTAGCGATTCAGCTGCAAAAATCAACTCAGACATGCGTTTTAGGATCAGGTGTAACACCGAAATCATTTGGAAACAAAAATCATGGGATTCTAGACTTCTTGGGATGGAGTCACTGCCCTCACCCATCCAGTGGCTTTACCGACGAGGAGCATCCTTGAAGCCCAGATCCAAAGGGTTAGTTGTATATCTGGGGTACCGGGGTTCGGGATTGTATAATGGAGATAAAAGTCAATCTCTGGGTTCCCATGTCTGTCATGAAGCAAGTTTGCTGTTTATTTTTATTTCATCCATTTTGTGTGCCAGGGAAAGTGAGTCCAGATGAGGGCAACTCAAGCACATTGATCACCGGGAATTAAATAACTTTTCCACTGTTTTCTATAAAAACTACAGTAATCTTTTCCTCCTTGACCTCCTTTCCTCGTGTTCTATACCACGGTGAAAACAGCCCTCTTCTCCTAGCCCTTTAGTGGACAGACCTCGTGTTTCTAGAGGGTCACAATCAGCTGGCACTCGCGCGGTTCACAGAGAACAGAGGCGGTGGAAAGCTCCGCATCCCAGAATAACCCGGTCAGGAGCACGGATTCCTCTTGGCTGTTAGAGGTCCACTTGTCCCAGCATTACCATACGCTGACCCTGGGTTAGTTTAGAGTCCCCACCTCCAGTCCCAGTCGGAATCCCCACCGTCTTTTCTACCATTACTGGCTTTTCAAGCCAAGGAAACTACCTGTGTGCTGTCCATCTTCGCCTCCTCTCTGGTTCAGGTTTCCACAGAAGGTGTCTTGAAGGGTTTGTCTACGCTTAAAGAGAGAATCCACATTAGTTAGCAGCAAAGGTTGAGCTCAGCAGGCCACTGTGCTTTAGGGCACTCCGGTTCCCTGGAGGCCGAGCCCACCTCCCTGGAAAGTCTCTGCCGGTTCTATGCAGTTTTTCCAGCATTCACTGCTGGTACGCGGCGTCTAATCTGGAGGCTAGAGGCCTCTTCCCGGCCCCTTTCGACTTACCCAGGCCGCACTGCCGATATTGGCTCCATCCCCGGCTCATTTCCGATTTTTTTTCCCCATGCTAAGTCGTTTAACAACTCCAACAATCAGTTATGGCTTCTTTGTTTATAAGGTTCTCTGTTATTTTACGTCGTTTCTATTTCCCTGCAACTATTCTAATAAGGATAATCGATAGCTATTTTCTGACCTTCTTGAACTCCAGCTGATGCTGTTGTGGCCGCGCCAATCCGCATAGATGAAAAAAAAAACATATATATATATATATATATATATTCGCAAGCCAGGAAAGCTAGGGTAGGACCCGAGTACTTAGATTTGGAGGTAGTAGCGCAACACCTCAGCAGATGTCTTTGGTCCAGAATAAGCACTGAAGGCTGGAGAGAGTCTAAAGTCTAATTAGCAAAAGGGAGCCGACTGAGCCCCCCCTTATTCTTTGAAGCTAAAACAAACAAATTCCCCAACCCAAACAGATTAATACTGTTTTTTGTCTTTAAAAAGGAGATGGCAACCTTGTCCTCTACTGCCAGTCGGTCTAAAGAATGTTAGCATGGGGGAGGGGGGGAAAAAAAAGGGCAGGGGGCGGAGAAGGCAGAACCGAGGTCCGGGGACACTCTAGAGGCCCACGCCCTCTCGCACACCCACCCACCGACACTCACGCCCTCCCTGGACCCCGAGCCGGCCTCCAACGTGGGCACGGGTCTCCCGGCGGGCCGAAGCACCCTCGGGGCCCGGGGGATGCTACTGCCCAGTCGGTGCGGAGTTGCGCGCCTCCAGTCCCTTTGTTGACAATTCCCCGAACCAACTTGAGTTTGGCCGGCTCTGCCGCGGCCCTGACGTCACGCGTGGTCACGTGGCCCCGCCTCCCGCTGGATCTTTAAGTAGAAAGTAATCTATCAGGCCAGTCCTTAAAACGGGACTTTCGACTACCCGGGCTTCTGCGTCCCTGTCACCCCCACCCCCTCCCGCATCCCGGCTCCTGTCCCTGCCTGCGCCCTCCTGAGCTGCTGGGTACCCGGCGTCCCGCGCTCGCCTGGACCGCTCCTGAGCCCCGCACCGAGGCCAGAGGCCGAGCGAGGCAGCCGAAGTGAGGAGGCGCGGCGTGGAGAAACCCGCGGGGTCGCGACAGTGGCTTCAGCCTAGTGGGGAGCATCGCGGGACGCAGGAGTTGAGGAACGCGGCTGCGGGCCGTGGAGCGCGGCGCCCGCAACGCGCGATGCGGGGCCTCCGAGCGTGAGCCGACCCGGCCGGGCCCCGAGCCACCTGTGCCCCCTCCCACGCCCCGACTTTCAGGGGGCGCCCGGACCCCCTCTCCCCGATCTCCGAGGCCGCCCCTCGCCGGCCCGATCGCTCTCCGCGCGCTCCGGGCCGCCGCCACCCACCCCGCGGAGGGATGACCCTCTCCGGCGGCGGCAGCGCCAGCGACATGTCCGGCCAGACGGTGCTGACGGCCGAGGACGTGGACATCGATGTGGTGGGCGAGGGTGACGACGGGCTAGAGGAGAAGGACAGCGACGCGGGCTGCGACAGCCCCGTGGGGCCGCCCGAGCTGCGCCTGGACGAGGCGGACGAGGGGCCGCCGGCCGCGCCCCGCCCGGGCCAGCAGCAGCCGCCCCACCAGCCGGCGCTGGCGCTGCCCAAGGAGGCGGCCGCGGCCGGGCCGGGGGGCGAGCCGGGCGCGCCCGAGGCGGACGGCTGCAAGGGCGGCGAGGACGGGGCCGCGGGCGGCGGCGGCGGCGGCGGGCCTGGCGCGGGCGCGGCGGGCGCGCTGCCCCCCAGCAAGCCCAAAAACAGCCTGGTGAAGCCCCCGTACTCGTACATCGCGCTCATCACCATGGCCATCCTGCAGAGCCCGCAGAAGAAGCTGACCCTGAGCGGCATCTGCGAGTTCATCAGCAACCGCTTCCCCTACTACCGCGAGAAGTTCCCCGCCTGGCAGAACAGCATCCGCCACAACCTGTCCCTCAACGACTGCTTCGTCAAGATCCCCCGTGAGCCGGGCAACCCCGGCAAGGGCAACTACTGGACCCTGGACCCCCAGTCCGAGGACATGTTCGACAACGGCAGCTTCCTGCGGCGCCGGAAACGCTTCAAGCGCCACCAGCAGGAGCACCTGCGCGAGCAGACGGCGCTCATGATGCAGAGCTTCGGCGCCTACAGCCTGGCGGCGGCGGCGGGCGCGGCGGGACCCTACGGCCGGCCCTACGGCCTGCACCCCGCGGCGGCGGCCGGCGCCTACTCGCACCCCGCGGCCGCTGCGGCGGCGGCGGCGGCCGCGGCGCTTCAGTACCCGTACGCGCTGCCGCCCGTGGCGCCCGTGCTGCCGCCCGCCGTGCCCCTGCTGCCCTCGGGCGAGCTGGGCCGCAAGGCCGCTGCCTTCGGCTCGCAGCTCGGCCCGAGCCTGCAGCTGCAGCTCAACAGCCTGGGCGCCGCCGCCGCCGCCGCCGCCGCCTCGGGCACGGCGGGCTCGGCGAGCGGCACGTCGCTTATCAAGTCGGAGCCCAGCGCGCGGCCGTCGTTCAGCATCGAGAACATCATCGGCGGGGGCCCCGCGGCGCAGGGGGGCTCGGCCGGGAGCGCGGCGGGCGCGGGCGGCGGTGGGGGCGGCGGCGGCGGCGGCGGCGCGCAGTCCTTCCTGCGGCCGCCCGGGACCGTGCAGTCGGCGGCGCTTATGGCCACGCACCAGCCGCTGTCGCTGAGCCGGACGACGGCCACCATCGCGCCCATCCTGAGCGTGCCGCTCTCCGGACAGTTCCTGCAGCCCGCAGCCTCTGCTGCGGCCGCCGCGGCCGCCGCCGTGCAGGCCAAGTGGCCCGCGCAGTAGGGGCGCGCGGTGGCCCGGACGCCGAGCCGGCCGGGCGGCGACCTCGCGCGACTGCCGCGCTTCCCCGCCGCGCGCCCGAGTCCCCGTCCCTGCCCAACCCTGGACTTTGCCTCCGCCCCCGACCCCCAACACTGACCGTCTTCGGCCTCCGTCCCCTCGCTCACCTGAGCTGGCGGAGCAAACTCCACGCGCGCCCGCCGAGAATAGCTTTCCAAGTACAGGTAAAACTGATAGCCGAATTTCCAAAAACGCTCCCCGACGGCGCCTGATCTCGGCACTTACTTGCGTGCGGGAGGAGGGAAATTCTTTGTACATATTTGTATAAAAATTATTAACTTTCCTTTTGGGGTTTTTATTTTTTTAAGAAAAAACAAATTCAGTAGATCTAGAGCTCTGAACTTTCATTTTTTTTGAAGGTTCACTCTCCGCAGTTTTATCTGAGAAAAGAATGTATAGAGACTTTGGGAGATTTTAAATACAAAAAAAAATTTTCAAAAAGGCGAAGTGTCATTCTATTATAAAGTCTGTTTATATATGAATGAATATATATGGTATTCTAAATGTTATTCCATCGTGTTGTACACTACTTTGTAAATAAATTTTTAAAATGCTCAGCCTACTGTTTTACTTAGTGTTTGTAGAAAAAATAAAGGCAAGAGGAAAAATGGAATTTGCATGCTACTACCCCAGGAAATCCAGGAATTTCAACTAATGACCTTTTCAAACTTGCAAATTCATAATTCACCTGTAGGAACATGTTAATTGGAGAAAGGAAAGGGCTTACCTAATTTAAATTATAATATTTTTCCTTTAGTTTTCTGGGTAATAGAGACAATCTTATTCATGACTGTGAATGATCAGCCACTTCTGTAAATCAAGCTGCCATTAAAAAAAAAATAATCTTAACTCTAAACAAAGGCAGTCTTTTACATTTTTAAAGAAAGATCAGATGAGTAGAGTTGGCCCTGCAAACTTCCCAGGAGTTCTTGGTTATTTTAATTATCCTTTCAAGAGTGAACAAATTCCAAAGATCTCATATTTTAGCATTTAAAACTTGAATTTTTGACATTCTTTTTCATCCCTTAAGTGAAGGAGTTAAATCCAATTGATTTTTAAATTACTTAGCTGCATTTGAGGCTTTGCTCAAATGCAAAAGAAAGAAAAAAAGCTGATGGATCATCTTTTTTTTCATAATATTTCAAATAAGATTCCTCTTTTCTATGGCAATTAACCCACATAATAATTGGATTTCTGGAGGATTTCTGTAGATCAAAACTTCTCCTCCCAGCCTCCAGGCTCAAGAATTACTTTTTCAAGAAACAGGTGTATATTCCCCCCACTTTTTTTTTTTTAAACACCTTAGGCCAGGTTAAGAGTGAAATGTTAGATGGTAGGGCCTATGTCCTCGAAGATTATTTCAGCTGTTTCAAACTTTAAAAAAAAGGGTGTTAAGATAGAAATGAAATGTTTTTGACACTAGAGGCCCGATCCACCACCAGCTGTAGCAACATCTTCCAACGGCATTAATTCTAATTATTTTGTAATTAATTTAGCTGTTAAGTTACTTATGCGAAATCGGTTTTTAAGAGTGGAACGCTTAGCAAAGATGTCAGTACGGCCGGGTGAGCCGCCGCTGGCTGGATTTGCTAGTAGAATCCAGCCAGCATAGGATGCCATGACCACCCCTTCCCATCCCAGATCCCAGCATTCCTATCAGCGGCCGGGTGGGCTTGGGGGGTGTCTTTGAAAGACACTTCCTTGCAAATACAGAATCTGTTTTCCTGGTAAATGTTAAACATTATTGTATCCTGAGTAAACATTCCTTAGGGATCAGAGTCCTAAAATAGGCTGCTGGGGTGAGATAGTTGAACTTGATAAACAAGAAGCTGACTATCAGCCACGGCTGCAGTAGCCACTGTAACCTTCACTGTGAAGAGATTCTGGCCGCTCGCTCTTGGGGCGGGTCCCTTCTAATCTCCCTTTACAAGGAAAACTAAACGGATCTAAATTGGTTTGTGTGTTGCAGCTATAAAAGTCACAAGTTGTTTCACAGTTGTGTCTAGCTAATCGGTTTTTACACAAACAGCAAATGGTACATGATTTGTGCAAACACACAGAGGTTACTTCTAAATTTAGCAGACACCCCTGGGAAAGGGGAAGGCAGGGCTTCTTGAATTCACTTTTAGCCTCAAGAAGCTGCTGATCCAAGCCTTCTAAATGACATTGGATAACAGGGGCCTCATTCCATCCCTGATCCTTTGTTACTTATAAAATTACTTGCTCATATTTCCGCGCATAACAGCAATACCGGCCGAGCCTGAGCACGCAGCGTGACGCTCAGGATCTGCAAGGCTTTTTCCACCGATGCATTAGGCGTCGCGGTGTACAGATCCGCCGGCCACTTTGTTTCCAGCCACTCTGGCTCAAACAACACCTGCGATGTGTTCTCTTTCCCGTGAACTCGGAGGGTATGCTCAAACCCCAGCCAGTTAAGTTATTGGAAGTCCCGGCAGATCCATGGCTGGAAAAGATCTTCCAAGTTGAAGCTGTTTAAACCGTGCTGGGTTAGAGCAAAAAAAGAGGAAATGCAAATATCACTGCGAAAACGGGAGCAGTTAGTAGAAGGGGAGGAGGGTCAATCTCCCAACCGCGTTTGATGTTACAAGCGCAGGCACTTGAGACAAAAGGCTCTGAAATCCCTCTTGACACTGAGTTTTAAAAAGTGTTATTGTTGCCTGCTTTTTAATCCCACTTTTTAAAAAGAAATTAAAAGAAGGGGACGTAAAGGAGGAAGAAGGTTGGTTTTAGTGGGAAAGATGCTAGCTTTCCGTTACACACCAATTTAAACATTTTCCACCTCCCTAGGCACCGATTTCCAGACAATCGATTCACTTTCCAGGCCTGAGTGTGACCTCAGGGTGGAGTTCCTGAATGGTCCCCCGGCTCTGTCCCTTGCGGGGATGGAGGGGGGACCCAGAGATCTTCGGGTGTGATGCTGGTACTGGCAGAGCAAGGATCTCACTGCGATAGAGGATGTGGCCTGTAGGGGGCGACTAGCAGGTGGAAAACTCCCAGGTTGTTTCCGAAAGCCCAATGCCAGACCCCCAGGCCTCTTCCAGGCCAGGCCGGAAGCCCCCTGACACCGATCCTTCATCCACAGGTCACCGGACTCTCAGGCTGAATCTTTGAGAAGCTGCTTTCCTCAGTCAGTATCCCAAAAGGGACAGAGTCCCAAGATTGTGAAGCAGTAAAATTTAGTGATGATGAAACACTAACTTGGAAAAAATTAAGAATTATACTTGAAGTTATTTTACATGGCTTTATAGGAAGAGTCCCGGTAGGGCAGAGACGGTGAAAAGCTAGTGTGTGCGTGGGTGTTTTTAAGTGGGTCTCTTTGAGAAACTGTCCTGAAGAGGATATGGTCTGAAGGAAGGTTCCCGGAGCCATGGGCCTACCCATCTCCACCTGTGTCTGTAACAGTGCAACATGCTAGGTAAAGGAGGAAGTTGGCAGTGAATGGGTAGCAGAGGGAGGGAGGCCTCGCAGGAAGCGTCCCAGCATGCATTCCCAGGACCATAGATGAGTGGCCTGTTTAAAAACAAAACCAAAACATTCCATTTCTTTGACTCCTTATGCAGAATTGGGCTAAAATCAGTGAGCACTTTGTATGAACTGGGAAGTGCTGGAGAGGGCCTTTACACCCCTCCCTGTGCAGTGTCTGCCCACCCGTATTCTCCCCTTCCCCAAGGCCTCTGGACACAGTGAAAATTCTGTTCTAAGCAAGGGTATCATTAGCCTTGGTTTTGAAGGTCTCGATTTTACAAGTGAAAAATGAGTTTCCTAAGGTGGATCACAGAACTGATCCCAGCCCAGCGGCTTGGAGGAATGGAGCAAAAGCCACGGCGGCTCAGAGGGGCTTCTCAAAGATGCAGCGCCCTACTGGTCTGGCACCCTCCTTCAGCCACGCCCTGTGCCCAGGAGAAGGGCACCGACCCTGGAGCCGCACCCACCCCGCAGCCGCACCCACCCCGGCCCAGCGGTCTACTTTGCAGCTCTCCCCTCTGCGTCCACTAACCCCAGCAAGTGGGGAAACCCGAGCCCTCCGCTGACAGACACCCATTAGCGCAAGGCCGGGCCTCAGAGGCGAATTAAAGGTAATCAGATCCCAAACCCGCCCAAAAGACCACCCTCCCTTCACTGCTTTCCAACAGTTGGCCTGGAGACACCGAGAGCCAACTTCTGGTCCGCCCCCGCCCCCTCCCCGCGCCCTCTTCGGAATGTACGAGCCATTCTTCGCTCTCTGGGGTAAACCCGGCAAAGAGGGCTGTTCACAGAAGAAAATCTGAAAAGAAATGTAAAATGACCCACGGTGTCATAAGACAGCCATGATCATCTTGTGTGTGTGTGTGTGTGTGTGTGTGTGTGCGCGCGTGTGTGTGTGTGCGTGTGTGTGTGTGTGTGTTAATGTCTTACAACAGAATTTTCCTAAATTATGCTAAGAATTAAGTTTCCCTACATTTTGTGATGAATCAAATTAGTCCGCTCCCCCATTTTTAACATAAAACTAGTACCAAAAGCCTCCTTTCCCAGAGATCTTTGTGCTGCACACAGCCCATCCCGCCACGGTTCCCTGGTCTGGGTCTTCCAATGCTGTTTCAGATGCATCTTCCAAATGTCCACATGGGCCCGGAAGGTCCCGTGACTTGCCCAAAGTCACTCGGCAGGCCGGTTGCTAGCTCTGGAAGTGCTCAAGGGAGCGGAACGGGTCTGTACCAGGGTAGGATGCACTCTTTGGGGGAAAAGAGAACAGAGGACCCTGGGCCAAGGAGGGAGAGAGACCTAGAGAAAAGAAAAGGCAAAGTTGGGCACCCGCGGGAAGGCGGCGCCCTTGGACCTGTGCCCTTCCTGCACTCGGGTGCCCGCACTGCGCTGGGCCGCTCTGCGGGGACTGAAGGCCGCGCGCCCTTCCAGCTCAGGACGTGGGAGGGAAGAGAGTGAGAGCTTAGACCTGAAGCTCCGTTCGCGGTGGGCCAGCAGCCCCGCCACATAGCCTCAGTTTCAGGAGAGGGTCCCCATCGGTTACCACTCCTCAGTCAGTGCTGACTGGCATCACCCCTGCACCATCCTCCAGGTCTCCAGCTCCACCCTCCACCCCCGACCCTCCCACCTCCGCCTGCAAGTGTGGATGGGATCAAAATTTGAGCGCTTTGGAGAGGTGACCCAGCGGGAAATGGCACCTGCTATGAACGAAGGTGGCGCCCAGGGGGACCTGCAAAGGGGACTCGCCCCTGGCCCTGTGCTGCAGCGCCCAAAGGGAGAACACTCAGTGGGAGACAGCCAGCGGGAGATAGTTGCCCCAGGAGGGACCTAGGCCACCAAGCAGCAGCTGCTGCACCTCTGGGGCGCAAGGCGGGGAAGTTTACTATCTAAGCTCTGTCCAGCTCTCAGGCTGAGGACTCCCGGCCACTTGGCCAGGCATGATGTAGTGGGGTGAGGGCAGGCTTGGCCTGTTCGCGCCTCCACCTCCTGCGTTAGAAAGAACCCAGTTAATTCTCCATCACCCTAGTACCGGTCTCTGAGGCCTAGGGGTCCCTGGTATTTAAAAAGAGGTCCTGGGAGGCCGGCTTTGGTACCTCTCAGATCTGCTTCAACTCCTCTCAACAGAAGGTAACCAAGATCCAGTTTTCTACAAAAGAACACGTTTTGCCTTTATTTATTTATTTATTTATTTATTTATTTATTTATGGTTCGCAAGGAATTCTGCACTAGGGCAACCTCACACCAAGTTTTCTCTTTGTTCTCAAGCTCCACCTGGAACGTGGTGCCTCCTCCAGGAAGCCTTACTGGACCTTCCCATCCAGCTTAGTCTGTTCATTCTCTGAAGCCGCCATGCCACTAATGTATTGTTGTTCTGAATTCTGTGTGATTCCCTGGGGAACTCTTTACTGCCTTACCATTTCTGAACACAGAGGGAAACCACCCAAATTCATCATCTAAAAATTGACAACCTTGACCAATGGGTGGGGGTGAGGAATCTTGGAGACTGTTAATTGATCAAATCAGGTCTTTCTCAAGAGTTTGGAGAATTGTTTTTTCCGATTCCTTTCCTTCAGTTCCTTTCTTTATAACAAATGCTTTTATAAACACCCTGTTAATTTTTTAAATGAAGAATTTAAAAAGCATTTATTAGAGGTCTAAAATGGGTAAGATGTATGAACTGTTCATCAAGTACTGTTCATCAAGTACTGTTCATCAAGTACTGTTCATCAAGTACTGTTCATCAAGTACTGTTCATCAAGTACTGTTCATCAAGTAACTGGATTTTCTGGTATGTTTTTTTTTCTGCCATCGTGAAATTGGTTAAAAACTTCTTATCTGAAGCCAAGTGTGGTGGCGCATGCCTTTAATCCTAGCACTTGGGAGACAAAGGCAGGCAGATCTTTGTGAGTTCAAGGCCAGCCTGGTCTACAGAGTGAGTTCCAGGACAGCTGGGGCTACAGGGAGACCCTGTCTCGAAAAGACAAAAACAAAAACAGAAAAACCCTTCTTGCCTGAAATACCAGCAGGGACCAAACTGCCCCTTCTGCCAATAGCATGTTTCACCTGGCCCCTGCCTGCTTCAGTTTTGTTAGAGAAAAGGCAACCATCACCTCACACTAAATAGTCCACTGAACTTAGGGCATCACTATTAAATTGTCTTTTTTTTTTTTGTCATTCATTTTTAATGTTGTCCTTTTTTTTTAAGTGTCTTTCTTTTAAAGAATTCTTTTATTTCCTTAGACATGGATAATATACTTTAAGAGCTATTTGCTCTGGTTTTCATGTAAAAGATGGTCCTGGTACATATTGGGATTCTTTATCTAGAAACACATACAAAACCACTGTGGTTTGGCACCCACAAAGCCAAACCACTATGGGAGGGGTGATCCCAATGTGGTCTCTGGGCCTTGCTCTAAGACGTACATGAACAGCATAGATTCTGACCACACCTATGCCAAACGTCTCTGGGCATTTAGTGCCCCCCTCAATGCCAATCAGATAAAAAAGTTTTTGTTTATTTGCGTTTAGGCAAGGTCTCACTATATAGTCCTGGCTGGCCTGGAATTCACTAGCCTCAAACTCTTAGAGACCTGCCTGCCTCTGTTTCCCAAGTACCCTTTTCTGGCCTCCCTGGGCATCAGGCATGTACATGGTACACATACATACATGTAGGCCATTCATATATATGCAAAAGAAAATAAATATAAATACATTTTTAAAGATTTATTTATTTATTTGTCTTTTTGAGACAGGGTCTCCCTGTTAGCCCAGCTGGCCTGGAACTTTCTATGTAGACCAGGCTGGCCTTGAACTCACAGAGATCGGCCTGCCTCTCCTCTCATGTGCTGGGATTAAAAGCATGTGCCACTACAGCTGGCTTAAAGATGTTTCTTAAAACTTAAAAAAAAAAATCATTAAATTGTTCTTTCATTCCTGTATCCTTGGCATCATAAAAGTCATCTTTTAAGAATCAGGCATGGTGGTACATGCCTGTAATCCCAGCACTCCTGCCAGCTACCCCTAGGCTATCTCTTATCTAAAACTCACTTAAACCATGCAACATAAAAAAGTAGGAACTTATGGGGCCGGAGAGATGGCCTAGCGGTTAAGAGCGCCGACTGCTCTTACAGAGGACCCAGGTTCGATCCCCAGCAAGCACCCACATGGCTGCTGAGAACTGTCTGTAACTCCAATTCCAGGAGAACTCCAGTTCCAGGGGAATCCGACGCCCTCTTCTGACCTCCGAGGCATTGCACGACACGGGTGCACAAACCTACATGCAGACAGTACATTCGTATAAATAAATAAATAAATAAATAAATAAATAAAAATATTTTTTTAAAGTAGGAACTTAGATGTCTTCTCTGAAAGATCCTCATGTAGATTCTACCATTTAACATGGAGAAGAAAAATCCCATATTATCTAATCATTGCTTTTCAACTGGAATCAAGATCATGTGATGTGTACACATGATGCATTTGATGCAGGTTTCTGTGGTTCCCATTAATGTTAACCTTTCATAGCTCCATTAACTTTTTTCTTTGCATTTTTATAGATCATACCAGTAAGCCATCTCTCAAATTCTACCATCTTGTAAATTTAGGTTGTGTCAAGATCAGCACTGGTGACTCTCAGCCAGTGTGAAACATTTGCTTTACCAATGGCACTTCAAGAGCATACCTTTCTGCATACATTAGGAATAAGGACTTTGTGAGAGAGTTGCTCTTGTTGCCAGAGAGAATTGAATATAAGAGTTAAGAGACTGGATTAAAAGACAAGGTTAATTCCTAGCCCTAGTCCTAACATTGATAGACTATATTTGCCTATCGGAAGAGTACTATTTTTTTTTTAAGTATATGTGTGTGAGATGTGTGCACATGCAGTATGTATGTAGGTGCATGTGCCATGGTACATGTGTGGTGGTCAGAGGATAACTTCGTGGAACTGGTTCTCTCCTGCTACTTCCTTCTACCTTTACGTGGCTTCTGGTGAGTGACCTCAGTTGGTCAGACTTCATGGGTTTTACCCGATGAACTATTTTGCTGGCTCTCAAGACTACTATTGAAGATTTAGCTGAAAGATGGGAATTATAGTATAATAACTATCATTTCAAATTTTTATATTTTGGTCTTTTTGAGGCAGGGTTTCCCTTTAGTCCCAGCTGGCCTGGAGTTTGCTATGTAGACTAAGCTGGCCTTGAATTCACAGAGATCCACCTGCCTCTGCCTCCCAAGTGCTGGAAGCCTCACCCTCTTTTTAAAGACCTGGTGTTTCACTCCATAGCCAGGGCTAGCTTTGAATGTGTGGTAATGGTCCTATCTCAGCATCCAAGGTTCTGGGATGACAGGCTTGAGCCACCTAGCCTGACTTGCTATTTTCTTAGTATGTGCTCTTAATCACAGTTCCTAATCTCTCAGAATTTCAGTTTGCTTGTTTGTAGAATAAGGATCAAAAGTGAAGATTTACTGTGATGAATCCGGCAGGCTTGACAATGGTGACAACTTACTGCTCTACAGATTTGCTGACTTTATAGTGGCCACATTTTTATAAGGCTACCTTTTTTTTCTGATAACATATACCAAATAGTTGTCACATTTTATATTTAAAAATGAAGTTGCTGAGACGACTGCCTTGTCTATCTGTTTGAGTTAGGTATCATTTTTGTGTTCTCACAACTTAACAAATGTGAAACAATTTACTCTGCAGTCCTGCTTGGCAAATCACTTGTTCACTTTCAGGGTATTTTTCAGTCGCATGGATGAGAGTTCTTGACAATAGTCATTAAAGACATGATAGCACTTTCACAAGAACAAGGACATGCGCCTTATGTCTCTTTGCTGAGCTCTGGTCTGGGTAGACTAATTTTAATACCTTTTTCTTTTGGCAACACTGAAATTCCACTAGGGAAAGTCACCATGCACCCAGACTGGATCTGATTAGGTAAATGTCTAAGTTTTAGCTTATAAAGAGGACCTCAGTTATTCTATCTGGGTAATGGGAGACTATGATACTACATAGTTAGAAGAGGATGTTACTAAAAAAAAAGAAGAGGATGTAATAAAGCCAGGCATAGTGTATACCACCTTTAATCCCAGCAGAGGCAGGTGGATCTCTGTGAGTTCAAGGCCAGACTGGTCTACATAGTGAGTTCCAGGCCCACTGGAGCTACAGGGAAACCCTGTCCCCAAAATACCCCCCAAATGGGGGTATAATAAGGCATGATAGTTTATACCTATAACTTCAGCATTCTGAAAGCTGAGGCATCAAGATTGCCCTGAGTTCCGGGTCTGTCTGGGCTATGGAATCACACCATGTCTCAATATAAAAACAAATGAGGCCGGGCGTGGTGGCGCACGCCTTTAATCCTAGCACTTGGGAGGCAGAGGCAGGCGGATCTTTGTGAGTTCAAGGCCAGCTGGGGCTACAGAGCGAGTTCCAGGACAGCTGGGGCTACAGGGAGACCCTGTCTAGAAAAGACCAAAAAAAAAAAAAAAAAAAACAAATGAAACAAACAAACAAAAAACTCTAGTAGTTTTTTGGTGGAGTGCTTACCTAGCATGGGCAAAGCTTTGGGTTCCATCCCCAGCACCATATAAAACTAGACGTGGTATTATACTTGAGAGGTAGAGGCAAGAAGATCAGAAGTTCAAGGTGGGGCTGGCAAGATAGCTCATTGGATAGAATCACTTACTGGGCAAGCCTGGAGATCTGACTTTGATCACAGGCGGAGAGAACCAAGTTCACAAGTTGTCCTCCCACCTCCACACGTACTTCTTTTTTAAAATTTTTAAAATTTTATTTATTTTTTTATGTGTATGAATGTACTTTCTGCATGTAGGTTGGTGCACCCATGTCGTGCAATGCCACAGAGGTCAGAAGAGGGTGTCGGATTCCCCTAGAACTGGAGTTAAAGACGGTTTTCAGCCGCCATGTGGGTGCTGGAGATTGAACCCAGGTCCTCTGCAAGAACAGTCAGCACTCTTAACCGCTAGGCCATCTATCCAGCACCTCCACATGTACTTCTATACATGCCTACATTACACAAATACACACACACATATATATGCCTACATTACACAAATACACACACATACACACAATAATAATATTTTTAGTTAAAAAAAGGAATTTCAAGATAATTCTTAGCTATATAGTGAGTTCAAGCCTAGCCTGGCATATATAAGACCCTGTCTCAAAAAAAAAATTTTTTTTTTGGTGGTTTTAGGTTTAGGTGGCTCTGATTAAGTTACTTGAAACTCTAGACCAAAGACAATGATAATCCGGTTAGTATACATTAGTTACCAGTTTTATCAAATTAAATCAAGCATGACTTTAAAAGGAAGAGGAAGAAAAGCCATTTAAATGGGAACTGTCCTGAATTGCACTCATAGGAGGTGGGACGGAGGGAAGTGAGGGAGGGAAGTGAGGTGAGGTAGCACTAAGCATCTGGGCCCATAGCTCCCCAGCAGGTCTCAGTTCTCATGCCTTGTCCTGTGTGAGCATCTTGCTTTCAAAAGCAGTGTCTTAAGGGCTGGAGAGATGGCTCAGTGGTTAAGAGCACTGACTGCTCTTGCAGAGGACCTGGGTTCGATTCCCAGCACCCACATGGCGGCTAAGAACCATCTTTAACTCCAGTTCCAGGGGAATCCGATGCTGTCTTCTGACCTCTGTGGCATTGCACGACATGGGTGCACCAACCCACATGCAGACAGTACACTCATACACATTAAAAAAAAAGTGGTGTCTTTAGGCTGAAGTACTTTTTGGGCAACATGGCTTCTAAATAGGAGTCAGTCTGAAGTTCACACAGAGAAAGAGCTACTAGGTTGAGGATGTGTGTGCTTATATACTTGGGAAGGGGTTTCTGTGGCTAATTTTTTAACTATGTTTTATTTTTCCATCTATATTAGTTTAGAATCTTAACTCCAGCATAAGATTCGATTTAAAGCAACATACTTGCAACATCAGACTTGTTCTGGGAGTCAGATGGTATAATACAAATTTGGCGGGGTTCACCATGCTGTGGAATGTAACATGTAACAAGATAGGACTTGGCTAGTGTTCTAGTTTCCTTTAAATTGCTGTGACAAAACACTCCAACTAACACCACCTTGGGGAGGAAAGGGTTTATTCCTCTTACATCTCCCAGGTCACAGTTCATCACTGAGGGAGCCCAAGGTAGAAACTCAGGGCAGGAACCTGGAGGCAGGAGCTGAAGCACAGGTCATGGAGGAACGCTGCTTACTGGCTTGCTCCCCTGGCCCATACTCAGCCTGCTTTCTTATACCATACAGAACAACCTGACCAGGAGTGGCACTGCCCACAGTGGGCTGAGCCCTCCCACATCACTCAACAATCAAGAAAATACCCCACAGACATAGCCGCAGGCCAGTCCAATGGAGGCAATTCCCCAATTAGGCTCCCTCAACCCAGGTGTGTCAAATTGTCACTAAATCTATCTAGCACAGCTAGCAATCCTTCCCTGTAGCCTCAGCTGGCCTGGAACTTGCTATGTAGACCAGGCTAGCCTAAAACTCAGAGATCCACCTGCCTCTGCCTCCCGAGAGCTGGATTTAAAGGCCTGTGCTACCATGCCCCAGGTTTTGTTCTTCGTGTTCTTACTCAGGATGTAAATTGTCCCTACCTTAGAACCAGGACAGTGATGAAAAGATCAGTTAACTGCTAGAAAATGCACTTAGTGCTTAAAGTGTATTGTTCTCAACAAAATAGTGCTTGCAGAGTTTTTTCTTTTATATTTGTTTTTTCTTTAAAAAAATTTTTTTTTGAGACAGGATCTTGCCAGATAGCCGTAGGTAGCCTAGAAATTCACTATGTAGACTAGACTAGCTTCAAACTCTGTCTCCTGAGTGCTGGAATTATTGGTATGAATGACAAAACCTGGCTTCTTAGATTTGGTATCCTCAGGGTTGTCCTTAGAGGTATCTCAGTTTGTTTTCTGTTAATTTTATTTTATGTGTGTTAGTATATTGTCTACATGCATGTAAGTGCATCTATGTTGTACAATGCCTGCAGAGGTCAGAAGAGGGCATTGGATCCCCTGGAACTGGAGTCACTGGTGGTTATTAGCTATTAGCTACCATGTGGGTACTGGGAATCAAACCCAGGTCCTCTGCAAGAACAGACAGTGCTCTTAATCAATGAGCCATTTCCTCAGCCCCAGAGGTACCTCAGTTTTAAATATTACACACATTTTTCTAGAAAGCCTTTGTATCAGTTATTTATTGACTTGATAAAATACTATTGCCAAAAGCAGTTTAAGGAAGAGTTTATTTTGGCTTCTAATTCTAGAGGAATAGAGAATTCATCATGGTGGGAAAAGCACAAAATGATGGCAGGAAACTGATTGATCACATTTTTTAAATTTTATTTATTTATTTTTATGTGTATGAATGTACTGTCTGCATGTAGGTTTGTGCACCCGTGTCGTGCAATCCCGTAGAGGTCAGAAGAGGGCATTGGCTTCCCCTGGAACTGGAGTTAAAGACGGTTCTCAGCCACCATGTGAGTGCTGGGGATCTAACCCAGGCCCTCTGCAAGAGCAGTTGGAGCTCTTAACTGCTAGGCCATCTCTCCAGCCCCTGATCCCATTTTTTTTTATCAACAAACAGGAGAGAGAGAGAGAGTGAGAATGAGAGAGAGAATGAGAGAGAGAAAGAGAGAGAGACAGACAGAGAGAGAGAGAGAGAGAGAGATTGAGAGACAGAGTCCTCTAGAAAGGCTCCACCACCTAAAGGTTCCATAACCTCCCCAAACATTGCTACAATCAATCAACCAGGGACAATGCCTTTCTCCTTCAAACCATCACAGCCCTTAAAATACTAGTCTGTGTGTGTGTGTGTGTGTGTGTGTGTGTGTGTGTGTGTGTAAGTCTTACAGAGCAAGACCAAGAAGTAGTAGATGAAGCTCAGTGTGGTAGCTTTCATCTGTAATTCCAGTACTTGGGAGGTTGAAGCAAGAAGATCAAAAGTTTGGGGCTAGCCTGGCCTACAGAGACCCTGTGTCAAGCAAATAAAGTAATATTGAAGGAAAAAAAAAAAAAAGAAAGAAAAAGCCAGCAGGCTTACCATGCCCTACCTATTATCCCATCACTCCAGAGGCAGGTAGATGCAGGCCCTAAGTCATCCTGGACTGGGTCGCAGGCCAGTCAGAGCTTCCTAGTGAGACCCAAACAAGTGAAACAAAACAACCTAACAAAAAAGTGTTAGGTGAGGAAATATTTGTTTCTATGGGGAAGAATTTTCAGCAGAGGAACATGTGAGCTTTTTCCTGACTCTGGGTCGACCTCATTTCTGAGTGACCTCTCTGATGATGAGCTTGGAAGCTGGAACAAGGCTGTTATGGACAACCCCTTCCTGTGCATCTTGGGCAACCCGTTTGCACAGAGGCCACACGTTGGGTTTCAGTCTGCCATGCTGTGACCCTGGCAGAGTATGTTACTACCTGAGTGGCTATGTTTAGTGCTACCTAGGCACGGGTGGCAAATTCTCCCCAGATCAGCAACTGCTAGCAAGTCCACTTGGCTATACATCCTTCAAAATAGCTTTAATTTTGCCAAAAATAATTTTTTATTTTAATCTTTGTCTTATGTGTCTATTTCTCAACTGTTTCCAAATCTTGATGGGAATGAAAAGGGTTTGAGTTCAAGAAGAAGCACATGGATTCATCAAGAGACTGGCAAGGACATGAGTATCCTGACTTCAAGTTGTGGCTTGGTCACTAATTGGCTGTTATTTTGTACCAGAACTTTAAGTGTTCTGTACCTTACCTACCTTCCCTGTTAAATGAGGCCAGTGATAACATCAACTCTCATGAGGTGGTGAGGGTATTAGATGAAATAGCATACACAGAAGGTTTGAAATGATCCTTTTTATGTAATGGGCATCCAGCAAGCATTAGCTATTCTCACTATAATAGCAATACTAACAGCTTGAGGGCATAATCCTTTGCTTTTAAAGATTAATTTAAAAAAAGGCAGTTGTGGTGGTGCATGCCTTTAATCCCAGCGCTCGGGAAGCAGAGGCAGGCAGATCTCTGTAAGTTCAAGGCCAGCCTTGTCTACAGAGTGAGCTCCAGGCCAGTTGGGACTAAAAAGGGAGACCCTGTCTCAAAAATACAAAAGAAAAAAAAGATTTATTTTTATTTGTTCATATGTATATGTATGCACACGTTTGTGTAGGTATTCACAGAGGCCAGAAGGCACCAGATCCCATGGAGCTAGAATTATAGACAGCTGTGAGACACCCAGCATGGGTGCTGGAATTCAAACTCTGTGAGGTCCTCTGTAAGAGTAGCAAGCGCTCAACTGCTGAGCCATCTCCTCAGCCCCAAGGGTACAAACTTAATACTGGAAAATAATTTGTATTCAGGTTCTAATTTCCTGTCAGAAAAAGGCTAAATGTTTATGCTTCCCTTAAGAATCCTGTTGAGAGACAGGTGTGGTAGCTCACACCCCTAGTTAGAAGAAGAGGAGGGGCTGAGGCAAAAGGAACTGAGCTACAGAGTTTGGGCCAATCTGGGCTATGTAGTAAAGGCCTGTGTCAATCGAACAAAGAAAAGCAAATTAATTGCTCTGTTGAAATCCTAACCCCCAAGGTGGTACTGTCTGGAGGAGGAACCTTTCTTAGGTCATCAGGTCATGAGGGCAGATGACTCAGATCAGTGCCCTTAATTTGTTTGACTGTACTAATCATTTTACTGTATGTAAGAATATTAAAACAGCATTGTTGTGCAGGTTAAATATACACAATAAAGATGACAGGGACCAGTCATTATCAATGACTTTTCTGTTTCTGTGACAAAACACTATGACCAAAAGAAACTTGAAGGTGAAAGTGTTTATTGTGACTTAGAGTTCTAGAGGGAAAAGAATCCATCACGGCAGGGAGGCAGGGAGGAAGCGGCAGGAAGTTGAGAGATCACCTCTCTGCTAAAAGTAGGAAAAAAGACTGAACTGGAAATTCCATAACCTTCCCAAACAGTACCACCAACCAGGGAGCAAATGTCCACATGAACCCGTCTTGGACATTTCTCATTCAAACCACCACAAGTCACAGAAGAAAATATGAGTAAAGGAAAGTCTGTAAAAGCTAAAAGAAAAAAAGACCCCAGAAGAATCTCTTTCCTCCCCACTTCCGAGGTCACTTTGGGAAGGCAGCCATATTCAAGGACTCAGCTCTCTGACAGCTGAGTCTGTGGTGCTTGATGTCAAGCTTCCAGCCTCTGGAACTGTGGAAATGTGTTTCTATAGCTGATTGTACCCAGCCTATGGTACTTGGTTGTAGCAACCGAAGCAGACAAGATCATCTCCTTTAAAAATAATGATTTTTGCAGTGCGTGGTGGCGCATACCTTTAATCCTAGCACTCAGGAGGCAGAGGCAGGCGGATCTCTGTTGAGTTCAAAGCCAGCCTGGTCTACAGAGTGAGTTGCAGGCCAGCTGGGGCTACAGGGAGACCCTGTCTCAAAAAAAAAAAAAAAAAAAAATCTTGGGCTGAAGAGATGGCTCAGTGGTTAAGAGCATTTCCTGCTCTTCTACAGGACCCTAGTTTGGTTCCCAGTACCTTTGTCAGTCAACCACCTGTAACTCCAGCTCCAGGAGGATCCCACACCCCTGGTCTCCTTGGGAACCTGCTCTCATGTGCACTCATACACTGTGCTTGTACACACACACACACACACACACACACACACACACTTAAAAGTAATAAAAAAAACTTTTTTTTTTTGGTCTTTTGAGACACGGTCTCCCTGTAGCTTCAGCTGTCCTGGAACTCACTCTGTAGACCAGGCTGGCCTTGAACTCACAGAGATTTGCCTGCCTCTGTCTGAATGCTAGGATTGAAAGTGTGTGCCACCACACCTGGAGGATAAAAAACATTTTAAGTATTGATTTTTTAATTTTTAGTTAGGCATAGTGGCTCATACCTGTAATCCCAGTTCTCAAGAACTAAGGTTATGCTAGGCTACAGTGTGAGATCTTGTCTTTACAAAAAGAAAAGAGGGCTGGAGAGATGGCTCAACAGTTAAGAGAATTGGAAGTTCTTGCAGAGGACTCAGGTTTGATTCCCAGCACCCACATGGCTGCTAACAACAGACTGTAACTCCAGTTCCAGGGAATCTGATGTCCTCTTCTGACCACTGTGGGCACTGTATGACATGGGGGCACTTATATACATGCAAGCAGTATACTCAATATACATAAAATAAAAATAATAAAAGTAATAAAATATAGAAAAGAAAAGGAAGCAGGTAAGGCTGATGACCTGAGATCAATCCCCAGGACCCACATATTGGAGGATAGAATCTACTCCCACAAGTTGTCCTTTGACCTCCATATATGATGCACACACACACACACACACACACACACACCATATAAATAGATGTAATAAAAAGGTTGATTTGGGGATGGAGAGATGACCTACCAGTTAAGGGTACCGACTGCTCTTGCAGAGGAACCGGGTTCGATTCCCAGCACTCACATGGCGGCTGAGAACCATCTTTAACTCCAGTTCCAGGGGAATCCAATGCCCTCTTCTGACCTCCGCAGCATTGCACGACTTGGGTGCACAAGCCTACATGCAGACAGTACATTCATACACATACAAAATAAATAAAAATAAAAAATAAAATTAAAAGGTTGATTCATTGATTATAAGTCATAGTAGAAGGGCCTATTTATTTATTTATTTATTTATTTATTTGTCTTTTTGAAACAGGATCTCCCTGTTGCCCCAGCTGGCCTGGAACTAACTTGCTGTGTAGACCAGGATGGCCTTGAATTCGCAGAGATCTCCCTACCTCGGCCTACCTAGTGCTGGGATTAAAGCCCACCCCCCACCCCCACCCCCAGGTCATAGTAGAGGCCCTATATATATATTTTTTAGAGGCCCTATATTAATTCATTTAATTGTCACAGAAACCTCATGAAGTAGTGTCATTACTAGAAAGCATAATGTTTTATGTCAATATTACTTTTTGTATATTAGAAAATCATACAGAAAAAAACCTCTACTTAGTTTTTTAGTTAAAAAACAGGTATTTTGGCAGGCACAGTGGTGCACACCTGTAATCCTAGCACTCAGGGAGGCAGAGGCAGGTGGATTTCTGTGAGTTCAAGGCCAGCCTGGTCTACATAGTGAGTTCCAGGACAGCTGGGGCTTTGGGGAGACCCTGTCTCAAAAACAAAACAAAATAAAAAACAGGTATTTTCGGTGACTCTTCTAGAAGGCCACATCAGTGTTCTCTGGGTATACCTTACTATCTTCCTCATGGCCTTTCTTTGCTTAATTCTCCCACTTATAAGGCCTTACAACTGCCATGTGTTGTGGCACACACCTTTAATTCCAGCACTTAGGAGGGAGAGGCAGGTGGATCTCTGAGATTGAAGCCAACCTGGTCTACATAGTGAGATCCAGACCCGCTAGGGCTATTGGGAGACCCTGTCCTAAAAAACAAAAAAGTTTTATAATAATAAATTCTACCTCTGCTAAAAGAAAAATAAAACAACTAATCAAACAACAACAAAACATGTATTTTGAAATGTAAGGCAAAGAAAATAGTTTGGGAAGGAAGTTTGGCTTTTTTTTTAATTTTATTTATTTCTGTATATGTATGAATGTACTGTCTGCATGCAAGTTTGTGCACCCGTGTCATACAGTGCACTGCAGAGGTCAGAAGAGGGTCTTGGATTCCCCTGGAACTGGAGTTCTCCTGGAATTGGAGTTTCAGACAGTTCTCGGCTGCCATGTGGGTGCTGGGGATTGAACCCCGGTCCTCTGTAAGAGCGATCGGTGCTCTTAACCGCTAGGCCATCTCTCCAGCCCTGGCTTTTGTTTTTTTAAGTAACTATACTCATGTCATTAGTGATTAGAACAATAGATTAAGAGTCTGGTATAGAGGTGGAGAGATGGCTCAGTACTTAATAGTGCTGATCTTCTAGAGGACCCGAGTTCAGTTTCTAGCATCCACATAATGACTCCTAACTATCTGTAACACCACTTTGAGGGGATCTGACTCTCTCTCTCTCTCATTCTCTCTCTCATTCTCTCTCTCTCTCTCTCTCTCTCCTGTCTGTCTGTCTTTTTGAGACAGGGTCTCCCTGTAAGCCCCGAGCTGGCCGGGAAATCCTCTAGACCACACTGGCCGTGAACTCACAAAAAACCGCCTGCCTGCCTCTGCCGCTCCCAAGTGCTAGGATTAAAGGCGTGCGCCACCATGCCTGGCTTGATACTCTCTTTTGACCTCCACAGGGATTGCACAACACAAATGTACTTACTTACTTGCAGGCAAAACATTTATGTACATAACAAAAATAAAATAAAAAAGAGTCTTATCAAATTGTGCTGGTTAGCTTTTTGTCAATTTGACACAAACTAGAGACACTTAGGAAGACAGAACCTCAGTAATTTCCTACATTAAATTCAGCTCGTGGTCACGTCTATAAGTATCTTCTTAACAGGTAATTGTTACAGAAGGTTCAAGTTCACTGTGGACAGTGCCAACCCTGGGTAGGTGGTTCTGTACCATATAACAAAGGTAAATTGAGCACTGGCCAGAGGAGCAAGCCAGTAAGCAGAGTCCTTTCATGGTCTGCGTTTCAGCTCCTGCCTCCAGGTTCCTTGCCCTGATTCCTACCTTGAACTCCCTCAGTGATGAACTGTGGAATGGGGAGATGTAAGACAAACTTTTACCTCCCCAAATTGTCTTTCGAGTGGTTTTTTTTTTTTTTTTTTTTTTGTTTTTTTTTTTTTTTTTTTTTGGTCTTTTCGAGACAGGGTCTCCCTGCAGCCCCAGCTGTCCTGGAACTCACTTTGTAGACCAGGCTGGCCTTGAACTCACAGAGATCTGCCTGCCTCTGCCTCCCAAGTGCTGGGATTAAAGGCCTGCACCACCATGCCTGGCTATGGTCAGAGTGTTTTGTCACAGCAATTGAAAACAGACTAGAGTAGAAATCAAATGGCCTCCCATGGGGAAGACAGAGAAACAACCAGAGAGAAGTTGAGGAGAGTTGCCTGGATCCAGGCTCATTCTCAAAGTACCTCTGCATGGATATGCGATTCGACAGCAGAGGAAGTGTGCTTTCCTTGGACTCTCTGGGCTCAGGGGCAGGAGGCTCTACCACACATTTCACAGCAGGTTTTAAAACTTTGTGTGTGTGTGTGTGTGTGTGTGTGTGTGTGTATGTGTGTGTATGTATTGTGTGTGTGTGTGTGTATGTATTGTGTGTGTGTGTGTGTGTGTCCCATTCTTTTTTCAGTTAAAGCTTGGACATAATTATCATCTGCTGCCTCGGAAAAAGGCACAAGACAAATGTTAAGCTTTTTGCATTCAAGCACTGAAAAACAAAGAGCAAAATCCTAAAAAGCAGCCAGGCATGTTGGTGCACATCTTTAATCCCAGCACTCCAGAGGCAGAGGCAGAGGCAGAGGCAGGTGGATCTCTGGTAGTTCAAGGCCAGCCTGGTCTACAGAGTGAGTTCCAGGCTGGCCAGCTGGGACTAAAGGGAGACCCTGTCTCAAAAAGACCAAAAAACAAAACAAAACAAAAACAAACAAAAAGCAAAATCAAATCATGTTCGGAGGCAGCCAGGTGTAGCTCCACATCCTGTAGTGTGCTCCTTGTAGTACCTCTGCTCTAGAGGCTGAGTCAGAAGGATTGCTGCAAGCTTAAAGCCAACCCGGTCTACATCTAGGCCAGCAGTGTTTCCAAAGAGGGGCCAGGGGAGTGCTAGAGAACTTCTGATCCTCCTGCCTCTACCTCTCCAGTGCTGGGTTTAGTGGTATATACCACCATGCCTGGCTAATGTGGTTCTGGAGATCAAACCTAGGGCTTCATGCATCCCAGATGAGCACTGTACCAACTGAGGTACATCATAGCTTTATATTCTATCTATCTTTCTATCTATCTATCTTCATCATCATCATCATCTAGCCATCATCTATCTATTATCTATCTATCTACCTATATCTATCTATCTAGCTATCATCTAGCCATCATCTAGTCACATCTATCCATCATCTATATATCTACATCTATCATCTAGCCATCATGTATCTCTCTATTCATCATCTATCTACCTGTCTATCTACATCTATCATCTACTCATCATCTATCATCCATCTATCCACATCTATCATCTATCCATCATCTATCTAGTCACTTCTATCATCTATTTCTCTCTCTCCACATATACATGTGTATATATANATATACATGTATATATATATATATATATATATATATATATATACATATATATATATTAGTTACTTTTCTGTTGCTATAATAAAGCACCAAGACCAATGCAACATATAGAAAGAAGAGTTTAGGGCTGGAGAGATGGCCTAGCCATTAAGAGCACCGACTGCTCTTGCAGAGGACCCGGGTTCTATCCCCATAACCCACATGGCAGCTGAGAACCATCTTTAACTCCAGTTCCAGGGGAATCTGACACCCTCTTCTGACCTCCGTGGCATTGCACGACACAGATGCACAAACCTACATGCAGACAGTACATTCATACACATACAAAAATAATAAAATAAAAAAAAAATTTTTATTAATTTTATTTATTTCTGTATGTGTATGAATGTACTGTCTGCATGCAAGTTTGTGCACCTGTGTCGTGCAATGCCGCGGAGGTCAGAAGAGGATCTCGGATTCCCCTGGAACTGGAGTTCTCCTGGAATTGGAGTTTCAGACGGTTCTTGGCCGCCATGTGGGTGCTGGGGATCTAACCCGGGTCCTCTGCAAGAGCAGTCGGCGCTCTTAAAAAAACATTCTAGCCTGGAGGGAGCATCCTTAAGACCCCAAAAGTAGCCGGGTGTGGTAGTGCACACCTTTCATCCTAGCACTCAGGAGGCAGAGGCAGGTGGATCTTTGTGAGTTCAAGGCCAGCCTGGTCTACAGAGTGAGTTCCAGGACAGCTGGGGCTACAGGGAGAGCCTGTCTCAAAAAGACAAAAAAAAAAAAGACCCCAAAAGTCAAAAGTAAACAAGGCTCAGAAAGTAAACAACTCACAAGTCTCAAGAAGTTCCTGAAACTTCTTGATTCACAAGGCCCTCTCCAAGGCTATATAAGCAGGAACAACTTCTGGGAAAAGGGGCAGAGCTATCCAACCAGCTGAACTTCGGGAAAGTCAAGCAGGCAGCTCGGGGCTACAGCTTTTGTGAGTGATAACTTGGGCTGGGGTGGGCTTTTTGGTAATTCAGCTGCCTTTGAGTGGTACATGTTTTTGCTCATACCCCTGTCCCCAATTCCAATAAACTCATTGGTTTGCCAAGTAGGACTCCAGTGGAATCACATCACTTCATTGATTTGTTATTAGTTCCCTATCTGGGGTGAGATGTCTGTTCACATGTCCCCAGGAAAAATCGCACAAGACCCAACCATAAAGTACTCATGAGCTACACAGAGGTGCCTGGCTCTTGCCCCCCGTGTGAACTGACCTTCCACTCTCTTTCCTTTAGGTGCGCTGGTCTTTCAGATGCTTTTGTAAATCTGCAAAACCCTGGGAAGTTAGCATTGCATCACCTATTTAATGAAACACTTTTGCAAAGGGTGAGAAGGTTCTCTGAAGGTCTGTCATCCGCTACTCCAGGTAGGTGCCAGTTGGTCTCAGGAGCCAGCACCTAGGGAATATGAAAGAAAATTCATACAAGCAATTGTACTGTACTCATATAGTAAGAAAGGATCCAATTGCTTGTATGAGTTGTTTCCTCTGTAATAGGTACAGAGGCATGGATGGGAAGCACTACCCTAGTTAGGCCTCCACAATCTACAGCCATTCCATCCTCTATGAGCTTTCTCACCCTAGGCCCTTGTCCTCAGGGACACAACAAGTCATCTCTCTACCTCTGCTAGATGGGCTGGTTCTTGCTGCTCTGACCGGCCTAGGTCCAAGGGAAAGTAGCACAGTGATCTCATTCGATGAGCTTGCATAAGTCTGGCAGTCTCCAGGCCTCTTAGGGATGTCTGGCTGCTGAAAGGGCCCTATGCTTGGCAGACAGTCTCTATTCCCAGTAAACTTCCTTGTAGGAGAGTAATATGCCAGGTTTCCCAGTCCGCATGGCTGCCTACCTCTAGAAGTTTACTTAGCCTTGTCATCTGCACTCCTGTCATTTATACCTTCCCTCAACATTTTTTTTTTTCAGGCTTAAAAGCTTTTTAGAGTCTTATAAATACTGAATTTGGTTCAGTCAACTTTCTTTTTTCTCCCCAGGAACTGTAGCCAGACCCAAATCTTGTCACATTTGCTTTAGAAACAGACCCCTTTGCTGGTTCTTTTTATCATCTCTTCTTGATTGCTTTAGCACTTTAGGGACCTGATAAATATACCAGTCTATAATAATTCAGCTCTGCCAGAGCCTCTCCCTCCTCATAAAGATCATATCCCACCTTGGAGCTCAACAAAGCCACTGAAGTCCTATCCAGAGCTGGCTCAGCAGTGAGAGCACTGATCAGCAAGGCTGGGCACTCCTATGAGGGACTTCCTTGATCAGACTCTTTGAAGTGGGAAAACCCCCTCAATACGGGAAGCACCTTCTGGTAGCAGCTGATATAGAAGAACATGGAAGAAGGAAGCCTTCGCTTTTTACCTGCTTGCTTTCACTCTTGCTGGTAAGTCCATCTAGCTTGGTGCTGTTGGGATTCTGTAACTGTTATTAGACCTAGCTTCTTCATACTTTCAACATATACTGAAGACCAGCAGCTCAGCGGGAATCCTTCAGGCCTTAAGTGGTAGCTTGGAACTGCTGAGAGATCCAACCTCCTGGACTGAGCAAACCACTGGATTCTCTGCCTCTCCAATGGGAGGCAGCCATTGTTGGACAGCATTGACCATATCATATATGGCAATCTAATAAATCCCCTTTAAACATTTATCCATTCTGTCAGTTCTGTTCCTTTGGAGAACTCTGACTGATACAGCATCCCTGTCTCTCATTCCTAGTTTTAAAGGAAATGGTCCCAGCTTGACTTCATTTAGTATAATGCTGGTTTCAGGTTCGTTGTGTATAGCCTTTATTATTTTGAGGTGTGTTCCATTTATTCCTGATGTCTCCAGGACTTTTATCATAAAGGCCTATTGAACTTTGTCACATAACTTTTGGGCACCAATCTAGATGACTGTGTGGTTTCGGCACTTAAGTTTGCTTGTGTGGTATATTACATTGATTGATTTACATGTTTTTATTATTTTATTTATTTTTTTTTTTGAGACAGGGTCTCCCTGTAGCTCTGGCTGTCCTGGAACTCACTCTGTAGACCAGGCTGGCCTCAAACTCACAGAGATCCGCGTGCCTCTGCCTCCCAAGTGCTAGGATTAAAGGTGTGCGCCACCACGCCCAGCATTTATTTATTTCTGTATGTGTATCAATGTACTGTCTGCATGCAAGTTTGTGCACCCATGTCGTGCAATGCCGCGGAGGTCAGAAGAGGGTGTCAGATTCCCCTGGAACTGGAGTTCTCCTGGAATTGGAGTTTCAGATGGTTCTCGGCCGCCATGTGGGTGCTGGGGATCGAACCCGGGTCTGTAAGAGCGGTCGGTGCTCTTAACCGCTAGGCCATCTCTCCAGCCCTGATTTTACTTTATTTTTATCTTTGCATGTATGTGTATGTACAACATGCATGCAAAGTCTGTGGAGGCCAGAAGAGGGTGCCATATTCCCCCAAACTGGAGTTATAGTTGTCAGCTGCCATGTGGGTGTTGGGAACTGAATCTAGGTCCTCTGTAAGAGCAGTCAGTACTCTTAACTACTGAGCCATCTCTCCAGCTCCTGACTTACATGTATTAAGCCAATTTTACATGTCCAGGATAAAACCCACTTAGTTATGATGTGTGATCTTAATGTGTTCCTGAATTCAGTTTGCAAGTATTTTGTTGAGAAATTTTGTATTTATGTTCATCTGGAAAATTCGTCTATAGTTTTCTTCTATCTCTCTTTGTTATGTCTTTACCTAGTTTTAGTATAAGGGTATTATTAGCTTTGTATAATGAATTTGGTAGTGGTCTTTCCCTTTCTGGTTTGTGAAATAAATTAAGATGAGTTAGTGTTTTATGTTCCTGGAACATTGGGTAGAATTCAGCTGTGAATTCATGCTGGGTTTTCTCCATGGGAAGACTTTTGATTACAACTTTGATCTCATTGCTTGCAATAGGTGTGTTTGTGTGTTTGTGCATCTTCCTTAAACTAGCTGTATGGAGTTTTTATTTGTGAGTAATTAGAATAAAAGAATTTTTTTCCTTAAAAATAACTTTTAAAGCCCCATATCTGTTCCTTGGTCCCTAGGGAATCAACTTTGCTTACAACTCTCTTGTGAATGCCGTTCTATCCAGCCAAGCAAACTAGGCGTCCAATACTGCTTCTCTCAGGCCCAACCCCCTCAGTAATCCCCATCCTCCCTCTCTTGTCCTCCAGCCCCTGATATTCATGGGAACCTCAGTGGGCACTAACCAGCTCTCCGTGGTACCTCATACAAGCCAGTCCATCAGGGTTTGTCTTCCCTCATATTATCATAGATCATTCAGCCTTTGTCTCAAGAAGGGACAGGTAGTTATGGTCTTCAGTTTCTTCACTTCCAAGACAATCTGGTTGATCCTGTCTGCCTTTATATTTCACAGCCTCACAAGCCTGGCAGTGAGCGGCTCTTTCATTTTTGGTTTAAAAGTCTTTCCCAATTCAAACAATTCAAAGGAACAGTATTCCAATTATCATAGTTTCTTGTACCTATTCATTATTACAACCCCCATACGCATAGTGTCTCATGGATTTTCCCATCCTTTTGTACTGAGAGGTAGACTTGAGATGTGTCTTATGTTACTTTGAACTCACTCTTTCCTTACTGCCCAGTTCTTCCCATGGTTCCAAGTCTTTGGATCCTAGGAAGGACTCTTTAAAACATGATTTATTATTTATTTATCTATCTATATATCCAGTTAGTTAGTTAGTTAATTAGTTAGTTAGTTATTAGTGTCAGGGTGTGTGTGCAAGGGCCACGGCTTGAGTGGAGGTTAGAGGACAATATTTAAGAGTCAGTTCTTGCTGGGCGTGGTGGTGGATGCCTTTAATCCTAGCATTTGGGAGGCAGAGGCAGGCAGATCTCTGAGTTCAAGGCTAGCCTGGTCTACAGAGCAAGCTCCAGGACAGCTGGGACTAAAGGGAGACCCTGTCTCAAAAATACTAAAAAAAGGGCCAGGCGTGGTGGTGCATGCCTTTAATCCTAGCACTTGGGAGGCAGAGGCAGGCGGATCTCTGTGAGTTCAAGGCCAGCCTGGTCTACAGAGTGAGTTCCAGGACAGCTGGGGCTACAGGAAGACCCTGTCTCAAAAAGACCAAAAAAACAAAAAAAACAAAAAAAACTAAAAAAAAAAAAGGGGGCTGGAGAGATGGCCTAGAGGTTAAGAGCGCAGACCGCTCTTGTAGAGGACCCAGGTTCAATCCCCAGCACCCACATTGCGGCTGAGAACCGTCTGTAACTCCAATTCCAGGAGAATTCCAGTTCCAGGGGATTCCGAGACCCTCTTCTGACCTCCGCGGCATTGCACGACACAGGTGCACAGACCTACACGCAAAACAGTACATTCATACACACAAATAAATAAAATTAAATTAAAAAAAATACCAAAAAAAAAAAAAGTCAGTTCTCTCCTTTTGCCACGTGGGTTTTTGGGATTGAACTCAGGTTGTCAGGCTTGGTGGAAAGTGTCCTTACCTTCTCTTTAGCCTGCCAACAAATCAGCACAGATGTAACACAGATCTAATTTGTATTCTCTTTCCCTTTTGTGCCCAGCTGGAAGAAATAACCATCCAATATCTCCATTTCATCCACTCTTTTTTCCATTTTTTCTTTCTGCCAATTCAGAGGCTAGTATGCAGGACACATTAGCAGGTCTTTTTCTCATTGTAATTCCTTCCTTACATGGGCAAGTTCTTTGCAGACAGCTGAGCCTCAGTAGGATGTGTTATTGCTGAGAGCAAGTCACCTAGCTGGTACTTCAGCCTGCTTATCATCCATTGTGTGCTACTTTTAGGGTCTATAATATGTTCTCCAGTATGTCAGCTGTTTGGGGGTATCTCCATACTCATGTGCTTTCTGGATGAATGAGGTTCATCACATCACTCCCTACCACATAGAAGATGGCACTCTGGGGGCTGGAGAGATGGCCTAGTGGTTAAGACCACCAACTGCTCTTGCAGAGGACCCGGGTTCAATTCCCAGCATGCACATGGCAGCTAAAAACTGTCTTTAACTCCAGTTCCAGGGGAATCTGACACCCTCTTCTGACCTCCGCGGCATTGCACCGACATAGGTGCACCAACCTACATGCAGACAGTACACTCATACACAGGTGCACAGACCTACATGCAGACAGTACACTCATACACGGGTGCACCAACCTACATGCAGATAACACATTCATATGCGGGTGCACAGACCTACATGCAGACAGTACACTCATACACGGTGCACCAACCTACATGCAGACAGCACATTCATATGCGGGTACACAGACCTACATGCAGACAGTACACTCATACACGGGTGCACCAACCTACATGCAGACAGCACACTCACACTCTGGAATTCCCCTCACGGATACTCCGCCTTCAGATGGAGCAGCCTTATTTGCATGTCTACTCACCCCCACAGGGTCAATGTAGCTACTGCTATGGTGAGAAGGCATGTCTTGGGGCTTGTCCTAGTCTGTCTTCCATTGCTGTGACAAAACACTCTGACTGACACCAACTTGGGGAGGAAAGGGTTTATTTAGCTTACATCTCCTGGGTCACAGTTCATCACTTAGGGAGCCCAAGACAGGAACTCAGGGCAGGAACCTGGAGGCAGGAGCTGAAGCACAGGCCATGGAGGAATGCTGTTCACTGGCTTGCTCCCCTGGCTCATTCCCAGCCTGCCTTCTTATACAGTACCCAACAACCTGCCCAGGGTGGCACTACTCATTGTGGGCTGGGTCCTCCCACATTGCCTGACAATCAAGACAATACTCCACAGATGTGGCCACAGGCCAATCCAATGGAGCCAATTCCCCAGTTGAGGCTCCCTCAACCCAGGTGTGTCAAGTTGACACTAAAGCTATCCAGCACAATTGACCCCTTGTCATCTTGACACACAATACACATCACTATTAAACCACCACCTTTCCAGTTCTTATCCCCAAAGTATGATGTTAACATTAATCACA
>VZQC01009277.1:1135617-1166424 GCA_009823505.1 Rhizomys pruinosus | reverse complement strand
ACACCAACTTGGGGAGGAAAGGGTTTATTCAGCTTACATCTCCTGGGTCACAGTTCATCACTCAGGGAGCCCAAGGCAGGAACTCAGGGCAGGAACCTGGAGGCAGGAGCTGAAGCACAGGCCATGGAGGAATGCTGTTCACTGGCTTGCTCCCCTGGCTCATGCCCAGCCTGTCTTCTTATACGGTACACAACAACCTGCCCAGGGTGGCACTACTCATTGTGGGCTGGGCCCTCCCACATTGCCTGACAATCAAGACAATACTCCACAGATGTGGCCACAGGCCAATCCAATGGAGCCAATTCCCCAATTGAGGCTCCCTTAACCCAGGTATGTCAAGTTGACACTAAAGCTATCCAGCACAGGGCTGAAGAGATGACCTGGAGGTTAAGAGTACTGGCTGGTCTTGAAGAGGATTTGAATTCAGTTCTCAGTACCACCCATGCTAGGCAGCTCACGACTGCCTGAAACTCCAGGTCCAGGGGATCCAATGGCCTCTTTTGGTCTCCACAAGCACTTTGCTCATACACACACACACACACACACACACACACACATACATATACACACACATACACACACATACACATACACGCACACATTATTTAAAAGAAATAAAAATGAAATCTTGGCTAGAGAGCTCAGTGGTTAAGAGCACTGGCGGCTCTTGCATAATACCTAGGTTCAGTCCTAGCAATCACATAACAGCTAATGATTACTCATAACTCCAGTTCCAGGGACTCCAACACCCTCTTCTGGCCTCTGTTGGCATTGCATACATGGGTGCACTTACATACATGCAGGCATAACACTCATACACACAAAATAAAAATAAATACACAAAAATAAAATATTTTTTAAATTTAATATTTTTTGAGAATGTAATACATGAATACTGTATTTACATGATTTCTACCCCACCTTTCCCTGCCTCCAACTCCCGTCTTTTCCTCCCTCCACTTCTATCAAATTCACGACCTCTTGTTTAATTACATATACACACAACCTACTGAATATTTAGTATTGCTCATATGTGCATGTGTTTAAGACTAAACACTTGGGATTGGATAACCTAGCAGATGGCTCTTCCCTGGAGAAAGCTTTCCCTTAAAAAAAAAAATGCCTAAATGTACAAAGCTTCAATAAAAATTGGCTTTGAAAAAAAAATAGAAAAAAAAAAGCATGCCTCTCCATACCACAAGGGGAAGGATGGCCATATTGGGACTGCCATGCAGGTGCTCTACCCTCAGGCAGCTTGGTGCAGTCACAAGTCTCACTCACCACAGAGACAACGCAAGTGCTCCTCCCAAACTCATCTGTGGTTCCAGCATGCCCCACTCTGGAGAAATGAAAAAAAACGTTTAACTCATCCCAGATAGGGTACCAATGACAAACCAAAGAAACAATTCCACCCAAGTCTGCTTGCTGAACCAGTGAGTGGAACTGGCCTCATTACAGAGAGCTGGGTGAGGGGATTTTTACAGGAGTGCAGCAAGTCATCGGAGGCTGTGCCACTGAAGAAATTGTCTCTCTCAGCAACTCTCTTTTTTTGGTCTTTTCGAGTCACTCTCCCCCTGTAGCCCCAACTGTCCAGGAACTCACTATGTAGACCAGGCTGCCCTTGAACTCACAGAGATCCACCTGCCTCCACCTTCTGAGCGCAGGGATCAAAGGCATGTAGCACCATGCCCAGTTTTCTCAGCAACTCTTTTTTTTTTTTTTTTTGGTCAATATATATTTTTATTGAATTTTGTGTATTTCACAGATCTTAATCATATTTAGATACCCTACCTTATCCACGTTCCCTATAGCCCATTTCATGCATCTTGTCATATATGTTAAGGCCTATCAAGTCAAATTTGTATCTCCAGATGTCCCTCGATGTGTATTCATCTACTGGAGCCTCGCCCATCTGTCTAGTGTCACTCCTGTGCTTCAGGTGGTCCTGGGAAGTCCCCAGCTCTGTGCACTCATCTCAGCAACTTTTAACTGCTCACACATTATCAGAGAAGGGCAGGGCCTGCTAAATACACACACACACACACACACACACACACACACACACACACACACTCTCTTCCTCCACTTGTTAATTATCTCTATAACCCATGGGAGGGGTGGGTCCTCGGCTCCTCCCTCAACTGCAGAAGTTAATGGGCCCAATCTTGTGTGTGTCTCATTTGGATGTAACAGCTGCCATGATATCAAGAAGGCCATGACCATGCCCTACTGGAGGATAGCATTCCACAACAGCTATGCAGTCTGTTCTGTATTCTGTTCCAGCCACCTGAGCAGGCCAAAGCAGATCGTTAATTAGAAGGTAGGAAAGGCTTCAGAACTCTTCTGCTACATTTTTGTATCACTGAATGGTCACTGTCACTCAAGTGTCCTTCCCAGAAGGGCACCTGATGAAGAAGAATGATGAAGGAGAGAAGAAACCTACTTCCTTGCCCAATCCTGTCTCTCATCAGATGAGTCATCTAGGGAAGTCTTTTAAATCATGATCGGGTTTTCTCCTCAGTGCAAAATAAGGTGTCAGAGATTAATGGATTTTTCTTGGCTTAATAGAGCTGAGTTATAAATTTGAATTAATGGTAAAGCTGAGATTAAGGTGGAACACTGAAGACGGTGGTGGCTGGAGTGATGTCCTGGGTCTGTCCAGAGATGCTGGACAGGGTGTTGGTTTTCACTGTTGCTGGAGTGAAGCAAGGAGTCTTGGCTGCCATTGGTTTAGGGAAAGGTTTGTGGCTCAATATTCTCTGGATTGTCTTCTAGCTCTTGGGTTCTATGATTCAGGACTCTGGGGTGGGAAGGAGTACGGAGGGAGAGTGAACCTCATTCATACTCAACTTGAAATGCAAGACACGTAGGTCAGTCTGGCCTTGAGCTTGCTATGTAGCTGATCAAGATTCATTCTGTTGCTGTGATAAAATACTCTAACCCAAAGCAATTTAGGAAAGAAAGGGTTTATTTGGCTTATACTTCCAGGCCATAATCCATCACTGAGGAAAATCAGGGGAGGAACTCAAGGAAGGAAACAATGGAGACAGTGTCCCAAAGATATGGGCACAGCACAGCCTGGTCTAGGAAACTCCTCAACTGAGGTTCCCTCTTCCCAGATGACGCTAGGTTGTGTCAAGTTAACAATAAAAACTAAAGCCAGGCGTGGTGGCCGTGGCACACGCCTTTAATCCTGGCACTTGGGAGGCAGAGGCAGGAGGATCTCTGTGAGTTCAAGGCCAGCCTGGTCTACATAGTGAGTTCCAGGGCAGCCAGAGCTCCAGGGAGACCCTGTCTCAAAAAGACCAAAACAAACAAACAAACAACAAAAAAAATCCCAAATAACTACCATCCCAGTAGCCCAGGTTGGCCTTGAAACCAAGACACTCCCTCCTGGGGTGGGCAACATGGCTCAGTAAGTAAAGGTGCTTGCCACCAAGACTGACAACCCAAGTTTGATCCTTGAAACCCCTCAGTGGATTTGTCCCCTGACTTCCATGCATACACTATGGCTCATGCATGCCTATACTTATATCTCCCCATATCTCCCCACCCCCTCACACACACACACACACACACACATGCATTAATATATATATATATATATATATATAGTGTTTTTTTTGGAGACAGGGTTTCCCGTAGCCTCAGCTAGCCTGGAACTCTCTATTGAACCGCACTGGGCCTTGAACTCACAGAGTTTGTGTGTGCCCTCTGCCTCCTGAGTGAGATCAAAGGTGTAGTACCTGGCAAAAATATATATTTTTGGTCTTTTTTTTTTTTTTTCGTTTGAGACAGGGTATCCCCAAAGCCCTCAGCTGGCCTGGAACTCACTCTGCAGACCCAGGACTGGCCTTTAACTCACAGAGATCCACCTATCTCTGCCATCCCAGTTCTTAGGATTAAAGTGTGCACCACCATGCCTGTTTTTTTTTTTTTTTTTTTTTAATTTTTCCTATTTTTTTATGGTTTTATATATAGATTATGTTTACAGTTTAAAAATCAAATCTAAGACCTGTGTCCCCGCACACACCACAAGAGCTCATCATTCTGCCAAACATGTTTTTCACTTTTTCTCAGTAATTATCTCAAAAGTCTCGATGTGGAAGTTGACTGTTTTTTGAGCAGAAGTTCACCGTTTCCAGTCCACTTTTTGACCCAGTCTTTCTGTTGTGTGCTTTCCAATATGCATCACTCCCAACTACTTGGCAAAAGCTCAAGAGCACTGCACAAGAAATATTTCAACTAGGTATTGGCACTAGCAGCCACAGAGGAGGGATACCATTGGTTGTGGTTGTTTTTTCGGGGACTTGTTACTACTTGTCAATTAAGATAATGCGTATGTTCCATCAGTTTGCCTGCAAAGGTTCATGATATCATCTTTCTTTATTGCTGCATAGAACTCCATTTTTTAGATGTAGCACGTTTCCTCTATCCACTCATCAATTGAGGGGTACTTGGGTTGGGTCCGCTTTTTTTGCTATTGTGACAGAGCTTGCAATAAACATGGATGTGCATGTATCTCTGTGGGTAAGATGAGTCTTGTGGGTAGACACCCAGGAGTTGTATGACTGGGGTCAGGTGGCAAGCTCCTTTTTTTTTTTTTTTTTTTTTTTTGTTTTGTTTGTTTTTCATAGTGGCTGTACGAGTTTTTTTTCCCACCAGCAGTGGATGAGTGGGCCCCTTTCCCCACAACCTCACAACCTCTCCAGCACTGGTATCATTTGGTTTTTTTCCTCCCAGTCTTATGGAGTGAGATGATATCTTTTTTTGTTAACTTTTGTTATTTTTATGTGGATGAATGTACGGTCTGCATGTTGGTTTGTGGGGATGCACCCATGGCGTGCATGCCGCAGAGGTGCAGAGAGGGCATCGTTCCCCTAGAACTGGAGTAAAGACAGTTAGAGCTAGCGGCCATGTTGGTGCTGGGATCAAACCCGGTCCTCTGCAAGAGCAGTTGGTGCTGTTAACCGCTGAGGCCATCTCTCATCCCCCCAGATGATATCTTAAAGTTGGTTTTTAATTTGCATTTGCTTAATTATTAGCAACGTTGAACACTTTTAAAGATTTTTCTCAGCCATCTCTAATTCTTCACTTTGTGAAGTTTCTGTTCAACTCTTTGCTCCATCTTTGAGTGATTCAATTTGTTGTGTTTTTTTTTTCTTTGTTTTTTGGAGTAGTTTTATAGACTTTGAAATCAATGCGTTTCAGATGTATCTCTTCGTGAAGTTTGCCTCCCCTGTGAGTGTCTTTTCACTTCTTTCATTGTTTCTTTTGATGTACAGAAGCTTTTTTGAGTTTAATGCAGTCCAACTTTTGGTCGATTGTCGACCTTAGTCGTGCGAAGCTGCTGTCTGATTAAAGTCTTCCTAGGGTTCCTAGGCCGGGCATGTGGCACGCCTTTAATCCTAGCACTTGGGAGGCAGAGACAGGGGCCGAATCTTTGTGAGTTCAAGGCCAGCCTGGTCTACAGATAAGTGACAGGACACCTGGGGGCTACAGGGAGAACCCTGTCTCGAAAGACCAAAAAAACAAAACAAACAAAAAAAGAAGTACTTTTTCCTATACCTATGTCTGTAGGCTGCTGCCAACTTTTTATCACCTTCAGAGTCTTGGGGTTCACATTGAAGTCTTGGATCCATCCTGGAGTTGACTTTTTGTACAGGGCGAGAGGTGTGGGTTTACGTCATTCTTCTACAAATGGTGTTCCAGTTTTTGCCAACACCATTGCTGAAGATGCTGTCTCTCTTTAATTGTGTCTTCTTGGTCCCCTGGTCAAATATGATCTGGCCTGAAATTGTATGTGTTCAAAGTTTGGATCTTCAGTTTTGTTCCATTGATCAAACATGGTCCTGTTTTTGGTGCCATACCAAGCGGTTTTCGACTATACCTATAGCATTAGTGTGAAGTCTGGTATAGAGATCCCCCTGTAATGCTCGTTTTTCACGCAGGGTTGCTTTGGCTATTTTGGGGCTTTTGGTTTTTCCATAATGAAAAGGAAGGACTTTTTGTTCCCAAGACTGTGAAGAAACTCTTTGGGGATTTTGAATGGGCGGTTGAATTTGTATATTATTTTGGGTAGGATGGACATGTTTACTATGTTAATTTTCCCAATCAATGAGCATAGGATTTTTTTCCATCTTCCCGGATGTCTTCTACTACAAGGTCCTTCTTCAGGGGTTTAAAGTTTGTTTTTTTTTGTTGTTTTGTAGGAACATCTTTGGTGTCGTTGGTTAGTTTTGTTCCTAGATAACTTATATTTTTGAGGCTTTGTGAGTGGAAAGTTTCTCCTTGTATTCCTTCTTAGGTTGCTTGTTGTTGGTATAAAGAAAGGCTACTGATTTTTGCTAGGTTAATTTTGTATCCCTCCTGCCACTTTTACTGAAACCCTTAATCATTTCTAGGAGCTCTTAATCGTTTCTAGTAGATTTCTGGTGGAGTTTTTTTTGTTGTTTGGTGTTGTTTTTTTTGTTGTTGTCTTTTCGAGACAAGGGTCTCCCTGTACCCCAGCGGTCCTGGAACTCACTCTGTAGACCAGGCCTGGCCTTGAACTCATGAAGATTTCTGCCTGCTCTGCCTCCAATTTAGGATTGAAAGGGCGTGCTTATATCCAACAAAATAGACTTCAAAGTAAAAGCAATCAGAAGAGACAAAGAGGGCCGATACATCCTTATTAAAGGATAAATTGACCCAGGCAGGGTGGTGGCACACCTTTAATCCGAGTGGCGACAGGGGCAGCATTGCTGAGTTCCTCTTTAAGGGGAATGCTTCTGTCTCTCCATTTAAGATGATACTGGTCGGTGGGTTCCTGTATATGGCTTTGGATTACATTGAGGAATGATGCCTCCAAACCAATTCCCTATAGGAATTTAAGCAGGAAGGGAGCTGGGTTTTGTCAAAGGGTTTTTTCGTATCAATTGAGATGATGTGGTGGTTTTTGTCTTGCAGTCCATTTATGGGTGAAATGATAGGTATTGATTTTTGTATATTGAACCATCCCTGCAGCTCTGGTATGATTCCAACTTGGTCATTGTTGGATGAGCTTTTTGATGTGGATTTGTAATGGGGTTTTTGCAAGTATTTGTTTGAGAATTTTTGCATCTGGGTTTTCATTAAGGAGATGGGGCTATAGTTCTCCGGTTTGATTGTGTCTTTGCCTGGTTTTGGGATAGAGTGATGCTGGGCTTCATAGAAGGAATTGTGGGAGATTTCCCTCTGCTTGATCCTTCTGAACAATTTGAGTAGTAAAGAACTGGTTTGTAAAGTCGTTTTGGAATGTTTATAAATCTGCATGAAACCATCTGGGCCTGGGCGTTTTTTAGTTTGGAGGTTTTTTTTTTTTTGTAAACTTTTTTTTTTTTTTTTTTTTTTTTTTTTTTTATTTCATCTTCAATTTCTTCGTATGTTTGGGTCTGTTTAAGCTGTCGATCTCTTCGTGGTTAAGCTTTAGTGATCCCAGGATTTCAGGATATTCATCCATTTCCTTCTAGTTTTCAAACTTAGTAGAGGAGAGATTTTTGAAGTAATCCTTTATAGTTGTCGGGATCTTTTTTCATTTCAGTTGTGATGTTTCCCCTTTTCATCACAAATTCTATTGATTTGGAGTTGCTCTTTCTTCTTTTGGTAACTGGGCTAGAGGTCGTCTATCTTGTTTACTCTTTCAAAGAACCAACTTTCGGATTCATTGATTTGTTTGTATGGTTTTCTTTGTTTCTATTTCATTGATGTCGTTCTGATTTTTGTTATTTCTGCCTGTCTGTGGGTTTTAAGGGTTCATTGTTTTTGTCTCTCATGTGTTTTTGCTGCAGTGTTAGGTCATGCACTTGTGCTCTTTCTATTTTTTGATGTAGGCACTCAGGGCCTGATAAACTTCCCTCGTAGGACTGCTTTTAAAGGTACCCATATTTTTTTTTTGTGTTGTATTATCATTGTCATTCAATTCTAGAATGCGTTTATTTCTTTCTTCCTGACCATTCATTATTCAAGGAGTTTAGAGTCACCATTGTTGCTTGTAGATAATAGGGCTTAATCCTGGTGTTGAATTGAGCATTATTGCACTGTGGTCTGATAGAAGGCATGAAATTATTTCAAGCAAATCTTTTGTAGTTGTTTGAGGTTTTTTTCTTGTCACAGGATGTGGCTCAGGTTTGGAGATGTTCCATGGGGTGCGGAGTAAAAGTGATTTCTCTTGGTATTTGGGTGAATATTCAGTAGATGTTCGTGATGTCCATTTGGTGTATCACATCATTCAGTTCAGATGTCCTCTCTGTTTATGCTAATTCTTTGTCCTGTTGATTTGTCCAAAGTACTTAGTGGGTACTGAAGTTTCCTACTATGAGTGTGCTGGGGTGAATTTGTGCCTTGAGGTCCTGGAGAATTTTTTTTTTTTTTAAATTTTTAAAAAATGTGCACAAAAGTTAGGTGAGTATTTTTTCTTGATTGTGAAATCTTCATGGTGAATTTTTCCTTTTTTTTTTTTTTTTAGTCTTTTAGAAACAGGTTCTTCCTGTAGCCCCTGCTGTCCTGGAACTTGCTCTGTAGACCAGGCTGGCCTTGAACTCATAAAGATCTGCCTGCCTCTGCCTTCCAAGTGCTAGGATTAAAGGTGTGCACCACCATGCCTGGGTCAATTATTCCTTTGATAAAGATGTAATGGCCCTCTTTGTCTCTTCTGATTGCTTTTACTTTGAAGTCTATTTTGTCTGATATAGCACGAAAAGACCAATAAATAAATAAATAAATAAATAAATAAATAAATAAATAAATAAAATAGCAACACCTGCTTTCTTTTTGGTACCATTTTCTTGGAATATTTTTTTCCATCCCTTCACCTTAAGTTGGTTTTTTGGGTCTTTCTGAGACAGAGTCTTCCTGTAGCCCCAGCTGGCCTGGAACTCGCTCTGTAGACCAGGCTGGCCTTAAACTCAAAGAGATCTGGCTGCCTCTGCCTCCCAAGTGCTAGGATTAAAGGCATGCACCATCCTGTCTGGCTTTTTTTGTGTGTGAGATGGGTTTCTTGCAGACAGCAAATAGATGGGTTTTGTTTCCTAACCCAATCTCCCAGTCTATGTCTTTTGATTGGGGAGTTTAGCCCATTAATATTTAAGGTTAATTGAAAGATATGCGTTGCTTCCTTTCACCTTATTATCCATTTGCATTTTTAGTCTCAGTTTCTACTAATGCAGTTATGTTTTTATTAATTTCCCTTTCTAGGTGCCTGGTGATAGTTGCTCCTCTTTTCTGTCCTTTGAATTGCTTCAAGTATTCTCTGAAGGGTTAGTTTTCTGGACATGTATTCTTTCATATTGTTTATGTCATCAAAGAATTTTCTCTCTCCTTCAAGTGTAATCAACATTTTTGCTGGGTATAGTAACCTGGGTTGGCATCTATAGTCCTTTAACACTGGGAATGCTTTGCTCCACGTTCTTCTTGCTTTCATAGTTTGCACTGAGAAATCAGCTGAAATTCGGATGGGTTTCCCCTTATATATAACTTGTTTTTCTCTTGTGGCTTTCAGGATTTTGTCTTTGTTTTGGCCATCTAGCATTTTAACTATGATATGGCATGGGGAATTTCTTTTCTGACCATGTCTGTTTGGAGTTCTATGTGCTTCTTGTATTTGTATGGGTTTGTCTTTTTTTAGTTTGGGAAAATGTTCATCTATTATTCTGTTGAAGATGTGATCAATACCATTCTCTTGGGATTCTTCTCCTTCCTCTATCCCTATGATGCAGAGGTTTGATCTTTTCATAGTGTCCCATATTTCCTGGTTGTTCCACTTTAGTGTATTTTAAATTTTTTCATAATCTTTACTTGTTCTTTTTAGTTGTTCTGTGTTATCTTCCAGGTCTGATATTCTTTGTTCCGCTTCCTCCATTCTATTTCTGAGGCTTTTTCCATTTCTTTCCTCTTGATTAGATGAGTGTTTGATTTCCTTTTTCGTTTCATCCTATGATTTCTTTAGTATTTCCACTTCCTTTTGGAACTTCTCAATCTCTTCTTGTAGCTCCTTGGTTCGCTGGTTGGTTTCCTTTTTCAGTGTTTCCACTTCCTTCAAGAGTTTGTCATTGTCTCCCTCTAGGTCCTTCTTGAGTTTTTCATTCTCTCTCCTTAGTTCTCTGAGTTGTTCTTTATATTCTTTGATTTCTCTGAATAGGTCTGCAATTGTTCCTCTAAGATCTATGTCCTGGGTCACCCCCAGGAGGATCCCACTGTAGGAATCTCCCACAGCATTGGTAGAGCTTGGTGTGGACTTATCCTGCAACTTTCCCATGTTGTCCCTTTGTCGTGTCCCTGGCATGTAGGTTTCTCTTTTTGCCTGTATTCTTTTTTTTTTTTTAATTTTATTTATTTCTGTATGTGTATGAATGTACTGTCTGCATGCAGGTTTGTGCACCCATGTCGTGCAATGCCGCGGAGGTCAGAAGAGGGTGTTGGATTCCCTTGGAACTGGAGTTCTCCTGGAATTGGAGTTTCAGACGGTTCTCAGCCACCATGTGGGTGCTGGGGATCAAACCCGGGTCCTCTGTAAGAGCGGTTGGCACTCTTAACCACTAGGCCATCTCTCCAGCCCCCTGCCTGTATTCTGATATGAATCACAAATGCCTCTTCACTATGTTCAAGGTTTACTTTGCTTGCTTTCTTCAGATGCCAATTTTTTTTCTCCTTGTTTAGGGAGCGTTGACTTGTCTAGGTTTCAGGCTTTCAATTTTGTTTATATGTTGGAAGCATAAGTCACTCTTCCCTTTCTGTTTTAAAGGTTCTCCAAAAAATCAACTTGGACACTCCCTCAGCAATTCCAGTTCTCTCTGTGTGTGTGGGGGGGGGGGCGGAGAGATAGCCCTGGTACTCTATGCTTCAGGTGGTCCTGGGAAGTCACTTATCTAAGCTCTGTGCACTCAAGTCTCACAGTGGCAACAGGCCCACCTTTAATACCAGCTAGCAGGGCAACTCCGCCCCCTACAGCTACACCAGACAACCAAATAATTTTTTTAAACCAATGTTTTATTGAAGCTATGTGACAAAAAATAATTTTTTAAAGATATGTCTGCCTCTACCTCCTGAGAGATGATTACAGGGACTTGTGCATGGTAGGCCTTCTTCCTACCCCCAGCCCTGTTTATAGCTTTTATTTTGAGGCATGGTCTCTTTAACCTGGTTAATGTTTGTGCTGTTGCTCAGATAGGACCTGATCTGTAATCTCCTTCTTCAGACTTCGGAGTAGCTGGGACTGTAGGCTTGTGCAGCCAGGCCTGGCCCAGTAACTGTTTCAGTATGGTATAAGTGCTCAAGGTTCTGTGTACCTCCTGCTTTCATGAACAGCAATCATTTTTTCACCTACCATCTATTTTCCATTTTCTATGTTCAAAGCCTCAGTTTCCTTGAAAACCCTTCAATTCCTCATTCTGACTGCTTCTGGTAGAACTGACCACCCCACACCTTTGCTCTAGAAGTTGTTTTGGGAGATGGGGCTGGAGATGCAGCTCAGTGATAGAGCACATTCACAAAGCTCTGGATTCCATTTCTGGTACTGGGAAGAAAAAAATGAATAAATAAAAAAGATGAGAAATTCTTTTGCCAGGTGTGGTGGCAGAAGCCTATAATCTTAGCACTCAGGGGACTGAGTTGGAAAGACTACCAGGAGTTTGAGACTAGCCTACGTAGCAAGTACCAGGCCACCCTGGATTACTTAGCAAGACCCTGTCTCAAAACAAAAAAAAAAGAAAAAAAAAAGGAAGAAAGGAAAAAACAAAACCAAACCTGACATGGTGGTGCACAGCTTTAATACCAGCAGTGGGGAGGCAGAGGCAGGTGGATCTCTGTGAGTTCGAAGCCAGCCTAGTCTACACAGTGAATTCCTCCTTCAGAAGAGCAGTTGCTATGAGGACCATGCCTGGCTCAGCTTAAGCCCATGAGATCAGGCCAGGTCTTTTTATGGACCTAATGTAAGAGGGACACTCTCTTTCCATCAAGGTTGCCAAGTTGGTAAAAGGTGACAATGAAGCTTCTGGTAATCATCTGGCTTCACAGGGGAAGAATCTGCCTAGGATACAGGCAAAGAAAGAGAAACTGACCTGGCCATGGGGAAGGCTGATCCCTGACAATTGTTTAGCCAAAAGTAAGAGAGACAGTCTCTGACATCTCGGAGCTTATGGACAGATGGAGGTTATGCTGGGGGCCAAGGGTCAGGCTGCCATGACAGAAACCAAGATAGGACACATAACCAGGGCTGTAGTGAGCAGAGGTGAGCTTCTAGGCAGGCAGGGAGAGACACGTGAGCGTATATAGAACTGATGCTCAGAGGTAACCTGGAGGTCAGCAGTGACCTAAGTTCAGTAAATGCTAGTGGATAGAAAGGAAAAAAGGTAAGAAGAAAAGAAACGGTCAAAGGCAAAACCGTGTGATACTTTCAGGGTGTTCAATGTGACCAAACTGTACACAATGCTGCCCTAGACACCATCTTACCATGATCCAGCTCTTTAAAATCATGTGAATGAAATGTATCAGAATGTGTTTAGCTCCATGTAAATGACATTCCAATTGATTGTTACGTAGGCCATGAAGACTTTTAATTATTTAGAAGTAGGCTGTCCAGGGGCTGGAGAGATGGCCTAGCGGTTAGGAGCGCCAACTGCTCTTGCAGAGGACCTGGGTTCAATGCCCAGTACCCACGTGGCAGCTAAAAAACATCTTTAACTCCAGTTCCAGGGGAATCCGATACCCTCTTCTGACCTCTGTGGCATTGTATGACACGGGTGCACCAAACTACATGCAGACAGTATATTCATACACATAAAAAAATTAAAAAAAATTAAAAAAAGAAGTAGGGTTATCCAGAGCAAGGATCAACACTTTACAATGTCCTTACGACCCTGCACTTTTCTTGGGTCTGTAGAGATGGCTCAGTGGGGTGCTCTTACAGAGAATGGGGATTTTCTTTCCAGCACCCATGTGGTGGCCAACAACTGTCAGTAACTCTGGTTCCTGAAACTCCAACCATCAGTAACTCCAGTGCTGAAAAAGAATAAGCACTTTCCTCTTCAGAAGCTGAAGATCTAGGTGAGCAGGCGATGGAGCTCAGAGGTAGCAAGTGCTCAGCATGTGTGAGTCCCTGGGTTTAGGCCTGCCTGGGCTACAGAGCAAATTCAAGGACAGACTGGGTGAATCAGTCAGTGAGACCTTGCTTCAAAATAAAAAGTTGGAAGAGTCCTAGCACTTGGGAGGCAGAGGGAGGCTGATCTCATCTACATAGTAAGTTTCAGGCCACCTGGGGCTACAGGGAGACCCTGTCTCAAAAAGACAAAAAAAGTAGAAAGAGATTGAGGGCTATCGCTCAAGCCTGGTATATGTGAGGCCCTAGGTTCAATCCCTAGAACAGACAGCATTTTTTTTCTCTTTTATTTGTTTATTTATTTATTTATTTATTTATTTATTTATTTATTTATTTTTGGTCTTTTCGAGACAGGGTCTCCCTGTAGCCCCAGCTAGCCTGGAACTCTCTCTGTGAACTAGGCTGGCCTTGAACTCACAAAGATCCGCCTGCCTCTGCCTCCCAAGTGCTAGGATTAAAGGCGTGCGCCACCACGCCAGGCTTGTTTATTTTTTAAGGGATTCTACAGTATAATAGCACAGTTGTTTGTTTCAGATAACATTGACATTACTCAGTTTGCCATACAATTAGGTAATTGGTGCATTTTTTTTTTTAAAAGAAAGGGTTTATTCTTTTTTTTTTTTTTTTTTTTTTTATTCGTATGTGTATCAATGTACTGTCTGCATTCAGGTCTGTGCACCCGTTCGTGCAATGCCGCGGAGGTCAGAGAGAGTTCTCGGATTCCCCTGGAGCTGAAGTTCTCCTGGAATTGGGAGTTTCAGACGGCTGTTGGCCGCCATGTGGGTGCTGGGATCGAACCCGGGTCCTCTGCAAGAGCGGTCGGCGCTCTTAACCTAGGCCATCTCTCCAGCCCCAATTGGTGCATTTTTTTAAGTGAGCCAAATTATTAAGCATAAGCAATGAAGTAAGTAACATTCATGTAAAGCCAATTTCAAGTATCTATGTCCAAATTTTGAACAACCAAGGTTCCCATAGTCCAGTTGGAGAAGCTGTATGCCAAGGCATGTTGATCAAAATAGGAGTCCAGGTCTATATTGCTGTAGTCTCACGATTCACCCCGATCTCTCTGCAGCCTACGTTCTATCACCACCTCCTCTTCCACAAGTTGATCCCTAAACTTTGGGAAGGGGCACAAGGGGTGAGAAGAAAACTGTCTATTTTCTTCGAGATGTCATTTTAGACCTAGTCGAACAGACAGCATTTTTTAAAAAAGCTTTAAGTCTAGTGACAAGGGAGTGAGTCTATTAACTACAACACAGAGGAGTGCCTTAGGGGCTACGAGGAAGGTGCTGACAAAGTAGAATTAGGGTATAAAAAAGTGTAGTTGCTGGACGTGGTGGCACATCCTTTACCCAGACACTAAAGCGGCAACGCGCTCTCTGTAAGTTCAAGGCCAGCCTCATCTACACAGGGAATTCTAGGTCAATTGGAGCTACAGGAAGATCCTGTTTTTAAAAAAAAAAAAAAGTTTAGTAAGTCAACTAGACAAAGTAAGAGTCTCTCTCTCTCTCTACCTTGTCTCTTCTTCTCCTTCTCCTCTCTCCAGAGTCTCACAGTAGTCTCTAATTCTGGACTCAAGTGATCCTTCTGCTTTCAAATTCTTAGGATGCATTCCCACCCCCTACCTCAGGGAGAGCGTGACCAGGACATCTTTGGTTCATAAATTTCTGAAACAAGGAACCTTTAGTTATTACTCCACAGGGGTGTCTGTTTTAAGTGGAGACCTTTCCAAACAGCTTAAACTTCCAGCATACCAAGTCAATAAAAAGCAGACAAGTAAGCAGTCCTTCTTGCAGAATTTGCTAACAAGAATTATCTGATTTTGCCAACATTGATATTACAGATTATGTACTGTGATGTGGTGAAGGAGTGCAGGAAAATATTGCTTAATTGGAAAAGGGTCTTTCATTATATATTTATTTTTATGCGCTATGTGTTTTGCTTGTAGTGCCCTCAGAGGCCAGAGGGCGTCAGTTTTAGCCGCCATGGGGGTGCTGGGAAATGAAAACTAGGTCTTCCACAAGACCAGCCCATGGTCTTAATGCTGAGCCATTCCTCCAGCCTTGGCTCTTTAATCTTGTGTTCATTTATTGACAGTTTCTTTTGTGTCTAAAACTAAATACAAAGCAAATGAGGCCAGGCAAGGTGGCCAGCTCATGTCTATAATTCTACCACTTGAGAGGCTGAGGCGGGAAGACTACTTGAGTTTGAGGCAAGCCTTGGCTATAGTATGAGACTCTGTCTCTGAGCAGATAGCAAGCAAAGCGAGCATGATGCATTGTTTAATCCCAGCACTTGGGAGGTAGAGGCTGGTGGATCTCTGTGAGTTCAAGGCCAGCCTGGTCAACATGGAGTTCCAGGACAGCTGGGGCTACAGGGAGACCCTGTCTCAAAATACACCCCCCCAAAAAAAGATAAGCAGAAAACAAAACCAAAAATAAAAAAAAAACTTTTTTTAATTTTTTTTTAATTTTTTATTTTGTATGTGTATGAATGTTACTATCTGCATGTAAGTTGTGCACCTGTGTCATACTATGCCATGGAGGTCACAGAGGGTGTTGGATTCCCCTGGAACTGGAGTTAAAGCGTGCTCGGCGCCATGTGGTGCTGGGATCAACCGGGTCCTTTGCAAGAGCAGTTGGTGCTCTTAACCAGGCCATCTCTCAGTCAGATAGATGTTTTTTTGTGACAGTTTGTTTTTTAGTTTCGTTTCATTTAGTTTAGTTTTATCATACAAGTCTGCATGTTGTGTAAGTGCACCCATGCATGCAATGTCCATGGTGGCCAGAAGAGGGGGTCCGATCCTCTGGGATAGAGTTCTTGCTCACTGTTGGCTACCACATGCGGCCTCCGCTAGAGCAGCCAGTGCTCTTAATCACTTAGCCATCTCTCCTGCCCTTAGATGTTCATTAAGAGAAAAAAGAGCACCGACGCTCTTGCAGAGACCCGGTTTCGATCCCCAGCACCCCTGGCGCCGAGAACTTCTGAAACTCCAATCCAGGAGAACTCCAGTCCAGGGGAGTCTGGACACCTTATTCTGAACTCCGCGGCGTTGCACGTCACGGGTGCACAGACTTGCATGCAGACAATACTTCATACACAAACAGAAAAATAAAATTTTAAAAAGTTTAAAAAAAAAAAAAAAAAGCCTTTAATCCTAGCACTTGGGAGGCAGAGGCAGGTGGATCTTGTGAGTTCGAGGCCACCTGGTCTACAAAGTGAGTTCCAGGACAGCTGGGGCGACAGGGAGACCCTGTCTCGAAAGACAAAAAAAAAAAAAAAAAAAAAAAAAAAAGAAGAAGAAGAAGAAGAGAAAAAAATCAGTCAATTTTTTCCTCCCAAATTTTTTGTGAGACATAAAGGGTAGAGAATATCCACTCTGCTCAGGGCCTCTCCACAGGGATAACACATCCTGGGACTTTTACTGAGTTACATTTACTGATCTAAAATGTTTGAGGTTATGTACTTAAAAGATACAGAGCATAGATATTCCACCCCGGAAAGGATTTTAGTCAGTGAATGTTCAATGTAGCAGGTAGAGATGAACTTGACATGTCTTGGAGACTGAACTGGGAACAGACTCTTTAGCCATAAAATGCACTTAACAGTCTATTTAATGGCAGCCAGGTCCTTGAAAGTGCAATATCCATGCTAATCTTGCCTTTTTCCAAACTACGGATGAAAAATAGGTCAGGGAGAGCCTTCTTTTTTCTATTTAACGTGTGACATTTAATCTATTTAATCAACTATCAAAACTTTATTAATTTGATGGTAAAGATAGCATGCTGAGAAAAGTGAGAACTTTGAAAAAAAAACACACAAAAGGTTTCCCAAAATTTGGCCTGTATATCTTAGATCTCAGGACTCAATAAAAAATCCATACTTGGGGATTTTTGATCAAATCAAAGAAGGAACAGAGAAAATCAACTTGGGATGTAATTAATGAAAGTTTATGATCTGGGGCTGGTAAGATGGCTCAGTGGGCAGAGGACTTGTCACAAAAGCCTGATGACCCGAGTTCAATCTCTGGAACCCACATAAAGGTAGAAAGAAGGAACACTGTGTTAACCTGCATACTTTGAGCTGATGGCCCCGGTGGGCCCAGAGAATGTTAACTCCTGTTCATATAATTGGGAAGGGCTAGGGAAGAAAGGCAGAGAATTGTTTGAAACAGAACCCAAGGAAGCACAATTCTGACTCATGAGACACTGCACAGAGCATTGTGGTTTCCATGAAATCCACCAAAACTGGTATCTAGTTACATCAAACCTAACTTTAGTCAAGCTTGGTGGCGTACACCTGTAATCTTAGCATATAGAAGGCCTATAAAATAACGAGATGACTCAAGTTTAAGATTAATTTCAGCTATATAGTAAGTTCCCAGCAAGCTTGGGTTGCAGATGGAGACCCTAACTCAAATGAACAACCTAAACCCTCAATGAATTCATTGGTTTTAGTATCAGAGTTTTTTTTTTTTTATTTTTATGAACAGGATTTTTTAAATTTTTATTTATTATTTTATGTGTATGAGTGTAACTTGTCCTGCATGTTAGGTAGGTGCACCTGTGTCTGCAAATGCCAACGGAGGTCAGAAAGGGTGTTGGATCCCTGGAAGGAGTAAAGACGGTACACAACCATATGGGTGCTGAATCAAACCCGGGAGTTGCTAAGAGAAATCTGCTCAAAATGAGCATCTGTCAAGAAAGAATAGATTTTTGCTGTTCTAGTGTCAGGATTGGAGCTTTTCCTGGTTATTGTCTTTCTTCTTCTCTTTCGTTCCTACTTCCTTCCTCTTCGTTCTTTCTTTCTCTTTCTTTTCTTCTTTTCTTGTATCTTTGTTCTTTTTTCATTCTTTCTTTTTCTTTCTTTCTTTCTTTCTTTCCTCTCTCTCTCTCGCTCTCTTACTCTTCTTTCGTTCTTTCTCTCATCTCTNGAAACTACAGCAATATAGTCTGGACACTCATTTGATCAACTTGATTGAACATACAAGCCTCCCCTGCTGGATGGTGGGACCCATGGGCTGTGTGAGTTTGGGCACAACTGCTTACAAATTGATTTTTTTTTTATTTCTGTATGTGTATCAATGTACTGTCTGCATGCAGGTCTGTGCACCCGTGTCGTGCAATGCCGCGGAGGTCAGAAGAGAGTCTCGGATTCCCCTGGAGCTGAAGTTCTCCTGGAATTGGAGTTTCAGACGGCTGTTGGCCGCCATGTGGGTGCTGGGGATCGAACCCGGGTCCTCTGCAAGAGCGGTCGGCGCTCTTAACCGCTAGGCCATCTCTCCAGCCCCAATTGGTGCATTTTTTAAGTGAGCCAAATTATTAAGCATAAGCAATGAATGTAAGTAACATTCATGTAAAGCCAATTTGCAAGTATCTATGTCCAAATTTTGAACAACCCAAGGTTCCCATAGTCCAGTTGGAGAAGCTTGTATGCACAGGCATGTTGATAAAATAGGAGTCCAGTCTATATTGCTGTAGTCTCACGATTCACCCCGATCTCTCTGCAGCCCTTACGTTCTATCACACCTCCTCTTCCACAAGTTGATCCCTAAACTTTGGGAAAGGGGCACAAGTGGGTGAGAAGCAAAACTGTCTTATTTTCTCTCGAGATGTCATTTTAGACTCTAGTCGAACAGACAGCATTTTTTAAAAAAGCTTTAAGTCTAGTGACAAGGGAGTGAGTCTATTAACTACAACACAGAGGAGTGCCTTAGGGGCTACGAGGAAGGTGCTGACAAAGTAGAATTAGGGTATAAAAAAGTGTAGTTGCTGGACGTGGTGGCACATGCCTTTAGTTCCAGAACTAAAGCGGCAGGCAGATCTCTGTAAGTTCAAGGCCAGCCTCATCTACACAGGGAATTCTAGGTCAATTGGAGCTACAGGAAGATCCTGTTTTTAAAAAAAAAAAAAGTAGTAATGTCAACTAGACAAAGTAAGAGTCTCTCTCTCTCTCTCTCCCTTGTCTCTTCTTCTCCTTCTCCTCTCTCCAGAGTCTCACAGTAGTCTCTAATTCTGGACTCAAGTGATCCTTCTGCTTTCAAATTCTTAGGATGCATTCCCACCCCCTACCTCAGGGAGAGCGTGACCAGGACATCTTTGGTTCATAAATTTCTGAAACAAGGAACCTTTAGTTATTACTCCACAGGGGTGTCTGTTTTAAGTGGAGACCTTTCCAAACAGCTTAAACTTCCAGCATACCAAGTCAATAAAAAGCAGACAAGTAAGCAGTCCTTCTTGCAGAATTTGCTAACAAGAATTATTTCTGATTTTGCCAACATTGATATTACAGATTATGTACTGTGATGGTGGTGAAGGAGATGCAGGAAAATATTGCTTAATTGGAAAAGGGTCTTTCATTATTATTTATTTATTTTATGCGTATGTGTTTTGCTTGTAGTGCCCTCAGAGGCCAGAAGAGGGCGTCAGTTGTTAGCCGCCATGTGGGTGCTGGGAAATGAAACTAGGTCTTCCACAAGACCAGCCCATGGTCTTAACTGCTGAGCCATTCCTCCAGCCTTGGCTCTTTAATCTTGTGTTCATTTATTGACAGTTTCTTTTGTGTCTAAAACTAAATACAAAGCAAATGAGGCCAGGCAAGGTGGCCAGCTCATGTCTATAATTCTACCACTTGAGAGGCTGAGGCGGGAAGACTACCTTGAGTTTGAGGCAAGCCTTGGCTATAGTATGAGACTCTGTCTCTGAGCAAGATAGCAAGCAAAGCGGAGCATGATGACAGATGCTTTTAATCCCAGCACTTGGGAGGTAGAGGCTGGTGGATCTCTGTGAGTTCAAGGCCAGCCTGGTCAACATAGTGAGTTCCAGGACAGCTGGGGCTACAGGGAGACCCTGTCTCAAAAATACACCCCCCCAAAAAAAAGATAGCAAGAAAACAAAACCACAAATGGTTAGACAGACGTTCTTTTTTTAATTTTTTTAATTTTTTTATTTTTGTATGTGTATGAATGTACTATCTGCATGTAAGCTTGTGCACCTGTGTCATACTATGCCATGGAGGTCAGCAGAGGGTGTTGGATTCCCCTGGAACTGGAGTTAAAGACGGTTCTCGGCCGCCATGTGGGTGCTGGGGATCAAACCCGGGTCCTTTGCAAGAGCAGTTGGTGCTCTTAACCACTAGGCCATCTCTCCAGTCAGATAGATGTTTTTTTGTGACAGTTTGTTTTTTAGTTTCGTTTCATTTAGTTTAGTTTTATTCATACAAGTCTGCATGTTTGTAAGTGCACCCATGCATGCAATGTCCATGGTGGCCAGAAGAGGGGGTCCGATCCTCTGGGATAGAGTTCTTGCTCACTGTTGGCTACCACATGCGGCCTCCGCTAGAGCAGCCAGTGCTCTTAATCACTTAGCCATCTCTCCTGCCCTTAGATGTTCATTAAGAAGAAAAAAAGAGCACCGACCGCTCTTGCAGAGGACCCGGTTTCGATCCCCAGCACCCACATGGCTGCCGAGAACTGTCTGAAACTCCAATTCCAGGAGAACTCCAGTTCCAGGGGAGTCTGACACCTTCTTCTGACCTCCGCGGCGTTGCACGTCACGGGTGCACAGACTTGCATGCAGACAATACATTCATACACACACAGAAAAATAAAATTTTAAAAAGTTTAAAAAAAAAAAAAAAGCCTTTAATCCTAGCACTTGGGAGGCAGAGGCAGGTGGATCTTTGTGAGTTCGAGGCCAGCCTGGTCTACAAAGTGAGTTCCAGGACAGCTGGGGCTACAGGGAGACCCTGTCTCGAAAAGACAAAAAAAAAAAAAAAAAAAAAAAAAAAAAAGAAGAAGAAGAAGAAGAAAAAAAAATCCAGTCAATTTTTTTCCTCCAAATTTTTGTGAGAATAAAGGGTAGAATATCCACTCTGCTCAGGGCCTCTCCACAGGGATAACACATCCCTGGGACTTTTACTGAGTTACATTTACTGATCTAAAATGTTTAGAGTTATGTACTTAAAAGATACAGAGCATAGATATTCCACCCCGGAAAGGATTTTAGTCAGTGAATGTTCAATGTAGCAGGTAGAGATGAACTTGACATGTCTTGGAGACTGAACTGGGAACAGACTCTTTAGCCATAAAATGCACTTAACAGTCTATTTAATGGCAGCCAGGTCCTTGAAAGTGCAATATCCATGCTAATCTTGCCTTTTTCCAAACTACGGATGAAAAATAGGTCAGGGAGAGCCTTCTTTTTTCTATTTAACGTGTGACATTTAATCTATTTAATCAACTATCAAAACTTTATTAATTTGATGTAAGATAAGCATGCTGAGAAAAGTAGAGAACTTTGAAAAAAACAACACAAAGGTTTCCCAAAATTTGGCCTGTATATCTTAGATCTCAGGACTCAATAAAAAATCCATACTTGGGGATTTTTGATCAAATCAAAGAAGGAACAGAGAAAATCAACTTGGGATGTAATTAATGAAAGTTTATGAATCTGGGGCTGGTAAGATGGCTCAGTGGGCAGAGCACTTGTCACAAAAGCCTGATGACCCGAGTTCAATCTCTGGAACCCACATAAAGGTAGAAAGAGAGGAACACTGTGTTAACCTGCATACTTTGAGCTGATGGCCCCGGGTGGGCCCAGAGAATGTTAACTCCTGTTCATATAATTGGGAAGGGCTAGGGAAGAAAGGCAGAGAATTGTTTGAAACAGAACCCAAGGAAGCACAATTCTGACTCATGAGACACTGCACAGAGCATTGTGGTTTCCATGAAATCCACCAAAACTGGTATCTAGTTACATCAAACCTAACTTTAGTCAAGCTTGGTGGCGTACACCTGTAATCTTAGCATATAGAAGGCCTATAAAATAACGAGATGGACTCAAGTTTAAGATTAATTTCAGCTATATAGTAAGTTCCCAGCAAGCTTGGGTTGCAGATGGAGACCCTAACTCAAATGAACAACCTAAACCCTCAATGAATTCATTGGTTTTAGTATCAAGAGTTTTTTTTTTTTATTTTTATGAACAGGCTTTTTAAATTTTTATTTATTATTTTTATGTGTATGAGTGTACTGTCTGCATGTAGGTAGGTGCACCTGTGTCATGCAATGCCACGGAGGTCAGAAGAGGGTGTTGGATTCCCCTGGAACTGGAGTTAAAGACGGTTCTTAGCCACCATATGGGTGCTGGGAATCAAACCCGGGTCCTCTGCAAGAGTAGTCTGTGCTCTTAACCACTGAGCCATCTGTCCAGCCACAAGAATATTTTTTCTAAAGTGTCAGGGATATGGAAAGCTTTTCCCTGGTTTTCTTTCTTTCTTTCTTTCTTTCTTTCTTTCTTTCTTTCTTTCTTTCTTTCTTTCTTTCTTTCTCTCTCTCTCTCTCTCTTTCCTTCCTTCCTTCCTTCCTTCCTTCCTTCCTTCCTTCCTTCCTTCCTTCCTTCCTTCCTTTCTTTCTTTCTTTCTTTCTTTCTTTCTTTCTTTCTTTCTTTCTCTTTCTTTCTTTCTTTTTCTTTCTTTCTTCCCTTTCTTTCTTCCCTTCCCTTCCTTTCCTTCCTTCCTTCCTTCCTTCCTTCGTTTCTTTTCCTTCCTTTCTTTCCTTTCTTTCCCTTCCTTCCTTCCTTCTTTTGTTTCTTTTCCTTCCTTTCTTTCTTTCCTTTCTTTCCCTTCCTTCCTTCCTTCCTTCTTTTGTTTCTTTTCCTTCCTTCCCTCCCTCCCTCCCTCCCTCCTTTCCTTTCCCTCCCCTCCCTTTTCTTGCCCTCCTCCCTCCCTATGTTCTCCCTTCTTTCTTTTTTCCTTTGTCCAGTGATCCTCCTACTCTGAGCTACCTTCTAGTCCAGTGATCCTCCTACTCTGCCTCTCGATGGAGAGAGTACAGTATACTCCACTGCACCTCACCTGGTTCGTAATCTAATTCTAATTTTTGTTTGTTTCTTTTTTTTTTTTTTTTTTTTTTATCGGCTGAGAAGATGGGCTTAGCCAGTAAGAGTGCTTGCCATTAGTCCTGATGACCTGAGTTTGGTCACCAGAACCCACATGGTGGAAGGAAAGTGACTCTACAAGCAACTCCTGCAAGTTGTCCTCTGATCTCCAAGCACTGCTGGGGCATGTCCCTGCCCCCACTGACTTTAAATCCTGGTGTATTTACTGTAAACTTTACAAGCTGGAACCACCTATCCTCTTGATTTATATGATTTTGAAATGGTGTTCTTAGCATTCCCCTAGGGAAGATTTTGGTTTGAATAGCTCTTACTGGCAGGTAACCTCCTTTATATTTAGCCCAAATTTTCATTTTCAAAGACTTCATTTTAGACAAGTATCATGATAGCTGTAAGCCGGATCTGTGTGCTGCATAATAGAGTGTGACAGTTCACTCAGTTGTGAAAGACATGGGAACAGAGTCATAAAACAGCATTTTGTTATCAACATTGGCTTTACATAGCTACCTGAACACTGACCAAACACTTGTACTTTATACATTGAGCTGAACACTGACTCGACACTAGTATGTGTATTGGAAATTATAGATGTTTATAGTTCTCCAAAAATATGTTCAGCTAAGTTGCATATCTTATACTTAAATTTAAATTTGAAAGCCCAGGCTGAAAGAGATGTAGTTTTGTGACACTCCTTGGAGGTTTGGGGGTCTGTGAACCAAGGAATATATTATATTTCCACATTAGAGAATCTTCCTGAGGGGCTAGAGAGATGGCTCAGCAGTTAAGAACACTGGTTGTTCTTGCAGAGGACTGAGATTCAGTTCCCAGCACCCATATAACAGCTAACAACTGTCCATAACTTCAGTTCCAGGGGATCCAACTCCCCCTTCTGACCTCCATGGGCACTGCACAGAAGTGGTACACTTATATACATGCAGGCAAAACATTCATACACATAAAATAAGATAAACAAAAATTTTACAAAGTTCTCTTCCTATCTGTAAAGACGAAAGGACCACACTATATTTTTAAATAATTTCAAAACAACTAGAGTAGCAAAATCTTAAGATTTTATTGAACTTAGACTTCTATGCCAAATTATATCTACAGTCCTTTTTTCTTTAAATAAAAAATTATTTATTTTTATTTTATGTGTATGAGTGTATTGCATGAATGTATGTAAGTGCACCTGTGTCCTTCAATGCCCTTGGGGGGGGGTTATGGATAGTTGTTAGTCTCCAAGTGGGTGCTGGGATTTGAAACTGGGTCTTCTGCCAGAGCATCCAAGTGCTCTTAAACTCTGAGCCATCTCTCCAGCAACATCTGTAGTCCTTTATAGTTTTACATTTGTTCTGTCTTATGTATATCTTTTCTTTTTTTGGTCTTTTTGAGACAGGTTCTCCCTGTAGCACCAGCTGGTCTGGAACTCATGATGTAGACCAGACTATAGACAGGGTCTCCCTGTAGTACCAGCTGGTCTGGAACTCACGATGTAGACCAGGCCGTAGATGCTTGCCTCTGCCTCCCAAGTACTGGAATTAAAGGCATGCACCACCACACCTGGCTTATGTATATCTTTTGAGAGATATAAAACACAAATGAATGTTCTCAGCCATATTCCTAAATTATTTCAATTAATACTGACCCTGTGGCAGGAACACATGTTTCTTTTATGGTTCATGTCAACAAAATTATTCTTACATGTATTATTACATACATATATATATAGTTGAAATATCTATTTACATAACTATATCTGAAATTGTTAATAAGAATAATAATTATATAGTCTTCTGGGACACATGTAATATTGGTCTGTAAGCTTCTTTTTTTTTTTTTTTTTGGTCTGTAAGCTTCTGAGGAGCAAAATATTTATTCAATAAATACTTTGTCAGTGGGCTGGAGAGATGACTCAGCAGCAAAGAACACTGGCGACTCATCTAGGGGACCCAGAACCCACATAAGGGTTAACAACAATCCATAACTCCAGTTCTAGGGGCTCTGACGTCCTCTTCTGGCCTCCAAGGACATTGTACACATATACTGCATATACATACAGGCAAAAAACTCATACACAGGGCTGGGGATATGGCTCAGTAGTTAAGAACATTGACTACTCTTGCAAAGGACCAGGGTTTGATTCCCAGCACCCACATGGTGGCTAACAACCATCTCTAATTCCAGTTCCAGGGGATCCAATACCTTCTGACCTCTGTGGGCGTTACATGTCATGGGCACACTTACACACATGCAGGCAATACACACATGCATATTAAGACAAATAAAATATTTTACAAACTCAAACACATAAAATATAAATAAAATGAATAAATATTTATGTTTTAAAATAAAGGTCAACTAAGTATATCTATAAGCAATTATAAATTAACTGTATTACCTTTATCCAACAGTAAAGAAATCAAATCACTTTATTCACACTAGACAAACTTGTTTGACTCCACTTTAGTGTCATACAAATAGTTTCTGAAACTTCAAAGAAATTTCTTTTACCTATAAGGGTGTTCTGTGGCCTGTAAAAAAGGGTGACCTTGTGTGTATGCATTTGTGTTTACTTGTATGAGAGCAGGAAAGGAAGAGGGAGAAGAAGGGGAGGAGAGAAGGAAGGGAGAGGTGGTTAGCTCAACTATAGAAGAAGGGCCTTTCTTTTGTCAATTGTGGAAGAAACTTGACAGCTGTCAGAGTCACAGTAAAATTATTTGTGTCAATGTTTACAACAATAATAACAACAACAAAGTAAAAGCCAAGAGGCTATGAAAAAAAGTATTTAGATATGACTGTTGATCATAACCACCACTAAAGATCTGGTTGGAGGTGGTACACACCTTTAATCCTAGCACTTGGGAGGCAGAGGCAGGTGGATCTTTGTGAGTTCAAAGCCTGGTCTACAGAATGAGTTCCAGGACAGCTGGGGCTACAGGGAGACCCTGTCTCGAAAAGACCAAAATATATATATATATATTTTAGGGGCTGGAGAGATGGCTCAGTGGTGAAGAGCACCGAGTGCTCTTACAGAGGACCTGGGTTCGAGTCCCAGCACCCACATGGTAGCTAAGAACCATCTTTAAGCTAGGTGTAGTGGCACATGCCTTTAATCCTAGCAGAGGCAGGCAGATCTCTGTGAGTTCAAGGCCAGCTGGGGCTATAGCGAGACACTGTCTCAAAACAAAAACAAAAACAAGAAAACCTACCTACAAAAAAGACAAAAAGTAAAAAATAAAATATTTTAGTTATTTTTATTTTATATGTATTACAACAAGCATGTAAGTACAGCCGGGTTGTGCAATGCCCATGGAGGTCGGAAGAGGGTGTCAGATTCCCCTGGAGCTGGAGTTATTAATGGTTGTCAGCCGCCATGTGGGTGCTGGAAATTGAACCTGGGTCCTCTGCAAGAGCAGCCAGTATTCTTAAGTGCTAAGCCATCTCTCTAGTCCCAACTTTGGGGGTTTTTAGACGTGCAGCCCAGCGTGGTGGCACACACCTTTAATCCCAGCACTCGGGAGGCAGAGGCAGGCAGATCTCTGTGAGTTCAAGGCCAGCCTGGTCTACATAGTGAGTTCCAGGCCAGCTGAGGCTACAGGGAGACCCTGTCTCAAAAAGACAAAAAATTTGGGGGCTGGAAAGATGGCTCAGTGGTTAAGAGCACTGACTGCTCTAGCAGAGGACCCTGGTTCGATTCCCAGCATCCACATGGCAGCTAAGAACTGTCTTTAAACCAGCCGTGGTGGCACATGCCTTTAATCCTAGCACTCAGGAGGCAGAGGTAGGTGGATCTCTGAGTTCAAGGCAAGCCTGGTCCTCAGAGTGAGTTCCAGGACAGCTGGGGCTATAAGGAGACCATGTCTCAAATAGACAAAAAAATTATTTTATTATTATTGCTGTAAGGATTATGTATGAGCATGCATAATGAGCATGGACATGCATACTTTTGGAGCTCAGAGTACAACTTTGTGAAGTCGGGTTTCTCCTTTTACCTATAGCTGGGTTCAGGAAATCAAACTGAGGTCATCAGGCTTGTGCAGCAAATCCTTTTACCTGCTGGGCCATCTTGCTGGCCCCAAGGATATAAACTGTTAGAATTTGAATTTAAATGCCCTTCATACTCAAACGTGGTGACTCCTTTAGGGGATGGAGCCTAGTGGAAGGATGTTATGTCAGTGGGTTTTGTGGTTTTGAAGGAGGTATTGAGTCCCTGGCTCTCTCTCTCTCTCTCTCTCTCTCTCTCTCTCTCTCTCTCTCTCTCTCTGTTTCCTCTTGCTATGGGTGCAGGCATGAGTTCAGAGGGCACTGACGGGAGTTCCCTAGGTTCTGTGTACTACAGCAGAGAACTGGATGAAGGAAACGTGTAGATGGAAACAGAGGCAGCAACCAGCGGTGGGCAGCCAAACCGGAACTGTGGCTCCTGCCTCTTCTAGCTTACTTCCGCCCACTCTGCCAAGGTTCACAGCCTGGAAACACTGCTCCGTAACCCGCTCTTGCTGCTTTGGGGTGGAACTGGGGTGCTGCCAAAATGCCAACTTACCATTCTCTAATGGACCCAGATACCAAACTCATCGGAAACACGGGGCTGCTGCCCATATGAAGTCAGCTCAAGAGACAAAAGGTAATGATATGTGGATGAAGCCATCCGTTACTTCAAGGCCAATGTCTTCTTCAAAAACTATGAAATCAAGAATGAAGCTGACAGGACTTTGATCTATATCACTCTCTTCTTTCTGAGTGTCTAAAGAAACTCCAGAAGTGCAATTCCAAAAGCCAAGGTGAGAAAGAAATGTACAGACTGGGAATCGAGAAATTTCCCATTCCTGGAGAGCCTGGCTTTCTTCCAATGCAATTTATGCCAAACCTGCAAACAAACAGGAAGACGAAGTGATGTGAGTGTACCTACAGCAGCTGAGGCAAGAGGCTGGACTGAGACCGTGTGAAAAGCTTTTGACCCTCAGAATGATAAAAGCAAGTGGAGGACTTGCTTTGTGAAAAGATGGTTCATGAAGAGTCTTTCAGAGCCTGGGCAGTGAAGGACGTCTGGGCAGCCACTGTTTGAGAGCAGGATTACACAGTCCTCTGCCTTCGTTTCATACAGTTCCCTATGGAAGAGAGAAGGGAGCGCTTCCTTGAAAAATCTCTCCATCAAGAATTCTGGTGGGGGTGGGGGAAGTAGGCTGTCAGAAGGATTTAAGATTTCTGCAGTTTTAAGATTATACTAAGTAATAAATTTGTCTTAAGGGCTGGAGAGATGGTCTAGCGGTTAAGAGTGCTGACTGCTCTTGCAGAGGACCCGGGTTCAATACCCAGCACCCACATGGCGGCTGAGAACCATCTTTAACTCCAGTTCCAGGGAAATCCGACGCCCTCTTCTGACCTTCGCGGCACTGCACGACATGGGTGCACAGACCTATGTGCAGACAGTACATTCATACACATAAATAAATTTTTTAAAAAAAGTCATTGGGCACAACAGCCTACAAATTGGTTTTACATGAGGGATGCTTGTACTCATAAATTATCACTTATTGCTAAAAAATGAAAAAAAAAAACCTGAGAGAAAGATGCAGGACAGTTATGGCAGAATGCATGATGTAGGGTGGGGTGGGATGGGGGGGAAGGGAAAGGGAAATATGCCTGAACTGAATTGGAAAATGATGTATGAAATACACAAAGCATCAATAAAAAAAATTAAAAAAAAAAAGTCATCTCTAAATTTGTCTTTAAAAAGAAATAGAGGGGCTGGAGAGATGGCCTAGCGGTTAAGAGTGCCGACCGCTCTTACAGAGGACCCGGGTTCGATCCCCAGCACCCACATGGCGGCCGAGAACTGTCTGAAACTCCAATTCCAGGAGAACTCCAGTTCCAGGGGAATCTGACACCCTCTTCTGACCTCCGCGGCATTGCACGACACAGGTGCACAAACCTACATGCAGACAGTACATTCATACACATACGGAAATAAATAAAATTAAAAAAAAAAAGAAATAGAAATAGAGACAATTTTTTAAAAAACATATATTTTAGTGTCTGTGTGTCTGTCATTGCATTTGTGCATGCATGCATATGGAGGTTAGAGGACAGCTTGTAGGAGTCAGTTCTCTGCTACAATGTGGGGCCTGAGGATCAAACCCAGATGGTTAGGCTTGGAAGAAAGCGCCTTTATCACCTACTGAGCCATCTCTCTGGCACCTAGCAACAGCTTATTAGGAAAGGAAAGTATTACTGGGAATGGAAGTGGGCTAGGGAGCTGAGGGGAAGCTTGCACTCAAACAGCACCAGGCCACAAGATTCACAGCCCTGTGGGTCATCTGCACTGGACCTGGGTCTCCCAGACTTGTATAAATAAGGGCTTTTCTCTAGCAAGCTCTGCTTGTTGCTTCCAGTCTTCTGCCAAATCACTTCTTTATATATATATATATATATATAATTTTTTTTTTTTTTTCGTATGTGTATGAATGTACTGTCTGCATGCAGGTTTGTGCACCCGTGTCGTGCAATGCCGCGGAGGTCAGAAGAGGATGTGGGATTCCCCTGGAACTGGAGTTCTCCTGGAATTGGAGTTTCAGACAGTTCTCAGCCGCCATGTGGGTGCTGGGGATTGAACCTGGGTCTTCTGCAAGAGCAGTCGGTATGCTTAACCGCTAGGCCATCTCTCCAGCCCCCCAAATCATTTCTTTAATATTGATGGTTCAACCTCCAGTCCTTATTTTCAGGCCACCACTTTGCCCTGAGAGCTGTGATCTCAAAAAATTTGGGGCTGGGAGCAGAAGGGTAATCAATCAGTCTTCTATATCTACTTCCATGCTGATGAAGGGTACAGTTCCCGGATAAGAGCTTTCACAAGACTCCCTGGGTTGGAGAGATGGCTCAGCAATTAATGTGTTCTGCTCTTGTAGAAGATCTGAGTTCAGTTCCTAGCTTCCATATCAGGCAGCTCACAATCACCTGTATTTCTAGTTCCAGGGGATTCAAAGCTGCCAGCCTCTGTGTGCACCCCCACTCACATGCACAAGGACTGGACACTCCTTGTGCATGTAAGTGCACCCACACTTACATGCACAAGGAGTGCAACCTCCGTGTGCACCTGCACTCACATGGACAAGGCCTCCAACCTCTGTGTGCACCCGCACTCACATGTACAAGGACTGCAACCTTCGTATGCAACCATACTCACATGCACAAGGACTCCGTATTAGTCAGGGTTCTCTAAAGAAACAGAAGCAACAGGACAAATATATAGCTATATACAATTTATTGATTTGCTCACGTGATAGAGCTCAAATAGTCCAACAGTAGCCGCGCCACACTGGAGAGGCTGAGAATCCAGGGAACTGCTCAGTCCGCAAGGCTGGATGTCTCAGTAGTCCCAATCTGGTGCTGAAGGCCCGGTGGGTTCCAGGAGATCTGCCGGTCTCAGTACACACTGGGATCTGAAGGGTTGATCACGGCAGCAAGATAAATTCACCAGTGAGAGAGGCAAGCCACAGGAAAAAAGGGACCAGCTCCCTCTGCTGTGGCCTTTAATATTGCCTCCTGGCAGAAGGTAACACCCACATTTGGGGTGGGCTATCCAGGTTGAAGTGGTACAATCCGAAGATCCTTTTTCTCTTATTTGTTCCTTAGTCCAGTCAAGTTGACACCCAGGATTAACCATCACAAGTCCACCCCTTGTCAACTTGACACCCAATAAATAGCCTCTCCTTATGTTATGCTTAAATGTCAATTGCAAACAATGGCAAGGTCATAATTCCACCTAACATGTTATAAGTGTCTCATGTGCAATAGCAAAGCATT
>VZQC01009277.1:1111926-1130946 GCA_009823505.1 Rhizomys pruinosus | reverse complement strand
TAATGGTGGAAGGAATATCAAATTCATGTTGCGATCAGACGCTTGGATTTTCATTTGATATGACCAGACTGCAGATAAGATTCTAGGTAACATGAAGCTGGAACAGCGTTGACAACCTAACACTTAGAGTGGGACCACACTTTCCTATCTCACCTTTAGGGGCTTGCTAAGACTTCAAATCTGGTTATTAGGTTAGAGGCAACTAATATGTTGAGGCCCTGAGTGGGACATATTAGCTCCAACTGGGGGGTGGGGGGGATTAGTTTTCCCAGGCAAGGGTGGGGAGGAGGGAATCTGCAGTGAGGTAGTGCATTTCTCTGCTGAGGTTGGGGAGGTTAATTCCTCAGATAAAGAAAATCCCTCAGAACCTGAGGGTTCAAAATCCCATCATCCATGGGTTTTCCCACACATCTCCATCCCAATTGTTCCAGGGTTCCACCCTTTCCCCACCCGTGGCTCTCACTTTAACTGCATACACTCTTCAGTGGCTGGGAAATAAATTTGTTGTAAATCAGCCAAACGTGTATATAAGGGCTCCAGCTTGATTTTCTGCCGCTTAGCTCTTTGGCTGCTGGAAGAAGATCTCTTCCAGAAGCCCACTTGGAAACCTTTAAAACTGTTTGTTTTGAATCCGGAGTTGGTCATTTTTATCACTGAGCTCCTTATTTTTTTCTATCACTTTATCCAGAGATGCTAGCACCAGTTTTTTCTTTTAACATCATCAGTTTTTCCTGTATTTTTCCGCAATTCTCAACGTTTTATATATAGCGTCCTAAATTCCTTGCTCCTCACGAGGCGAGTTAGGTGAGTCAAAGAGATCTATCTTCATAATGTACATTAAATAGTCTGCACCAAGGGATATCATTCCTCTTCATGCCACAGGAGAGCCTTCAGTAACTCTAGGCTTCATTGGGTTGGAGAGTAGTCCAGAAGAAACTACCAAGCCCACTAACGAAATTCCTCCTTTCAATTTCTGTTCTCTAGAGCCACTTCTGGTACCAAAATCTGTATTAGTCAGTGTTCTCTAAAGAAACAGAAGCAACAGGGGAATATAATATCTATAGTATACAATTTATTGATTTGCCTCACGTGACAGAGCTCAATAGTCCAAAAGTAGCCGCTGCCGCACTGGTGAGAGAGGCTGAGGGAATCCAGAGAACTGCTCAGTGCCACAGATTTCTGAATTGTGAGTTCACACAGTATCAGTATTCCGGCAATCTTGGGGGTCTGAAGGCCCCGCCATTGAATTCCAGGAGATACCTGCCAACTAACGACAAGTTTAGAATGCCTGATAGTTCCATGGGGTCTCAGTACATGCTGGGATCCGACAGGTTGATCACAGCAGCAACGCAAACTCACCAGATGAGAGAAACAAGCAGCAGGAAAAAAGGGACACGAGGGCTTCCACTTCTGCTCATGGCTCTTTGTTGTTTTTGTTCTTTATTTACTATTTTTTTTTTAATTTTTTAAAAATATGGAACGCTTCACGAATTTGCGTGTCATCCTTGCGCAGGGGCCATGATAATCTTCTCTGTATCGTTCCAATTTTAGTATATGTGCTGCCGAAGCGAGCACTGCCATGGCCTTTTATACTGCCTGCCGGCAGAAGGTAATGCCCACATTTTGGGTGGGCCATCCAGGTTGAGGTGGTCCAATCTGAAGATCCTTTTTCTCTTATTTGTTCCTTAGTCCAGTCAAGTTGACACCCAGGATTAACCATCACAGACTCCAACCTCTGTGTGCACCCACACTTACATGCACAAACCTGCAACCTCCATGTGCACCCACACTCGCATGCACAAGGACTCCAACCTCTGTGTGCACCCATACTCACATGCACAAGGCCTCCAATCTCCGTGTGCACCCATACTCACATGCACAAGGACTGCAACCTCCATGTGCACCCGCACTCACATGCACAAGGCCTCCAACCTCTGTGTGCACCCGCACTCACATGCACAAGGACTGCAACCTCCATGTGCACCCACATTCACATGCAAAAGGACTGCAACCTCCGTGTGCAACTGCACTCACATGCACAAGGCCTCCAACCTCCGTGTGCACCCGTACTCACATGCACAAGGCCTCCAACCACTGTGTGCACATGCACTCGCATGCACAAGTACTCCAACCTCTGTGTCACCCGCACTCACATGCACAAGGCCTCTGACCTCCGTGTGCACCTGTACTCACATGCACAACGCCTCCAACCTCCATGTGCACCTGCATGCACAAGGACTCCAACCTCTGTGTGCACCACTACCCATGTGCACAAGGCCTCCAACCTCCGTGTGCACCTGTACTCACATGCACAAGGACTCCAACCTCTGTGTGCACCCACACTTCAACAGAATAATAGATGAAAAATTTCCCAATCTAAAAAAAGACAAACCCATACAAATACACGAAGCACAGAACTCCTAATAGATAAGATCAGAAAAGAAACTCCCCATGCCATATCATAGTTAAAATGCTAGATGTGCAAAACAAAGACAAAATTCTGAAAGCCACAAGAGAAAAACAACAAGTTACATATAAGGGGAAATCCATCAGAATTTCAGCTGACTTTTCAGTGCAAACTATGAAAGCAAGAAGAAAGTGGAGCAAAGAATTCCCAGTGCTAAATGACTATACATGCCAACACAGGTTTACTATGCCCAGCAAAAATGTCAATTATAGTTGAAGGAGAGAGAAAAATCTTTGATGACATAAACAAGATGATAGAATACATGTCCAGAAAACCAACTCTCCAGAGAATACTTGAAGCAATTCAAAGGACAGAAGAGAGGAGCAACTATCCCCAGGCACCTAGAAAGAGAAATTAATAAAAGCATAACTATAAAAGTAGAAACCTAGACCAAAAATGCAAATGGATAATAAGGTGAAAGGAAGCAACACACATCTTTCAATTATAAACTTAAATATTAATAATGGAGTAAACTCCCCAATCAAAAGATATAGACTGGAGAATGGATTATGAAACAGAACCCATCTATATACTGTCTACAAGAAACCCATCACACTCTCAAAGACAGGCAACAACTTAAGGTGAAAGGATGGAAGAAAATATTCCAAGCAAATGGTACCAAAGAAGAAATCAGGAGTTGCTATTTTAATATCAGACAAAATAGACTTCAAAGTAAAAGTAATCAGAAGAGACAAAGAGGGCCACTACATCTTTATCAGAGGAACAATTGACCATGAAGATTTCACAGTTATGAATATATACACACCAAACTCTGGTGCATCAAACTTTATAAAGACAATTCTTCAGGACCTCAAAGCAGAGATTAACCCAGCACACTCATAGTAGGGCACTCCAATACCACACTGAGCCCTTTGGACAGGTGAACTGGACAAAGAATAAATAGACATCTTAACTGAATGATATGATACACCAATTGTACCTCACAGACATCTATTGAATATTCCAACCCAAAACCATAGAATACACTTTCTACTCACCTCCCCAGGGAACATTCTCTAAAATCGACCACATACTAGGACACAGAAAAAAACTCAATAAACACAAAAAGATTGAAATAATTTCATGCATTCTATCAGACCATGGCACAATAAAGCTCAACATCAACACTAGGATAAGCCCTACTATTTACAAGAACACATGAAGACTAAACAACACACTCTTGAATAATGAATGGGCCAAGGAAGAAAGAAAGAAAGAAAGAAAGAAAGAAAGAAAGAAAGAAAGAAAGAAAAGAGAGAGAGAAAGAAAGAAAGAAAGAAAGAAAAGAGAGAGAGAGAAAGAAAGAAAGAAAGAAAGAAAAAGAAAGAAAGAAAGAAAAGAAAGAAAGAAAGAAAGAAAGAAAGAAAGAAAGAAAGAAAGAAAGAAAGAAAGAAAGAAAAAAGCATTCTTGGAGCTAAACGATGAAGACAATAAAACACAACAAAACCTATGAGATATTTTAAAAGCAGTCCTAAGAGGGAAGTTTATAGTCCTGAGTGCCTACATTAAAAAAACAAAACAAAACAAAACAAAACAAAAACAGAAAGAAGGGGCTGGAGAGTTGGTTCAGCAGTTAAGAGCGCCGACTGCTCTTGCAGAGGACCCGGGTTCCATTCCCAGCACCCACATGGTGGCTAAGAACCATCTTTAACTCCAGGGGAATCTGACGCCCTCTTCTGACCTCTGCAGCATTGCTCAACACGGGTGCACCTACCTACATGCTGACAGTACATTCATGCAAAAAAAAAAAAAAAAAAAAAAAAGAAAGAGTACAGGTAAATGATCTAACACTGCAGATAAAAGCACTTGAGGGACAACAACAAATGAACCCTAAATGCAACAGATAGGAAGAAATAACAAAAATCAGAGCAGAAATCAATGACATAGAAACAAAGAAAACAATACAAAAAAAAAAATCTATGAATCCAAAAGTTGGTTCTTTGAAAGAACAAGATAGACAGACCTCTAGCCCAGTTAACCAAAAGAAAGAAAGAGCAACTCCAAATCAATAGAATTCATGATGAAAGGGGAAATATCACAATAGACAATGAAAAGATCCAGACAATCATACGGGACTACTTCAAAAATCTATACTCTACTAAGTTTGAAAACCTAAGAGAAATGGATGACTATCTGAAATCCTGGGAATCACCAAAGCTTAACCAAGAAGAGATCAACAGCTTAAACAGACCCATAATATATGAAGAAATTGAAGATGTAATAAGAAACCTCCCAACTAAAAAAAGCCCAGGGCCAGATGGTTTTACAGTGGTAATAGGGAAGGTGCCACAATAAGGTGTGGCCAAGTCCATTGGGTATATAGCTATGGTACACTTGAAGAATATTGTCACTATGCAACCCATCTCCTTGTATATACCAATAAAAATAAATAAATAAAATGACAATACTCAAAAACAAAGACAAAAAAAAAAAGAATTTTTTTTGGTCTTTTTGAGACAGACCTCCCTTTAGTTCCAACTTGTCTGGAGCTCGGTATGTAGACTAGGCTGGCCCTGAACTCACAGAGATCTGCCTGCCTCTGCCTCCCGAGTGCTGGGATTAAAGGCATGTGCCACCATGCCCAGCTTTACTAAGAATTTTTAAAATACTTATTTAATATGTATGTGTATGGTTGGGTGTATATATGTCTAGCATTCATATGAGGGTGGTTACAAGCCACCATGTGGGTGTTGGGAACCAAACCCAGGTCATGTGGAAGAATACCAAGTGTTCTTAACAATCTCTTTGCCCCTGAGAATTTTTAAACAGTTCTAATTGATTGATTGATTGTGTGTGTGTGTGTGTGTGTGTGTGTGTGTGTGTGTGTGTGTGTGTATGTTCATGTGCATCATGAATGGAAATCTGAGAACAACTTTCAGGAGTTCTCTCTCTGTCTCGCTGTCTCTCTGTCTCTCTGTCTCTCTGTCTCTCTCTCTCTCTCTGTATTTTTTGTCTTTTCGAGACAGGGTCTCTCTTTCTAGCATATAGAACCTGGGGATTGAACTCAGGTTGTCAGTTAGTCTCATCAGCAAGTGTCTTACCTACTAAGACATCTTGCAGGCCCAAGAACTTTTGTTATCTATGTTCATCAGGGACGTTGATGTGCAGTCTTCCTTCCTTCCTTCCTTCCTTCCTTCCTTCCTTCCTTCCTTCCTTCCTTCCTTCCTCCCTCCCTCCCTCCCTCCCTCCCTCCCTTTTTCTTTCTCTCTCTCCCCTCTTTCTTCTGTCATTATTTTGTTTTGGTATCATGGTAATACTGGCTTCATGGAATGATTATGGTAGTGTTCCTGCCCACTCTTTTTTATAGACTAGTTTGAGGAGCACTGGTGTTAGTTCTTCCTTAAAGATCTGGTAGTATTTGGCAGTAAATCCATCAGGTCCTGGGATTTTCTTGGTTGAAATGGCATCACTTCAATCTCATTCCTGATTGTAAAGATCTGTTTGAGTTTCTTATACCTCCCTAGTAGGTCATAGGTATCTAGTACTTTATCCATTTATTCTCATTTTTCTTGCTTTTTTGGAAAACAAGAGTTTCAAAATATTTCCTAATCCTCCCCTGAATTTCATGTGTATCTACTGTAATGGATCCCTGTTCATCTCTAATTTTATTAACTTGGGTATTCTCTTTCTTTTGGTTAGTTTTAATAATTTATTTTTAATTTTTATTTTATGTGTATGAGTGTATTGCCTGCATGCGTGTAAGTATACTTATTGTGCAGTGGCCTCAAGTTCTGAAGAGGGCGTTGGATCCCCTGGAACTGGACTTACAGATGGTTGTTAGTTTCCGTGGGTGCTGGGAACTAAACATGGGTCCTCTGCAAGGGCAGCCAGTGCTCTTAACTGCTGAGCTCTCTCCAGCTCCTCTTTTGTTTTGTTTTGTTAAGGGTTTGCCAATCTTGATTTTTTTTTTTTAAAGAATTCTTTGATTCTTTTTTTTTTCCCCTCCCCGTTTGGGACTAAAGGCGTGCACCACCACGCAGCCGTTTGGTTCTCTCTTTGTATTTCGTTTCCATTTCATTAATTTCTTTCTGATCTTCATTCTGTCTTTCTGTCTACTGCTTTGGGTTTCGTTTGTTTTTATATTTCTCAGGCCTTGAGATTAGTCTAATTTTTAAAAGCCCTTTTCTAACATGTGTGTGTGTGTGTGTGTGTGTGTGTGTGTCCATCCATGAAAGCCAGAAGATGGTGTTGGATTCCCTGAAGCTGGAGTTATAGAGAGTTGTGAACTACCTGATGTGGGTGTTGGGAACTGAACTCCGGTCTTCTGCAAGAGCAATAGCCCTTCTTAAATGCTGAGTCATCTCTCTAGCTACTCGCCTGATTTTTAATATATATATATATTTTTTTTGGCCTTTTTGGGACAGGGTCTTCTTGTAGCCCACCATGCCTGGCTGATTTTTTTCTTTTTATGTTAGATCTCATAGTTATGAACTTTCCTTAGAATTAAGGAAATTTTGCTGTATCCCACAGGTTCTGATAAGTTGTTTCTTCATTTTCCAGTGATTCTAGGAATTTTAAAATTCATTCCCTAATGGCCAGGTGTGATGGTGTGTGCCTTTAATCCCAGCACTTGGGAGGCAGAGGCAGGAGGGTCTCTGTGAGTTCCAGGCCAGCCTGGTCTACAGAATAAGTTCCAGGCCAGTTGCACTTAAGGGAGACCCTGTCTCAAAACCAACCAACCAACCAACAAAAATATTCCCTGATTTCTTTCATGTCCCCTGTTCATTCAAGTGTACATTGTTCAAAATTAAAGTATTTGTTTAGTAGCTTTGGTTTATCTTACTATTGATTTCTATATTTATTCCACAATAGACTCTGTTGCTCGAAATTCCTCCTGGGAGGCATGAATGACATCCAGACCCTCCCTCCCTCAGACCCTAAGACAAAGTGAGGTACGATTTTGCCAAACTGCAGCAAAGTTTTATTGGGCTTACTTACAGAGCAGGGGGTGAGGGATTACTTACAGAAGTGTGGGTTCTCCTACTAGGGCTGCAGTGGAAAGTCTACATCGTGGCAGCCACACAAAATGCCAAGAAAGCCTCTCTCCAGCTTCTTCCACTTGTACTCTCAGTCCTTCCCCTTCATGAAACTAGGGCTGACTGGTTGGGTGGGAGGTGTTGCTGACACTCTCTGTCCCTCCTTTCTTGTAGAACGTCAACAGTCAAGTTCATGACGATCCTATGCAAGCAGGTGCAACCAACCTTGGGAAGAAGGCTCACTGGTTGGTGGACAGTTCTATGCAACCCTCCACCCCTTCCTCCGGCTCTTACTTTTTTCTTCCCTCCTCTTCTGCAAGAGTCCCTGAGCCTTGGAGAGGGTGACATAGATGGTTTTCCTCCCACTGTGGTGCAATACTGAACCCTTGGGCCTTTTCATCATCAGTTCCCGAGATGTGACTATTGGTCCATCTCAGTGATATTCCTCCTACTATAATACCACAAATAAAAAGAACCAGGAACATGTAAACAAATGCTGATTGTGGTAAAAACCTAACCTCTGGGCATAAACACAAATGCTTGGAAGGTACCTTAGCTGGTGTATCTAACAATACAATTGCAGTGGCTTCCCCACTGGAGCCTATAATTTCACCTGCCACCAGGAGTTGGCCTGTCTTGCAGTACCAGATGTGTGTTCCTTCTCAAGGAGCAGGCCTTAAATCCAATTAGAAATTTGTCAGTTGTACATATGCTAGTTGAGTCCTTACTGCACCAGCAGGCATGTCTTGCTTGGCATGTCAATAGTCCAGCATGCAGGGTCCATCATTAAGCAGAACTTTTGGGACCATTCTCCACTAGAGATCTGTATAGGGTCCCCTGGCACTATGAAGTCAGCCATCCAGTATCAGGGGGGTTTCCAGCTTGGTCCCAGCTTGGTTTCTCCTTTGGGCACTCACATTATGCAGTGTCTTCAGCAATAGGATCTTACTGACTACTTCCTGTGTGCAACCAACATTAGTTGCAATAGCCTTTATCGGGGGGCCTCCAGGGCTTCCCTGGCCAACAGGTCACAGTGGGGCAAGCCACCCCCGGTGCTGGAATTTTAATGATTGTACAATTTTTGGGAGCCTCTATTTTTTTAAATTTTATAAGGTATCTGTTTACTCTTTGGCATCAATAGGCCCAGGCTATTGTAGTCTCCCCCGATCATCCTGGTGTATATCACTCCCAAGTACTTCACAGCTATACCTGATCCTTGTGCCCTTTGTGAATTTGTTTTCTGTTTCTTCAGGTGTACTTGATATTTCTCAAATGGTTTCCACATCCATTTGTATCCATTTTATTTCTCAACAGATCCATGTTGCATACAATAGCATGGACAAGAGGCATTCATTTAGTTAGCTCTTTCCTATCTTTAGTCATTTTCTTGGACCCATTCAGTATCCTGAAGTTTTTACATGGTGTCTCCTTATATTTATCTTTGATAGACTCATTGGGGCTGGCTCATATTTCCCAGCCCTGTACAGGCCCAAGGAAGAATAGGGTCCCTCTTGTCCTTGCTGCATCTGTTGGTTCCCTGGGTCAGACAGGCTCTGGGTCTGACTGTGGCTTTACCCACATATCTGTTGTCTCTCCATTGACCATGCCTTGCTGCTGGGGGAGGTCCTGGCTGGAAAAACTGTCTCCACCCCATTGAATAACCTTTCCCGGGAAAGAAATGTACCCTGTTTAATCTGGAAGGCCATTATCCACCCGTGAGACAGTTTTTATCTTCTGTATGCCTTTTGTGAACTGTTCCTCAGGTTTTAAAGCCTTCCAGAAGCTAAAGCACAGAATTTGGCTTTTTGGTCAATTTTTTCTTTAGGAACTTGGGTTTGACACAAATATTGCCACATTTGCCTTTGAGTAACCCAAACAGACCTTTTCCTCTGTTTTGTCTTTTTTAGATTGTACTAGTCTTTTACAGATGTAATTTACATGCTGGTCTAAGTTGCTTAGATCTGCCAAAGCCTCTCTTACTTTTTTATAAAGATCCTGCCCCACTAAGGGACTCAGCAAAGCCATTAAAGCTCCATACCAATCTCAAAGTCCTTGCTCAACCAAGTTCTTCTTTAAATCTCTAGTGAACACAGTCCTATCTGATACAGTGAACTGGGCACCATACACTGAATTCCTCATACCTAGTTCTCAGTAGTGCCTATCCCTCTTCTATTGTCCTCCAAGCCTCTCATATCCATGGAAACCTTCACTGATGTTGATCGAGTACCTCTGATGGTGTATATGAGCCTGTCCATCAGAAACTGGTTCCCCCTGTGCTGCCTCAGATTATGCATCCTGTGTCTCAAGGAGGGATGTGTGGTTATAGTGCTCAGTTTTAATGCTTTTGCAGCACTTAAAATAATTCCAACCATCCCCATGTCCCCATGTCCCCTATCCTCACAAGCCAGGTGAGGAAGGGCTCCTTCACTGCCTGTTTGAAAGTCTTCCCTAGATCCAACATTTCCATCCTGCGCATTCTCTGAATGCCATAGTCTCCCACAATGGACCAGTATTAAGGCCCCCACCAACATGCTGAAGCAAGGATTTCTTCTTTCTTTGTATTAAAGGTTGACTTTGAGGAGCATCTTTAGTTATTTCTAGGTCACTCACTTCCTCATCACTATCTGCCTTCTCCCATGGGTTCCAGATTTTGGGGTCCCAGGGTTAGCCTTGTATTGTCAATCTAATCTGGGTTCTCTTCCCCTTCTGTACCCCTAGCTGCAAACAATGGCAGGCTAATGCCTCTATTTCTTTTCCTATTTTATGAAATTTACTGGCAAGGTCAGAGACTAACACCAAAGAGGCCAGCACATTTCTTGCCCTAATTCCTCTTTTACATCTTCAGTCTCCCTCTGGGCTGCCACCTCTGCCTGGGACAGATCTCTCATTACACATAGCAGTGGCCAGGCTGCCTCCGCAGCTCCCTGCTGATACTTCCACCCTTGGTATGCTACTCCTGGCTTGTAAAGTCTGCTCTAGACCTTCAGCTATTCTCAAAGCATCTCCATCCTCACATGGTGGACCCCACCAGTCAAGCAGGCATGCCACTCCATACCACCTACAAGAGGACTATACCGGGATATCCCGCACATATAGTCATCCACCTAGGTGGCTTTACCATGCCACTGCTGCTACCCCCACCAGCCCTATGGGGATAGCCTTTAACATTTCTTCTTCTAACACTCTCCCCTCACTCAGCTGGTCTCCTTCCGCATATCAGAGGAAACATCATTGCCCTTCCCAAACTCATCCTCTTCTTTGTTGTATCCTCCTGGACTATACCTGTTGTTGCTAAAATTCCTCCTGGGAGGGGCAAACAATACCCAGCCCCCTCCTCCCTCAGTCCCTAAGACAAAGTAAGGTATGATTTTGTCAAACTGAAGCAAAGTTTTATGGGGCTTACTTACAGAGCAGTGGGCGAGGGATTATTTACAGAAGTATGGGGGTTCCTCACCTAAGGTTACACTGGAGGCAGCCACTGCACAAAATGGCAAGAGAGCCTCTCTCCAGCTTCCTCCACTTATACTCTCAGTGTCCTTCCCCCATCGTGCAACTAGGGCCGACTGGTTGGTTGGGAGGTATGGCTGACATTCTACGCCCCTCATTTCTTGTGGCACATCAACAGTCAAGTTCATGATGATCCTTTCAAGCAGATGCAACCAAGCTTGGGAAGAAGGCTCACTGGTGGGAGGACAGTTCTATGCAATAGGTTCATAAGATAAAGAAGTTATTTCTAATCTTTTATATGTGTTAAGGCTTCTTTGTGGCCTGAACTATGATTTAAGAGGCCCCATGGGCTGCTAAGAAGAATGTATATTTTGTGCCTGCTGGAAAGGAATGTTCTGTAGGTATCTTTTAAGTCCATTTGGTCAAAAGGACAAGTTTAACTGTCTTGATTTTTTCCTCCGGATTGCTATCTGTTGATAAGTATATGGCACCAAAGCCAGGCATGGTGTTACACACCTTTAATCCCAGCACTTGGGAGGCAGAGGCAGGCAGATCTCTGTGAGTTCAAGGCCAGCCTGGTCCACAGAGAGAGTTCTAGGCTAGCTGTGGCTATAGGAAGACCCTGTCTCAAAAATACCAAAAAAAAAAAAAAAAAAAGAAAAAAAAGGATATGACATCAAAGTCACTCACTATTGTGCTGGGACCTATCATTTTATTTCCATTAGTATTTGCTTTATAGTTTTGGAGCACTATTGTTTGGCACACATATATTTGCAACTGTTCTTTTTTTCTTTCACTATATATTTTTATTGAGTTTTTGTGGATTTCATACATCTTAATAATATTTAGGCCCCCAACTTATCTGACCACCCCAATATCTCCCTGCTGGGTTTCATGCATTCTGTCATATATGTTAAGCCCTATCACATCAAGTTTGTGTCCCCGGATCTCCCTCAATATGAGTTTATTCACTGGAATGTGGTCAGCCTATCTAGCATCACCCCCTTCAAGAAGACCAGTTCTCCTTCACCTAGCAGGGATCAGCTGCCAACAGTCCCTTGGCTAAGGTTGGAGGTTCTTGTGCATTTCCTCAATTCTATGCTGGGTTTTTGTCTGGGTTGAGTTTGGATGGATCTTGTGCGCAAGGTCACTACTGCTAGAAATTCATATGAACAAATTTCTAGAAGTCTGGAAAACTGTTTCCTTGTGGTCATTTAGCACCCCTGGCTCTTAAAGTCTTTCCACTTCTTCTTCTGAAATGGTCCCTGAGCCTTAGGTAGGTGACGCTTAATATAGGGGTCCTATCCAGGAACATATACTATGTAGTCTCTAACTCTTCATTTTGGACAGTTGTGGCTTTCTATGTTCATTGCCCTCTGTTGCATGAAGAAGCTTTGCTACTGAGAGTTGAGAGATGCATTAGTGTTCTCTCTGCCCCCTGTTCTGCTATGTTCCATGGGCCTTGGGTGCAGAGGTTCTACTCTAGATATGTCACTTAGGGCTGTGTAACTCACAGACACTTATTCTCCATGTTTGACCATTTGGGGGAATTTTGTAATAATCTTCATCTGTTGCAAAAAGAAGCTTCTTTAATGAGTGATAACAGCCATAATTGTCTGTAAATATAGGGATCCATATTTAGCATATAGTAAGAAACAACGTTTGTCTAGGTATGTGACAGATGTAAGGTTTTCTCTAAGATCTATGACCTCTCCATTCATGTGTATTCAACTATGTTTACAGTACCACATGTGAGTTTCCTCTCAGTGAGTGGGCTTTAAGTCCAAGTAGATAGCTGTTGATTAGCCCCAAGATAAGTGTGCCCGTACTGTACCAATAAAGGTAGTTTGTTGTGCTCACCATCGCTGTAGTTATCAGGCTTTACAGCAGGGGTTGGACCATTGACTTATTCTGCTCCTTACCAGCTTGGATAGTATCCTCTAGAACTATGAGAAATGTTCACCAGGGAGGAGGCTTCTAGGTCATTTCCATTTTATTTGCATTACTGTTAGCTTTATGAAATTTGGAAACCTAATGTTTGGTGTGTATATATTTACAATTGCTCTTTTTCATTTTATTTATTTATTTATTTTTTGAGACAAGGTCTCAGTGTATAGCCCTGGATGGCCTAGAACTTCCTATGTTTATCTGGCTGGCCTTGAACTCACAGACTTTTGGGACTAATGTGATCCACCATGCTTGGCTTGTTCTAGTTTCTTGATGGACTGTTTCTCTATTAATATGTAGTGGCCTTTTTAAAAATCTCATTTGACTATATCTTGAAGTCTACTTTGTCATATATCAGAATGGCTCTGCCAGCTTGTTTTCAGCTTCCGTTTGTTTGTTATTCTGACTGCAATCCTTTCACTCGAGTATGTTTCTTTGCCAGTGACACGGAGGGGATGGCCTCTTCTCAATACTACGCAGATGCCTTGGAGAGGCCCTTGGGAGGTCTGGCAGGAACTGAGTTGCTTGTGCACGGGGCTTTCAAAACACTTGTCCTTCCTGGGACTCGTGAGTGATGTTGGGTCCACCCACAGTCCCAGACAGACCCCATCTTGTGCCGACACCTGCAAAGAGCAACAGAAAACTCCAGGAGCTAGGACACCTATCAGGGCTCCACCCTTCGTCTTGTGGGGCGTCTTTTTGCCTACCAGTGGGCTCCTGGGCTACCCCTTTCCCACATACCTGTGCCCTTTCTTTCATGTTTCGAGGCCGGATGTTACATGACTGAAGGTAGTCGGAGCCAGCTAGCCTGGATACCAGCAGGTGGAAATGAACGAGGACATTCACCTTCAGCATCTCTTCTCTGGAGCGCTGTTTATGCAGTGACTGCTTGAAATGAACCTTTTTTTCTCAGGCAATGGTGGTGACCCACTCTGCCGGTTCCCACCAGAACATCACCAGCTACCTCCCCTGGCACGTGGTTTGCCCCCACCTGGCTTGTGTCCCCCACCTGCTCCTGCCCCAGTCATCCCACCCTGAGTGCAGGCTGTTCATCCTGGAACTGCTCATCATGGGCCCTGGACAATGGTCCTCTCTTCCAGGAGGAGGTGATGGGTTCTTCTGAGGGTACTTTAAGGCTGGTATCCTGGAGGAAAACCTGAAAAAGCCAGTTCTGTCCAGTCAGAACTCCAGCGATTTGGGCCCTCAGACATCTCTCTGTCGTCCTTCCAGAAAGTCCTCTCTCCTGCCTGCCACTTAAGTGAGGGTGTTCCAGACAGTGGAGCCCATGACATATGGTCACTTCTCTACAACTTGCCCAAAAGACACAGGTGAATGAAGAATCTAAAAAGAGGTGGAAGAGCATGGTGCCATCAAGAGGAGACAGAGAGGCAGGATGGGAAAGATGGCAGAAAGGGGGTTCAACCAGCTTTGGGAAATACGTCTCTAAGTCCCAAGAGATGAAGGAGGGCCTAGGGTTTAATCCTAGACCTCGCTCAGCAGGGAAATCTTGAACCCCAGAATGCATAGGATATCCCATGTACTTCTCTAACTGTTACACTACCTTCAACTCATACAGCCCTGCTTAAAGGGAGCTTGACTCCTCAGCAGCCTGGTACATATATGCCGGGACATTCTGACCCAGACCATGCTGTTCCACATTGCAGGAGAGGTTGCCCAGGAGAGGTTTCATCCAGGAGGAGCTGGATAAAAACCGTTAGGCTGGAGGTTCAGGTAAGGGCAATTAGCTTTGCCTTCTGTGAGGTGGTCCCCATCGCTAGATGGGCTGACTCAACAGTGCTGGAGGAGGTGACTACTGCACAGGCCACCTGGCAAGTGCCCGAGGAGTCTATAAATGAGCTCCCATCCACAAAAAGTGCGAGGCGGGGGTTGGTAAGGGGTTGGTCCATGAGGCCAGGCCAAGGCTGCCTGAGTGCCAGAGGAGGCAGAGGTAGGAAGGAGTGTTGCCAGGTTTAGGGTGGGGCTGAGGGGTAGGATAAGCTCAGGGTTGTCCAGGAAAAGCAGATGGAAAACCTGAATATGTGAGGGTGCAAAGAGGGACAGAGGGGAATGACCAGGAAGGTCTGAACACCTGTGCAGAGTACACTGTAACGGGCTGGAGAAGAGTAAGTTTGGGAGCTTCCTGGTGAGTTCAGCTGCTGCTGCCAGTGCCCTCAAACATGGCTGGCATCCACAGAGAGTAGAGTTGAGCTGTTTGGAGAGAAACACCACCGCCCTGTATGAGGGCCCAGGGCTAGGCTCCTATGGCCACTCCCAACATTTCATCTGGAAAGAGGTGGAAAGGGCGTGGAGAATCTGGGAGAGTCAAAGTAGGGGCAGCCAGGAGGGCACCCTAAGGAGAGAGAAGTGGACAATGGTGGGATGGGAGAGAGACTGAGGGTCTCCATAGCTGCCTGGTACAGGGGTTTAGCTGTAATGGCAAAATTAGGGATCCAGTGATGGAAGAAGCCCACCAGTCCTAGAAAAGAAAGGATGTGGTCCACTGTCTCTGGAGGCTGTAGGTCTCATATGGCCCTGACTTGATCTGACATGAAATTCTTAGCACCTGGACTCAGCTGGACACCCAAGTATATGACAGTGGAGGAGTACAACTGAGTGTTAGATGGAAAGACATGGTACCCTAAGGGGCCAAGGAGGCTTAGAAATCCAGTGGTAGACTGCTGAGATTGAAGGAGAGAAGACATACAGAGAAGAAGGTAATCTACATACTGGAGGAATACATTAGGACCAGAGTCAAAGGAGGAGAGATCCCAGGCCAAGGCTTGGCCAGAGAAGTGTGGGCTATCCCAGAAGCCCTGAGGAAGGACTGTCCATATAAGCTGTTCTGCAGACCTGGTATCCAGGTCCTCCCATGTGAAGGCAAAAAGGAAGTCAGGATGTAAGGGGCCAGTAAAGAAGGTGTCCTTTAGATCCAGGACAGTGAAATGGGAAGTCGTGGGAGGAATGTTAGAGAGTAAGGTGTAGGGGTTAGTTACCAGGGGGTACTAGGATGATGCCTTGATGAGGTGGAGGTCCTGAACTAGACAATAGGCACTGGAGGGCTTATGAACTGGAAGAATGGGGGTTTTGCAGGGTGAGTTAGTGGGGATAAGGAGCCTCTGGGATAGGAGGCAGGTAATGATTGGCTGGAGTCCGAGGGGGCGGGTTTCAGAAATAGAAAACAGACCTGGAGGGAAAAGAGGAGGGGTTCTTTTTTTTTTTTAATTTTTATTTATTTATTTTTATTTATTTATTATTTATTGGTCTTTTTGAGACAGGGTCTCCCTGTAGCTCTGGCTGTCCTGGAACTCACTCTGTAGACCAGGCTGGCCTTGAACTCACAAAGATCCACCTGCCTCTGCCTCCCAAGTGCTAGGATTAAAGGCATGCACCACCACGCCCGGAAGGGGTTCTTGAGGTGTACCAGGACCGGCAGGTGGTGAGAGGTGATTGCCAGAGTGGGAATGTCCCAGACCTGCAGGTTGACAGTGACCTCTTCGACCACACTTGAAGCAGGCTCCTGGCAGGACAGACTTAGGCTGAGTTCCTCTGCGGGAATGCTGTTGGCCTCAGGACAGCTGCCAGGGTTTGGGCATGGAGCGTAGCCTCAGCTGAGCCTGTTGGGAGGACTTGGCTGCCTGTTATCAGTCATTAAATACCTTAAAAGCCATTCTTACCATGAGAGTTTGGGGGCCATCCCCTAACGTTTTTAGTCCCCCCCACCCCGATATCTGGAAAAGACTGAGCAATAAAGTGAGAAGCCAAGATTGTGCTGCTGGGGAGGAAGGGTCAAGGTGGGTGTACTGCGTCATGGCCTCCTGGAGCCAGTTTAACAAAACAGTTGGATTTTCATTAGACTGTTGGGTAACCTCATGAAGCTTGTCATAACTGACTATTTTGTTGGCAACTGCTTCCATACCCTGTAGGAGACAGGTAACCATTAAGTCTTGCATCTGGAGCCCAGTTTGGCCAGGCTGATAATCCCAGCCAGGTACTGCCTTAATCTCTGTAGGGGCTGCAGAATCCATCACATGGGTGTTGCTGTCTAGCTGTTCCCTGAATCCATATATATTCCTCAGGTGTCAGAGTGGTATATCGGATTACATAGAGATCATGCCTGTCAGGTCATATGCCTGGGTGAGGTGGCGGAACTCTTTAGTGTAAGCAGAGGGATTAGCAGAGAAAGAGCCCACCTACTTCTCCACCTAATTGAGGTCCTGCAGAGGAAATGGAATATGAACCCTAACAATACCCTCAACCCCAGCCACCTCCCAGAGGGGGCATAGTAGGTTAGTTGTATGGTGTGAGTGTGTGTGTGTGAGGCCACAGGAGAAGAATCGGGGGACCTGACCAGTGTGCATGGGAAGACCAGGATGTGGGTTGGGGCAGTGAGGAAGGGGGAGGGAGGTAGGATTGGGGAGGTGGAGGTGCAGACGGAGTAGGAAGAGGAGGATACAGGGAGAAGGAGACATTAGGGAGTCTTTGGCTGGAGCCAGGGGGATGTCTGGGGGCTCAGTCCCCAGCAGGGTAGTCAGAGCTGAGTGTCCACAGAGGATCTGGGTTGCCACCTCCAAAAGCTGGCTGTCTTTACAAGGTGGCCAGAGTTTAAATCAGAAAATGAGTCACTTGGGCTGGAGAGATGGCCTACCAGCTAAGAGCACCGACTGCTCTTGCAGAAGACCCCGGTTCGATCCCTAGGACCCACATGGCAGCTGAGAACAGACTTTGACTCCAGTTCCAGGGGAATCCGATGCCCTCTTCTGACCTCCACAGCATTGCACGACACGGGTGCACAGACCTACATGCAGACAGTACATTCATACACATAAAATATAAAAAAAAAAAAAAAAAAAGAAAAGGGTCACAACCCAGATGTCCCTGTATTTCATTTGGAGGCATGTCAGGGGAAGGGGTGGCCAGTCTGGGAGAGGATGTAGGATATGGTGGGGGTTAGCAGCAGGAGGAGGGGTGGGAGGAACATGGAGGGAAGGAGGGAAACCCAGTAACACAGGCGGCTCGGCCAGGGAAGAAGAGGACTTGGGGTCCTCCAGTGGCAGAGGAGACTTAGCCACCAGGACCTGAGCTGTGGAGCAATGGGAGCAGAGGGAGGGGCGGGAGCGCAAATCCCACAAAGCCTGCACTTGAGCCCTCTCTGTCCACTTACCCATGCACTGCAAAAGTGCTCTAGATCTCAGAGGTTGTTAGAATCAAAAGTGCCTTCCACGGGCCACCTGGACTTGTCATCCATCTCGTATTGTGCCCAGACCTTGGAGCAGAAGAAAACTAGGCACTTGGGGTAAAGGGACCAGCCAAGGTCCAGTTTAGAAAAAATTTTGAGCAGACATCCCAGTGGTGTCTAGGGGTTAGGCTTTGACTGGGACTTGCCCATTTCAAAGCCTGGAGATCAAAGGATGCAGAGGGGCATCCCCCAGTGCACCCTGAGACCTGGCAGTGGGAAGTCACGAGGGGGACTTGGGATGGACATCTCCAATCCAGCAAGGCCCCTCGCCACAGAGCCTGGCTCTACAATCCATCCCCAAAATGGCAGAAACAGAAAAAGAGCTTGTCCTGGCACTGCAACAACTTTCAGACAGGGGCTCTGGACAGGAGAAATGAAGCAACAGGAAATGGACTTACCCCAGGTCAGAAGCCAGGTGCGTTGGGAGAAGAGAGGGGTGTCCCCAAGCATCCTGGGGGCCCTGGGTCCACCAGGCTGGCATTCCAATCTCCTCCCCATATGGGCCACCATAAAAGGTTCCTGACAACAAGAGAAAGGCCAAACCAGTCTGAATTAAAAAGTAAACGAAGGCAGGCTTTATTCCAGGGAAATGCACTCCTGGGAAAATCACCCTGCTACATATGGGTGTGTGTGTGTTCTCTCCCTCACTATTATCTCAACACCTCTTTCCTTCTCCAGGTATGTGTATAAGAGCCTACTTATTTTTAATCTGTCCCAATTCATGTTTCTTTTTTGCTCCTTTGGCTCAATTATGGAGGAAGAAGTGACATGTCTTAGTGGCTGTCTGCTAAGCCAGACTTTATGCAAATTGTCTCTGACTCATGGAACACAGGGGACTTCTAGCAGATACCATGCTGCTCTAAACTTTCATTCCCTAGTAATATATATTTTTTGGAGCACACTTCCTGTGCCTGAGATTTTTTTTTAAAGTTGAGCTTTCAAAAAAA
>VZQC01009277.1:1083606-1110327 GCA_009823505.1 Rhizomys pruinosus | reverse complement strand
ACACCAACTTGGGGAGGAAAGGGTTTATTCAGCTTACATCTCCTGGGTCACAGTTCATCACTCAGGGAGCCCAAGGCAGGAACTCAGGGCAGGAACCTGGAGGCAGGAGCTGAAGCACAGGCCATGGAGGAATGCTGTTCACTGGCTTGCTCCCTGGCTCATGCCCAGCCCGCCTTCTTATACAGTACACAATAACTTGCCCAGGGTGGCACTACTCATTGTGGGCTGGGCCCTCCCACACTGCTCGACCATCAAGACAATACTGCACAGATGTGGTCACAGGCCAATCCAATGGAGCCGATTCCCCAATTGAAGCTCCCTCAACCCAGGTGTGTCAAGTTGACACTAAAGCTATCCAGTACACACACACACACACACACACACACACACACACACATATACATATGTATTATATGAGTGTTTTGCCTGCGTACACTATGTGCTTGCCTGGTATCCAAGGAGGTCAGAAGAGGGCATCAGATCCCTTGGAACTAGAGTTACAGAAGATTGTGAGCCACCATGTGGATGTTGGGAACTGAACCTAGGTCCTTTGCAAAAGCAGCCAGTGTTCTTAAGTGCTGAGCCATCTTTCCTGCCCCTGTTTATTTTGTTTTGAGACAGGGTCTCATAAAGCCCATAATGGCCTTGAATGCACTACGTAGTCAAGACTTGAACTTCTGATCCCCAGCCTCCATTTCCTGAGTGCTGGGATTACAGGCATGCACCACCACACACAGTACCCAGTTTTCTATGATAATGGGGATTTAACTTAGGGCTTTGTGCAAGCATTGTACCAACTGAGCTCACCCCCAGCTGCCCCTTTTAATACCCCTTTCATATATACCCCAACAACAGCCCATCTTCTCCAGCCACTTAGATATTAGTTTTTTTTATTTTTATTTTTTTGTGTGTATGAGTGTACTGTCTGTATGTAGGTTTGTGCACGCATGTCATGCAATGCCACGGAGGTCAGAAGAGGGCATCGGATTCCCCTGGAACTGGAGTTAAAGACAGTTCTCAGCTGCCATGTGGGTGCTGGGGATTGAACCCGGGTCCTCTGCAAGAGCAGTTGGTGCTCTTAACAGCTAGGCCATCTCTCCAGCCCGATATTAGTTCTTAAATACCATCCTAAACTCCCCGTAAAGTGGATCTGCTCAATTTGCTATGGCTTATCTTTTTGATGGATGGTAAATGTTATCACTCAAAATGGATTTACTTAGCTTCTGTTATGGATAGGCACTGAACATTCAGAGAAGAAAGATAGTACCTACTAGAGAGAAAGAACAGGTGTGATATGTTGATGGCATTGGTGGGGCCATTCAGCTGTACCTCAGAGGCCTTGAAGTTCCTCAGTTCCTTCAATGAGTAGTGTAACAGTATACCAACTAAATACTGGGCTAGAAACTATTTGGCTTGGGAGGCAGAAAGGGGGTGCTGACAACTTTTTATCACTTTAAGATGTACATTTTGCGGCTGGAGAGATGGCTCAGTGGTTAAGAGCATGGCTGCTCTCACAGAGGACCTGGGTTCAGCACCCACGTGGTAGTGTCTGTAATTCGAGTTCTAGGAGAATCCAATCCCTCTTCTGACTTCCTTGAGCATACTTACATATATGCAAGCAGTAGTACACTCATAAAAATACATAAAAGATGCATATTTTTCTCATATTCATACATCTTACTGTTAGGTTCATTTGGACGGGAGGCCCTGACCATGCGAAAGTATTCAGAACTCCATTAAAGATAACTCCTGATTTTATTCTAGGGGTGCTTTGGCAAACTTTTAGGGGGAAAGTAGGCAAGAGGGTGTGGTAAATAAGGTGCAAGCCGAGGGGAAAGTAGGACAACAGGGCGGGCGGGAGCTTAGGGGGAAGTAGGACATAAGGTGTGGGCATAGGGTGTGGGCTCCTTAGGGAAGTAGGACCTGGGTGCTTCTCTCTTGCAGTGGTCAAGCAAGGTTACGGCGACCTTCTCCCTGAGTGTAGGATGGTGAACACTTCTCTGGGTTTCCAGGGCCCACTAGACTGTGTTATTAAACTTACAATCATTACTAGATTTATTTCTTCATTTGTTTGTCTGTTTGTTTTTTGAGGCATGGTCTCTCTAGCCCTTGCTGGCTTGGAACTTGATATGTAGACCAGGCTCCATCTCAGAGAGATGAGCCCACCTCTGCCTCCATATTGCTAGAATTAAAGGTATGTGCCACCACACCCACCTGGCCATTACTTGTTTAAACGGTAGCTTTTATTTCTTCTTGTCTTACTGGTGGTTCATAAAATAGCAGTGCTACACCTTTTGATTGGCTTAGACCCAGTACAACATGACTTTTGGTCTCCCACTTGGTTCTTATTCCCAAGGTGCTTAGTATAGATGATTCTTCAACACAATGGTTTTCTCTCTCCACTCATAGCCATGCAACTGTACTTGTTTACTCTAGTGCAGTTGTCTGTTTTCCTTCCATACCAGCTTCCTCATTCTTCAGCAAATGAAAACATTTCTTTTTTTTTTTTTTTTTTTTTTTTTTATTTATTTTTGTATGTGTATGAATGTACTGTCTGCATGCAGGTCTGTGCACCCGTGTCGTGCAATGCCGCGGAGGTCAGAAGAGGGTCTCGGATTCCCCTGGAACTGGAGTTCTCCTGGAATTGGAGTTACAGACGGTTCTTAGCCGCCATGTGGGTGCTGGGGATCGAACCGGGGTCCTCTGCAAGAGCGTCGGTGCTCTTAACCGCTAGGCTATCTCTCCAGCCCCGCAAATGAAAACATTTCATTCATCTTTAGCTCCATCTCTTTTTCTGGATTCTGATTCATAACTGGCACCCAAGTATTACTATTTTGTTGTGTTGCTGTCACGTCAACTTTTTTTTTAATTTTTTTTAAATTAATTTTATTTCTGTATGTGTATGAATGTACTGTCTGCATGCAAGTTTGTGCACCCGTGTCGTGCAATGCCGCAGAGGTCAGAAAAGGGTGTCGGATTCCCCTTGAACTGGAGTTCTCCTGGAATTGGAGTTACAGACAGTTCTTAGCCGCCATGTGGGTGCTGGGGATCGAACCCAGGTCCTCTGCAAGAGCGTCGGCGCTCCTAACCGCTAGGCCATCTCTCCAGCCCCTAAATTTTTTTTTTTACACATTTTCATATTTGTTTTTTTTGACAGGGTCTCACTGGTCACAGCCTGCCTGGAACATTGCCCAGGTTGACCTCGATCTCAATGATTCTCCTGTTTCTGCCTCCCAGGGCTAGGATTAAAGGCGCACGCCACCACGCCCAGCTCAACTTTAATGCAAAGTAGCATCTTTCTCCAAATCAGCTTCCCCAAGCCTTCTACGGTGTATCAGTTGACCTCACAGCTTGAAACCTGGAGTTCTATCCAGCCGTCTTCCTTTTTCCTGGTTTCTCTTCATCTGCTTACTTAGTAGTTAAAAAGACCTGGACATTTACCCCTTGCTTTGATCCTTTCAAGTTCTTCTATAACCACCATAGCTCATGCCCTTGTCTGTGCACTATAAGACCTCAGCCTCTCCTTCTGATTCATTTGGTCCATTATCACCAGTTTATGTTTCCTCTAACACTGTACTGTACACTTGACTCCCTGCTAAGTGCCACTTAATGACCCCTTACTGATCACTGAATAATTCCAACACCATAGCCTGGCACTCAAAGTTCTCCATAATCACCCCTTTCCTCTTTCATCACCCACCATGTAACTGGGAGCAATGTTCTGCACTTTTCAATTACCACAGGTTTGGCTTCAATAATTTCTGTGGTCTGATTTGGGATTCCCATGCTCTTGGCTCTATCCGTCTATGGACAGGTTTCCCTTCAAAGCTCAGGTGACTCCTCCAGGCAAAAGCATTTCCTGATAGTTTAAAATTTCTCCTAGCCCACACAGGGCTTAGTGTGAGCACCACGAAAGTGTGTGTGTGTGTGTGTGTGTGTGTGTTGGCGGGGGAAGAGGAGGCAAACACAGGCAGATTTCTGGAGCTCACTCACTGGTCAACCAGTGTAGCCAAAGTGGTGAGATCTCGGTTAAGTGAGATAAGGAGGGGAGCAATAGAGGAAAACACTGGACATCGACCTCTGGCCTCCACATACACACATGTGTACTCTACTTGTATACATACCTACACATACACCCCAAACAAAGCAACCCAGTCATAGCAACAGCAAATATCTGCTGATACTTATGGTGGTGTCTGCAGAATGGCAGGATTCTGAAGCAGGATATTAGGGCATTTTCTGAAGGAAGGGAATATTGTGATTTTTAGAAAATGTGGGAATAGGCGAGTCAAGCTGCCTGATGGGGTAGGTAGGTACAGTGGCTATTCCGGGACTGTTTTCTGGCTGGTCAGGGACGCTACCTCCTGATCCTCTTTCCTCACCCTCCCCAGGGCTGGTATTGCCACCTCCGCTGGCTACTGTTGTTCTTAAGCTCAACCCAGAGGTACTGCAGAAAGGTTCTCGAGGCCTCACCAGGCAGTACTCTACGCCTAGCTCCAAGTGAAGTAGGCTGGCTAAGAGACTGCAGGAGTGCACAGCCCCAAGAGGAAGACCTCCCGCCGGGGGCGAGGGCTGGCCAAGGGCAGGACCCGCCCCTCACAGGAATCCGTGGGCTAAGCAGCCGCTTTGGCCTTGGCCGTGATCCCGGGAAAGAGGAGCAAGGGGCTTTCCACTTGCCCCAGGCCTAACCCCGGCCGCCCAGCCTCTCAGGTTCCAGCCACCGGAGCCCCGCCTTCCTGAACCGGGGCAGCCTCGCGCCCCGCCCCTTCTCGCGCCCCCCCTCTCCGAACGCATAGCCCTGCCCCACGCCCCGCCCCTTCGTTTCACGCGCTCGCTCAGGTTCCTGGCGCTGAGGCGCGCCCGCTCTGGCGGCTGCGTGTGCGCAGGCGCTCTAGCTGGGCCTCTACGGGCGCGAATTCCAGCGGCTGGCGGCGGGTAAGAACCCCGGGTGGCCGAGGTCTGGATGCGGCCAGTGTGGGGAGGTGCCGGGGACTCGCCACGCGCCAGCAGCGGGCGCGAGCTGGCGACTCGGCTTCCAGCCCTTGGCTCTCAGGGGACGCGCCGCAAGGCCTCCGGCCCAGCCCCGGCCCTCGAGTGCGGGGTGGACGGCGGTGCTGGTGACCCGCCCCGGGGCCGCCCTGCTGACCTGTCCCTGCAGTCCTGGCGGGCTGGCCTTCCGGAGCAAAGGCCAAAGAGACCCGGGGATCGCCGTGCGGGGAAAGGAGCAGGCGGCTGGGCCTCTGTCGGGATGCGCTGGTTGATGCTCCCGGGCCGGTGTTCCCACCACCTACCGTCCGCTCCAGAGAAACTCACCGTGCTGGGCAAAGCTTTTACTACTTCAGGGGAAGGGAGCCCTTAAAAAGCACAGTCACCATGCAGGACTGAGCAAAGTTTCTCTCTCTCTGACTCTGTCTCCCCCGCCTCCCCCTCACGTCTCCTTCCTTCAACAAACAGTGGGTTCCTGCCTCTGCCAACACTGGTCTAAGTGCAGAGGAAAAGGCAAGGTGGATCTCTGCTTTCATGGCACTTTTATTCTAGGTGACAGATGTCATTTCCTTTTACACATTTTTTTGGTTGGAATAATACATGTGGAGCAATATTGTGCACAAACCGGGAGTTTTACCTGTTGATTTATCACATAGTGAACACATCTTTTAAGTAACCAGTCAAATAAACAATATTCATAGTATCTCACAAAATCTCTTTGGAGACCGCTCCCCATAAGCCATCTTCCCCACCCCCGTTTGGTGACCTCTTCGAATTTCTAGCACCATGCTAACTAATGGAGCCTTGTTTCTTTGGTGTGTAATTTTGTTTACTCACAATATGTGTGAGAATGTTTCATGTTGTGTGAAAATAAAGTTCTGATGATGAAAAGAGTTAGGGAGAAAATCAAGACAATGATAGGAACAAGAAGGTCAGGAAATTTTAGTTCAGGGGGCGATGTTTTTTTTTTTTTTTTTTGTGGGGATAACTTGATAGCAAAAGATTAGCCAGGGTTGAGTTAATAGCATTTAAAGCAGACAGTGGAAAGAACCTGAATTTGAAGTAACTTGCCTGGCAGAGGCAAGACCATAAAAGGGTTGCCTGGGATATCATTTTAAGGGGGTAGAAATAAGAAAGATGATTTTCATGTTTCAACTCTTAGCATGACCCATGTGTACAGGATATGAAGACCTATTTATTTCATTCATCAGAGAAACCTTGCAGAAGTGCCAAAAATTTTTAGTGCTGGGCAGATACTAAATCAGATTTAGAAGACACTGTAGAAGTTAGTCATCTATTCTTTCTTTTTTTTTTGAGACAAGGTCTCCCTTAGTTCCAGCTGGCCTGGAACTATGTAGACCAGGCTGGCCTTGAACTCAGAGATCTGCCTGCCTCTGCCTCCTGAGTGCTGGGATTAAAGGTGTGCACCACCAAGGCTGGCCTGTCTGAACCTCTTAAAGAAGTTCCTTCTCAAGAATAAGCACATTTTGTATTTGGATAGTTCTGATTCTTAAAAAACTTTCCCTAGTGTTTGTTTATTGGCATTGGGGATTGAACCCAGAACCTTGTGCATGCTAAGCATGTGCTCTACCACTGAGCTGTACTCCTAGCCAAGTTTTCCTGATATTAAACAAAATGCCTGTTACATGGATCACCAGTTGGAAGTCCATGTAAACTGATGATTATTACCAGTTGTCTACTGCCTTCTATTCAGTAATCACAAACCTGATCCCAACCCCACCCCCATTCAAGTGTTTGACTTTGAATTATCTGTTATTTCTGGAGTTAGATTTAGTCCACCTAGAGATGATAGACACAACTTTTTAGACTGAGTCTTTTCTCTGTCAGCTATCTCTTCTACCATTGAGCAGACTTGGTCACTGTGATATCCATCAAGCATTACATTATTCCCAAGTTCATTATGATGATTATTAGCCATTATTGGTAGGCTTTTTTTGTTAAGTTGCCTGAGAAAACACTTGAATAAGATTATATGGAACTGTGGACAACTGACTTGGTTGTATCAGTGACTTAAATTCTCTAGTTTGGACTTAAATTCTCTAGTTAAAATATCAAACTGCATATATTCAATTAAATATATTTTAAAAGTTATATTTTGTTAAGCTATATTCCGGAATTAACATTTGAATTATAAATTTTAAATCATCTTAGCAGAAAATAGATTATAGCCGGGTGTGGTGGCGCATGCCTTTAATCCTAGCACTTGGGAGGCAGAGGCAGGCGGATCTTTGTGAGTTCAAGGCCAGCCTGGTCTACAGAGTGAGTTCCAGGACAGCTGGGGCTACATGGAGACCCTGTCTTGAAAAGACCAAAAAAAAAAAAGGATATGGTCTTAGTAGACAAGTGGTTACATACAGAGTCCAGTGTGATAGTTGTACTTTGGAAATAAGTTCGAGGGACAGAGGTAACAGTAGAGAAGTGACTGGTTAGGATGCATAGAGAAGACTTCAGAAAAGATGGATGAATTTTAGGGACTAGTCATAATTTGCTAGGCAAATGGAATGGATATAGTGTTCTAGAGGATATATATAATATATAGAGATATATCTAATGGATATAGTGGTGACCAGTGCAAAATCGCAGTGGTGGCACGAGAGAGTATGGTTATCAGTATTTATTATTAGAGTGACATAAAACACTAAAGAAAAAGCTTCATTAAAAGACTAAGAATAGTTGGGCATGGTGGTGGCGGCACACGCCATTAATCTTAGCACTTGGGAGGCAGAGGCAGTGGATCTCAGTGAGTTCAAGGCCAGCTTGGTCTACAAACTGAGTTCAGGCCAGCTGGGACTGCAGGGAGACCCTGTATCAAAAAGACCCCCCCCCCCAAAAAAAGACTAAGAATGGGGAGGAAATGTCTGGAGTTTTGGTATACATGTATTGAGGCAAATTTGGTTGTAGGAAATTTTTATGGTAGTGAAAAAGGATTGTGGGAAAAAGAGGATGGAGGAAAGGAGGAAGGAGAAATAATAGTAATAGCAATCAGAGATGATTTTTTATTTATTTATTTATTTCTGTATGTGTATGAATGTACTGTCTGCATGCAAGTTTGTGCACCTGTGTCGTGCAATGCCGTGGAGGTCAGAAGAGGGTCTCGGATTCCCCTGGATATTGGATTCTCCTGGAATTGGGTGTCAGACGGTTCTCTCGGCCACCATGTTGGGTGCTGGGGATCGAACGCCGGGTCTCTCTGAAGAGCGGTCGACGCTCTTAACCGTAGGCACTCTACTCAACTTTTTTGGGTCTTTTTGAGAACAAGGTCTTCCTTGTAGACCCATGGTCCTGGACTTTCACTCTCTGTAGCAGGCTGGCCTTGAACGTTCACAAGATCACTATGCCTTGCCTACCAAGTGCTAGGATTAAGGGCGTGCACAACCACACCTGGCTACGAGTGATTTTGTTTGTTTGTTTTATTTTTTTTTAAAAAATTTTATTTGTTATTCGTAGCGTATAAGAGTGTATTGCCTGGCACTGTGTGTTAAGTGCACCCATGTTGTGCAGACAGATGCTTATGCGAGGTACATAAAGAAAGACATTAGTCTCCCCTAGAATGAGTTATAAGCAGTTGTCAACCCACATGTGGTCTGGGAAACCCAGGTCCCTGTGAAGAGCAGCCAGTGCTCTTAATCTACTGAGCCATCTCTCTAGCCCCAACATTGTTTTCTATAGTATTTGGCATAATCCTTTTCCCACTAGATAGTATTAACAATCTATATTAGGTCTACATTAAGTTTATATATGTGGATGGATCTATTTCTCACTCTTGTTTTGATCCATTGGTTCAATACTGTTCCATATTACTACATTAATTTTTTGGTAAATCTTGGGTTGTGCTGGCGAAAAATTCTTCCACTTGTAAGTTCTGCTTCAAGTATAAATCTTGGCTCTTGGCTTTACTCTTCAAATTGTTATAGACAGAATTTATAAAATGGCTTCCCAAAGGTGTCCTGCCCCAATCCCTAGGACCTAAAAATGATGTCTCAATTTAGAGTTATCATGTTATGGTACATGCATAATGAACCTTTTTTAGAGGGTTGTTTGTTTTGTCTTTTTTTTGGTGTGTTGTGCTGGTGGTGTGTATGCTGGTGGTTGAATCCAAGAGCGTTTTACACACTAGGCAAGTACTCTATATAGAATTGATTTTTTTTTTTTTTTTTTTTTTTTGTCTTTTTGAGGACAGGGTATCTCCCGCAGGCTCCAGTTTCCTGTCCTGGAACTCCACTCTGTGACCAGGTTGGCCTTGAACTCACAAAGATCCGCCTCCTTCTGCCTCCCAGTGCTAGGATTAAGGTGTGCGCCACGCCGGCTGAATCCCGCTCTATCTGCCTTGCTTTTTAAATTTTTGATGTCCTGTGGCTATCAGTTCTCTGAGTGCTGAGAATACAGGCTTGCACGCCCCTAATTTGCTTTTTTAACCTCTGTAACTGAGATTTTAAAAAATTTTGGTTTATTTCATTTTCATTTCAGAACTTCTGTTCTGGTTTCCTTTTCACTATCTTCATTGATGATAGTCTCTTGTTTTCTTCAGCCATCTTTTCAAGCATCTTCTCATATCCTGTCTTTCTTTAAACATATTACCAATACTTTATTTTATTTATTTAAAGTTTTTTTTTTTTTTTTATTAGTACTGGGGATTTGAACCCCAGGACCTTACATGTTTCCAGAATTACATTACATCCTCAGCATTGTTTTGTTTATATTTTCTTAGTAGTTTTTAGGTGGTAAACATATAAATTTTAAAAATGTTTTATTTTTTTAGTGGATTCACAAATATAAGATGCACAGTTGTTTTCATATCACAGATTAACATTCAATTGCTCAGTTTGCCAATAAAAACAATTAGGTAATTGCTAGTTGCTGTAGTTCCACAGAGAGGGATACCATTTGTCGTTTGTTTTTCTGGGACTTGTTTTTTTTTTTCAAGTTCATTCTCTTAAGCTCCATCCATTTACCTGCAAAAGCCATGATGTCATCTTTCTTTACCGCTGCCATAGAACTCCATTGTGTAGAAGTACACATTTTCTCCATCCACTCGTCATTTGAGGGGCACTTGGGTTGGTTCGAGCTCTTTTGGTTATTTGAGAGAGCTGCAATACACTTGGATATGCATGTATCTCTGCAGTAAGTGAGCTAGTCTTGTGGGTGTATAAGGAGTGGTATGACTGTGTCAGGTGGCAAGCTCATTTTGAGTCTTCCAGGAGGGTTTCCCACAATGCTTTACATAGTGGCTGTACGAGTTTACAGCAGTGGATGAGTGTTTCCCTTTCCCTCTCACAGCACCTCTCTCAGCTACAATGATCTTGGTATCATCTTGTTTTCTTGATCCTAGCCAAGTTTATTGGAGTGGATATCTTAAAGTGGTTTCAATTTGCATTTCCCTTAATTATTAGGACGTTTGCACACTATTATTTTTTCTTTTGTTTTTTTTTTTTTTTTTTTTTTGGTCTTTTTCAAGACAGGTCTCCCTGTAGCCCCAAGCTGCCTGGATAACTCACTCTGTACGACCAGGCTTGGCCTTGAACTACACAAGCATCGCCTGCCTCTGCCTCCCGAGTGCCTAGGAATTAAAGGCAGTGCAGCCACCAATGCCTGCTATTGAACACTTTTTAAGATGTTCTACATCTCTAATTCTCGTCATTGTGAAGTCTCTTGTTTAGCATTTTGCCCATCTATTTTGAGTGGGGTATTTGTTTTCCTTCTGTTTTTTTTGAATAGTTTATAACTCTGGGAAATTCAATGCTTTGTCAGATGAATCTATGGTGAAGGTTTTCTCTACTCGTGGGTTTTTCTCTTCACTCCCTTGATTGTTTCTTTTTTGATGTACAGAGAGCTTTTGCAGTTTAAATGAGGTCCCATTTGTCAATTGTCAATCTTCATTCTTACACCAGCTGCTCGTCCTGATTTAGTGAAGTCATTTTCTCTAAAAAAGGACTTTTTATTTAATATGTATGAGAAGTGGCCTGCATATATATGTACCGCTGCCGTGTGAGTGGCTTGCGTGTGTGTAAGTGCTCCCTTTTTTGCAGTGCGCCATGGAGGCCAAGAGGGATATCAATCATCCTGAAACTGGATGTTACAGGCAGTTTGTGAGCGGTTGTGTGGGTCCTAGGAACCAACACTAGGTCCTCTTAATGCAGAAGCTATCTCTCCAGCAACATGGGGGGGTCATTGTTTTGAGACATGGTTTATTCCCTTAGCCCCCCAGACAGCCTAGACTTATCTTTGTAGACCAGGCTGGCCTTGACTCTCACAGAGTTTGTGATATTAAAAAAGCATGAGCCTCCTCTGCTGGCCATACCCAATTTTTTTATTGGTGGGTTTCATTAAGAAAAATTTGGAATGGCTGGGCTACTAGATAGGCAAGTTAAAAAACTTTATTATTCATCTTGAGCATTTCATCCATTTCTTCAGTTGTATTTGGATCATATTCATGGTCCTTGTCCCTTTATTTTATTTTGAGATGAGGTTTCACTCATGTGCCTAGAATGGCCTTGAAAGTACTGTGGAGCCCAGGCAGGGCTGGAGCTCGCCATCCTCCTGCCTCAGCTTATATCATCAGTAGGGATTCCAGAGCTGTATTTACCAGGCTAAGCACTATATAACAATTCTAATATCTTGCATGTGATCTAATGCTCTGTTTTGCTGCTTCCTCTGACCCCCCCCCCTTTTTTTTTTTTTTTTTTTTTTTTTTTTTTTTTTTTTTTTGTTTTGGTCCTTTTTGAGACAGGGTCTCCCGTACGTCCAGCTGTCTTGGAAACTCACTCTTAGGACCAGGTTGGCCTGAACTCAACAAAAGATCTGCCTGCCTCTTGCCCCCCCGTGCTAGGATTAAAGGCGTGCGCTCACCACGCCCGCAATTTTTGTTTGTCTTCTTTATAGGTAAGTTCATTGGTGTTGAATCCTCTTATGTTATCTTCGAAATATTCCTTCAGGCCTTTGTTTATGGTGATTTCTCCATCGAGGGTTTGGTTGTCTCCTTGCTATGGCACATGTGTACTACTACAAAATGTTTGAAAGCAACTTTATCAACATGCAGTTTCGTGGGCATGCTATTTGGTCATGAATAGAGCCCACAAAGTGGGTGGTGACAGTTCAGTAAGCCATGCGTCGAACGTTCTTAGACGGAGTAGTTTGTTGCAGTAAGGTCAATGCAGAGCTGGGTTTATTGGTGGCACATTGCCTTTAATCCTAGCACTTGGAGGCAGTGGCAGGTGGGTCTTTGTGAGGTCCAGGCCAGTCTGGTCTACATCGTTTAGTTCAGGACAGCTGGAGCTACAGGGAGACACTGTCTCAATTAAGACCAAAATAAAAAAAAACCAAAAAAAAAAAGTAAAGGCAGAGAGGCTTCTTTTTGAGACAGGGTCTCCTTAGTCCGAGCTGGCCTGGAGCTCGATCTTCCTTCGGACAGGCTGGCCTTGAACTACAGAGGTCTGCCTGCATCTGCCTGCCTCTGCCTCCAAGTGCTGGGATTAAAGGCATGCGCCACCATGCCCAGCTTCAGGATGCTTCTTTAACCATTTCCCCCAAACCACGTGTCTAATCCAACCAAGGGTTCTCTGGCTTTGATTCCTTCTGTTCAGGCCTAGGCTTTGTGCCTTACTCACAGCTTAGGGCTTCTTCGTAGCAGGCTGTAGACCTGCAAAAATGCTCTGGAACTACACTTTTTTGTTGTTGCTGCTATTTCTGACCTTTCTTATATGACTGCTAGTTCAGCACTACATTAAAATTGGACATATATATCTATATATGTATATAGTCATACACTTTGCATATATATAATGTGTTGTTACACACTAGACATAGGTGTATGTCTAATATTTATGGTATATGTTCTTTGAGACAAGGTCTCATGTAGTCTAGGCTAGCCTTCTATTTCTATGTAGTCTAGGATGCCCTTGAGCTTCTGACTCCCCATCTCCATCTCCCAAGTTCCAGGATTATAGACATGTACCACTATGTTCAGCTTACATATGTTTATATTTATTTATTTGTTCATTTTATTTATTTTTGTTTCTTTTGTTTTGAGGCAGGGTCTCCCTTTAGTCCCATTCTGGCCTGGGAGCTTGGTCTATAGTCCCAGGTTGGCCTTGAACTCATGTTGATCTGACTGCTTCTGTCTCCTGAGTGCTGGGGATTAAAGGTGTGGCACCACCACTCTCGGCACATAGTTTATTTTTTAATATTTTATATATATATATATATATATGATTACGGAGGTGTTATTAGATAACTAAATTTAGTCTATGTGCTGGAAACTGACATGAAATCTCATCTTTACTTGTTTTTTTGAAACAGGGTTCCCTGGAGCTGGGTGGCCTGAACCTCACTATGTAGACCAAGCTGTCCTTGACATCACAGAGATCTGTCTGTCTTCTACCTCAGTCTGGGGTTCAAAGCACACATGATCTGTCATCTGTATTTTAAAAGTTCCTCGAAAGCAAGAAATAGATTTACTACATGGTCCCCCTCAGTATAAGGGACAATGAATAAGAGTCTGAGAAAAAGAAAACAAAACACCTTAAGTTTTTTTTTTCGTTGTTCAGACGGTTTTGTCACAGCCATAGAAGAGTAACGAACACAATTGTAAAAACAAAACTTTTTTTGTTTTTAATTTCTGTGTTTTTTTTTTTTTTGTCTTTTTGCGTCTTTTTGAGACAACGTTAAATGTCGACAAGCCTTCCTGTGAAACCTCACTCTGTGACCAGGCTGGCCTTGACATCACAAAGATCCCCCTTGCCTCTGATACCAAGTGAGTGCCAGGATTAAGGCGTGCGCCACCACGGCCGGCTGTTTTAATTTCTTTTAATTGTACTTACTTTATTTTCATTTTGGTTTACTTCTTTGCATGTAATTATTTGTAGGAGAAGAAATGGTTATCTTTTCCTTCTGTCCTTCTGGGTTCCTCCTTTCAAAGCTCGTAACAAAAGACAAATTAGCCAAATTAACCATACAAATTTAGCATGAAGTTTATGTGACATGGGAGCCTTCATAAGGAAACAAATGAAGAAACCTTTAAATTTGAGTGTTTCGGTGGCTGGAGAGATGGCTCCTGGTTAAGAATTACTTTGCTGATGCTCTTCCAGCGGACCTGGGTTCGATTCCTAGGACCCCATGTCAGGCAATCCAACGTCCCATAATTCCGTTCTGGGGCGATATGACACATTCTTTTTTTTTGAGACCGGGTCTCCCTGTAGCCCCAGCTGGCCTGGAATCTCACTCTTTGTAGACAAGGCTGGCAATGAACTCAGAGATCGGCGAGCTCTGACTCCGGAGTGCGTAGGATGAAGTCAGGCCCCACAACACCGGCACTTACATGAGGCGCTGTGGTGCAAATCTGGGTGGGGTGGGCACTCACCTTTGTAATCTCAGCATTTTTAGAGGCAGAAGCGGTAGGAGCAGGTAGAAAGACGGTAGTCGATGAGTAGTAGTACATGGTCATTCTTAACTATGTAGAGAATTTAAGACCATCCTGAGCTCTAGGAGAGCTGTCTCAGAAACAAAAAAACAAACCACAGAAACAGAAAAGAAGTAATAAAGGGGGTGTAAGAAGGCAGTGTTTGGTTCTTCTGGCCTGGCCTTTTCATTTTTTGAAGCTCTTTTCACCTGAAGATCTTGTGACCTTCAGGGACAGGTTAGAAAGACCTTTCTGTGCCTGCTACTTCTCAAATGACTCTAGCTTAATGTAAGCAATGAGCCGGTGTTGTATTAGGGGTAGTGTGTCGGGATTCCTGTCACTCTTGAGTGTGGAAATTCAGATCAGTTTACTTTAGCTTAGCTGCATTATTCTTTCTTTTGGAAATGGATGCATTATTTAGCAAACTCCTTAAGTATATTATTGTAATTACATTTTTTTCTAAAATTTATACCCCTTATGTTTTTAATGTTGTTTTATAAATTAATTTCATAGACATAATACTATTAAATCAATATTGTGTGTGCTTGTAAACCTTCTATTAGGTAATCGACAGTCTTCTTTTAGAACCCAGTTTATCATCTCTTTAGAGAAATTACTAATTCCTCCTTAAAATTAATCTAAAAGTATTCTAATATTTTAGAGAAAAACAATACTTGAATTGCAAGAAGTTACTTTATCTTAGTAATCTCAGAAGTTACTTTATGTTAGTAATCTCAGAAATTGCATTGGTTGCTAAGGAAATATAATCAGTTTTTACAATATAGCAATTACTCAAAATATGATTGTATTTGATTTAATTGATTAGTTTCTTTTGACTTAACCATTACTGTTTATAAGAATTTACAAGTTCTTACCAGAAATGTAAAAGAAGGGTTTCATATGGAAAATTTTAGTCAATTTTTTTCTCTTAGAGTGTTTAAAAATTCACCCTAAGTATATATTGTTAACAGAGACTTTATTCTTTATGTCTGAACATAATTTTGAATAATCAGCAATTAATAAAATGAAACATTTTTAAGTACTGCTTAAGCCCATTTTCCTGAGAATGTGACTGAACCGAAGCTCTGTAAATGTACATTGGTGTGTTTTCTTTACGTAGTACTCAATCTCATGTGAATGAATTGTAGCCCTAATCGCTGTGGAAGGAGTCCTTTTGCCCTTCCTGAGTGGAGCTCCCAGAGGTACAGTTGGGTTGTCCTTCTGGGTTGCTTTAAGGGCACTTTAGCAGTTTTAAAAACTTAAGTACTAATTTCATAGCCAGTGTCAGCTGAATTTATTGAAGTAGGTCAGACTCTGGATAAAAACTTGTTTCCCAACCCTAAAGAGAGTCATTATCCATTCTTCTATTTGTTAGAGAACAGCAATAAATTCTTCCACATTGACCACCTTATCTCCTTACACACAAGCTAAGTAATAATCTCAGATATACATACAGCATTATATTGTTTACTGGTATATTACACAGATTTACCGCCTTTTCTCACTCTCAAGAATTATAGCGTTCGCTTCTATCACTATACTATGCAAAAACATACAGAATAAATTGCATGTTCAGAAAGTTCTACGATGGTTTGCGGTTTTTTTCTTTTTCTAGGTATATGATCCCAATTACTTGAAAACAGTCTCCGACTAATTATCCCATAAGTACAGAAAAACAACAAACTTAAAGCAACTTTATCCACCCTAAAGAAGAAGACATTATATTCACGTGGTTTGTAATCATTGTGAAATAGATAAACATGCATGACACAAACACACACCATAATAATCCTATCTGGCCTGTGTTGTGGTGCATGCCTTTTAATCTAGCACTTGGGAGGCAAGAGGTCCTAGGCGGATCTTTGGGTGACCGGTTCAAGGCAGCCCTGGTCTACAGAGTAAATTCAAGGACGCTGGGGCTACGGGAGACCCTGTTTGAAAAGACAAGAAAAAAGAAAAAAAAAAAACAATTATTACTTATTATATATATGTAAAAAAAATGTAAAATCATATTGAGGAATTCTTTTCATTTAAGAAATTATTGTAGGTTATTCTTCCTCTCTTGTTGAGTTTAAGTAAGCCTGTAGTATACGCTGTGCCTCACAATATGCTTCCTTTGAACTGTGGAAGATGAGTTTTTCTAATAAGGAACATTCTTGTGTATGCTGGTCAGGTACTCTTTTTTTTTTTTATTACTTTAAGTATTGGTTAGTTTTTATTTTTTTTTTTATTCCTTTTTTCTGTAAAACTGTTGTATGAGTGGTTTGCCTACTTTTTTCTTAATTTTTGTACTGGCTTTGTGCATTCTTTTTTTTTTTTTTGTTGTAGGTTTCATAATGTATGTTTGCAATTGCATAGGTTATGTGACCAGTGACTGCAAATTGCCTAGCGGAGGTCAGAAGAGGGTCTCAGATTCCCCTGGAACTGGAGTTACAGGACGGTTCTCAGCCGCCTATGTGGGTGACGGGGATCGAACCCGTGTCCTCTGCAAGAGCGTTCGGTGCTCTTAACCGCAGCTATCTCTCCAGCCCTGCTTTTGTGCATTTTATATCAACATTTCTTTTTTTTTTTTTTTTTTTTTTTTTAATTTATTTTTGTTGTGTATGAATGTATTGTCTGCATGCAGGTCTGTGCACCTGTGTCGTGCAATCGCCGCGGAGTCGCAGAGGGTCTTGGGATTTCCCTGGAATGGAAGCTCTCCTGGAATTGGATGTTAATGACGGTTTTCAGCCGCCATGTGGGCGCGATGGGGACTAGAACCCGGGTCATCTGCAAGAGCGTCGGGTGTGCTCGTAAACCGCTTAGGCTGGCTATCTTCTCAGCGCTCCACAAATTTTAAATTTTGCCTGTCCTCATCCATGCCCCCTTAACCAGAAGCATGAAGTAGACACATCAGGTGAGTCGCATCAGGTACTCTATGTTTAAAACTCACTTCATCTCTAGCCTTGAGCGTGATCTATTTATTTATTTTTTATTTTTAGTTATTTATTTATTTTAAGTGTGTATGTGAGGCTGCAGGAGGACAGCTTCAAGAGTCTATTCTTCTGCCTTCCATCTTAATGAGGTAGGGTCTCAGCTTCTGGGTGAATCTCTTGTTTCTGCATCCCATCTTTAGGAGTGCTGGGATGTTGCAGTCACACCAGCTTTGAGTTCTCAGGGATCTTGAACATGCATTGTCGTATTATTGTCAGTCTTTTACCATGCTGGCAGTTATTTTTTATCTATCTTTTTGCTCCTTTTAAGTGTATTATTTTAGTCTATTTGTTTTTTATGGTTTATTTTTTATTATTTAGTTTATTATTTATTTTGGTCTTTTGAGACAGCGTCTCCCTTTTAGCCCCAGCTGGTCTGGAAACTCACTATGTATACCAGGGCTGGACGTGAACTCATTACTTGAGATCCAACTTGCCCTGGCCTCCCAAATTGGCTGGGATGAAAGGCTGTGCCACACACCCAACAAGACGATCTTGAAGGCAGCCTATGAGTTAATAGTATTAATACTATTGTCTAATATATTAGCTATATAATATGTATATAATAATATATAATAATCTGTATCTAAGGTATAGAGTCACGTAAGCAGCATGAAAGAGAAGGGTTACAAAGCTCCATTCCAGAAAGGTGTTTGGGGGCGAGAACCAATATGTGGGTTTTGTGTGCAAGCAGCTTGGGTGTAATTAATTAGTCCACCATCACAAACTGATGTTGTACCTTCATTAAGTGGAAAGTGAGGAACTCACAGATTCTTTTCAATTAACATTGACTGGGAATCTGTCACGTGCTGTTGAAAGTCACTAGATGTCAATATATCCTAAGGATACAAAAATGAGTAAGTCATGGTTCATTCTGAGAGATGGGAGTTTGTGTATACACAAGTGTGTTATACTGTGGATAGTTTCTTGTGCCAGTTACTCGATGTGTACATGCTGTAGAGTTTTAATGTGCTTTCCCCATAGCTGTCTCATAGTGAGAGCATCTCCTCAGATAGGAATTCTAGCATTTAGAGACTACTGGTTTGAATACAGCCAGTAAATGTAGTGTACTTACCGTAGTGTCCTGAAGTTTGAGAAGATCTGGGTTAGATTTCAGTGAGCAGTAGAATGTCATTATTCAGTGTGGTGCATCCTCCTAGTGGGTCAGTAAGTGTACTTGGCAGGTATGATTTCCACCTTATTAGCTGATTTAGAAACCTCTGACTTCCCTGTACCTTTTTGGGCTTCTTCTCACAGTTCAGTAGTCACCTTAAGTTTAAATAACGTAGTGTGGGTGTTATGGCCCTACTAAATGGAACTACTTTCTTTTTTTTTTTTTTTTTTTGGCTTTTTGAGACAGGCCTCCTGAGCCCCAGCTGTCATGGAACTTCACTCTGTAGACCAGGCTGGCATTGCAACCGTCCAACAACGCTCCACCTGCCTCTGCCTCCCCAAGTGACTCAGATTAAAGGCGTGTGCCACAACAGGCCCGGCCTTTTTTTTGTGGCTTGTCTCATTTTACGGGAGCAGAATAGATAAGAGTTAAGATGTTGGGTTTAGAGCCAGGTTTGCTTTGTGGGGAACATCTAGAGCCGACTTCTTTACTGGTTGATGGAAAGTATCACCTTTCTTCTAGCCTTAAAGTAGGAAACGGTAATCATGTACTACTTATTAACGGGCTGTTATTCTTATTTTGAAGGAAAAGAAATTAAGGCTCAGGATTTTTTTTTTTTTTTTTTTTTTTTTTACCGGTTTTTTTTTTTTTTTTTTTTTTTTTTTTTTTTGAGACAGGGTCTCCTATTAGACCCTGCTGGCCTTGAACTCACAGAGATCATCTGTTTGCCTCCTGATTAGGCTACGGACTAATAGGTGTGTGCCCCACTTCTGTGCTTACTCCTGAGGGTTTTGTTTTTTTTTTTTTTTAATTTATTTTAATTTATTTTTTCTCGTATGTGTATGAATGTACTGTCTGCATGCAGATCTGTGCACCCTTGTCATGCAATGGCCGTGGACGTCAGAAGAGGTGTCGGATTTCCCCTGTGTAACTGGAGTCTCCTGGAATTGGAGTTTCAGATGGTTCTCAGCACCATTGTGGGTGCTGGGGATCAACCCCGGGTGGGTCCTCTGCAAGAGCAGTTGGCACTCTTAAACGCTAGGCCATCCTACCACCCCTACTCCTGAGTTTTATATCATTCATTTGATTGTGAAATTCTGACCTTTCGTCACTACTTATAACCTGTATTTCTGTATATGACCTTAAGTTTTTGTTTTGTTTGTTTTGTTTTGTTCTTTGTCTTTTTTTTTTTTTTTTTTTTTTTGGTCTTTTTGAGTCCTGGAACTCACTATGTAGTCCTCAGGGCTGGCCCTTGAACCACAGCGATCTGCGCCTCTGTCCCCTCCTAAGGCTGGGATTAAAGGTGTGCGCCCCCATGCCCGACTTGCATTAATTTTTTAGTGTAGTTTGGAAAAGCCCTTTGGAAAATGTAGATATTTGTCATTATTTAAGGTACTTTTTGTGAAATGTTTGTATTGGTGACTTTTCTCACTGATGTGACCAAACACCTGACAGAAGCTCAAAGAGCAGGGTTTTGCATGCTAAGGGTCGAGGGTGATGGCATAGCCCATTTTTCGGAAGGAAGGAAGGTTGTGCGTAACAGGAAAGAAGTAGCAGACAGGTCACATCGTTTCAGTGGTCAGGAAGCAGAGAGTGAACAAAGAGTGGAATTGGGCTAGACAGCATCAAGGTCCTCCCCCAGTGACCCACTTCCTCAAGCAAGTCTCTACTTACTAAAGATTCCACAGCCTTCCACGAAGTAAAAATAAACCTGGACCCTGGGGAGATGGCGCAGTACAAGAGCTGCCTGTGTGCAGGGCTGGCCTCCTCAGTTCCATCTCTGGATCCTGTAAGCTGGCAGGAGAGAGACTAGCTCCTGAGAGTTGTCCTCAGACCTCTAAATGCATGGAGTGGCACAGTTGCACTTGTATATACACACATAGACACATACACACACACACACACACACACACACACAATAATATTTTAAAGATTAAAAAGTTAGCTGGGCGTGGTGGCGCTGCCTTTAATCCTAGCACTCAGGATGGGCAGAGGCATGGCGGATCTTTGTGAGTTCAAGTGCCAGCTGGTCTATTAGAGTGAGTTCCAGGACAACGCGGGCTACAGGGAGACCCTTTGGCTCAAAAAGACCCAAAAAAAAAAAAAAAGACTTCAAAAAGTAAACCTGGATGTTTGGTATTAATAATAATAACCTAAGTAATGTTAATGATGGCTTCCATTTGCTGAATGTTTACTGTGCTAGTCACTTGTTCTCGTTTTGCCTTCAATTGCTTTGACAAAACACACTCTGGAATAGTACCAACTTGGGTGAGGAAGGAAAGGGTTTATTTTTTCTTATAATTTCCTGGTCACACACAGTTCGTCACTAAGAGAGCCCAAGGTAGGAACTGAAGCAGAGACTGTGGGGGAGTGCTGCTTACTGTCTTTTTTCCCTGGCCCATGCTCAGCCTGCTGTCTTATATAACACAGCAACATCTTGCCAGGTGGAGCTGCCCACAGTGGCTTGGGCCCTCCCACCATCATTCCGAACAATCAAAGAAAATACCCCACAGACAGTCCAATGGAGACAATCCCCAATAGGGGCTCCCTCAAGTAGGGATGTCAAGGCGACAATTTAAACCCTCTCCATCACAGCACTGCTTGAGTATTTTATATCCATCCTGGTATTTATTCTAGCAGTCCTCTGGGTTGATTGTATTGGTTTCACCTACCACACAGGCTCCTGGTATACCAGTAGTGTTCAGATTCAGACCCCATCTCTGACTTTTTTGGTAGCTCCTGTGTTCTTTCCCTGCTGTAATGTAATGTAGAACAGTTTTATAAAGAGATAAAAACCCTCGGTGATATGCTAAGAAGTACATTATTTTGCTCTTTTTACCTTTCATTTTAGGTGCTGGGAAGCCCCCTATGTTTGGTGATTATGAAGCTCAGAGACACTGGCAAGAAATTACTTTTAATTTGCCAATCAAACAATGGTATGCATAATTTTGGCTTGATTTTCCTCTTTGTCATAATTAATATAGAATTACTTGAAGATATTTAAAAGCAAACCACTATTTCCTTCATCTTGATTATCCTGTATAGTCCTGAAAGTTATCCAGGATATAAGGCTGTTAGTCAGGCTAATGCTGTTGAGCTGAAATATTTGAATTCTTTACAAATTTATATTTATTTATTATGTATGTGACATGTGTCTGGGCCACATGCATGGCATGGTGCACGTGTAGGTGGCCAGAGGACAACTTTATTGTATTTGTTTTCCTTTTCTTCTTGCTTATTTTATATGAGTTCCAGGCATAAAACTCAGGTTGCAGTCTTTGTGGCAAAGTGCTTTTCCCCACTGAGCCAGCTCTAAGATAGAATTTTCATGTGAGAATACTGTCTTAGAAGCCCCTCTGGATAAAAGCTAGAAATTTCGAGGGACGTGTGGTGGCGCTAGCCTTTAATCCTAGCACTTGGGGGGCAGACCGGCAGAGGCAGCCCGATCTCTTTGACGTTCAAGGCCAGCGGTTCTACATAGCAAATTCCCTGCTCCAGCTGGGACTAAACGGGGACCCTGTCTCAAAAAGACCCAAAAACAAAAAAAAAGAAAAAAAAAGACACCCCCCCAAAAACTGAAATTTCATCATGAGCTAAAAGTGATTTCTTCCTGTCCCCTTCTCCATACTACTTTTATTAAAACTTATTATGACCTTAGCTGTAGATAAAAACAGAAGAGTCTTGGCAGTAGTAGCTGGATTTATATAGCTAAAAAAGGACAAAANTATATCAATTAAATATATTTTAAAAAGTTATATTTGTTTAACTATATCCGGCAATTACATTTTGAATTATCAAATTTTTAAATCATCTTAGCAAAGAAAATAGATTTAAACTTAATGTTAGGCGAGAATATTATTCAGAGAGTAGTCGCATGCTTTAATCCTCAGCACTTGGGAGGCAGAGGGCAGGACATCTTTGTGAGTTCAAGGCCAGCCTGGTCTTTACAGAGTGAGTTCCAGGACAGCTGGGGCTTACAGGGAGAACCCTGTCTCGAAAAGAAAAAAAAAAAAAAAAAAAAAGAAAATAGATTATAGCATTGCAGTTCTGAATATATAGTATATCATGTTGGTAAAAAGGACTTTAAGCAATAGACTAAACAAGAATTTGAATATGTTATAGTGGCCTTACCTGTGTCAAATCTGGAATCAGCATTGGAAAGTAATTTAATTTCCCTCTTACCTTGCCTGTGGGAAGGCAGTTCTGAGGAGCAGGTAAATGATCAAAGCTAAAATGCAGTCTAGAGGAGGAGAGAGGGAGGGAGTTTATTTCATCCAGGTCTGAAGAATGCAGTTACGTAGTCTCACTCAGTGCTTTGTGTCATTCTACCTGATCAGATGCTAGACTCTGTGAGTTCTGGCTTTGGCTTTTCATTTCTTAAAAAATTTCAACTTAAAAAAATTAAAACAATTAATTTATGTGTATGTGTGTGTATGTCTGTAAGTATATCCCACATGTGCCAAGGTTAGCATCAGGCCCCTTGGAGCTGAAGTTACAGGTGGTTGTGAGCTGTGTGACATGGGTGCTGGGAACTACACTGTAAGATTTTCTGAATACATTTAAATTAAAATATATCTTAGGGTTAAAATGCCCCATAATTTTTCAGAGGAAAGTGTCAGTTTCTTATTCTTAAACCTCAAAGTCAGTGATGAGAGTACTTGCCTAGCCTAGTGTGTTCTGTCCTGAGCATCACAGAAACAACAAAAACAGAAATAAATTCAACCCAAAGAATGAATAAGAAAGGGAGGGTGGACTTCCTAGATGGTTAGTTGGGTTTTACTGCTTTTATATTTTCTCTTTTAAGATTTACGCCATTCCTACCTATTCTTTTTTTTAAAGCTCATTTCTCTCACATGAAAAGTCAGTGTTGGGGCTGGAGAGATGACCTAGCAGTTAAGAGCGCCGACTGCTCTTACAGAGGACCCGGGTTTGATCCCCAGCACCCACATGGCGGCTGAGAACCATCTGTAACTCCAGTTCCAGGGGAATCTGACACCCTCTTCTGACCTCCATGGTATTGCACGACACGGGTGCACAAACCTACATGCAGACAGTACATTCATACACATAAAAAATAAATAAATAAAATTAAAAAAAAGAAAAGTCAATGTGGTTAGTGCAGATATTTTAGGAGAAAGGAAGTAAAAACTAAACTACAGAAATTCCGTGCAAAGGCAGAATTCCTTCTTTTTGTACCAAAGGTAAATGGTCCATCTCTGGGGTCTTTTTGTTTTCTTGAGATACTTTCTCAGTTTGTAGTCCAGGCTGGCCTTGAACTCATGGCTCAGCCTTTTGAATGCTGATTACAGGTATGTGCTTGCACATGAACCGTGCTGTAGATACAATTGACTGAGCCCTCAGAAGTATTCACTCGTGTGATCAAAACTTTAACTTTAGACACTTTGAGCCATATTTTACAGAGAACTGCCCTTTAAAGTGTATTTATCAATTCTGGGCCTAAGAAGCCCTCAGTGGCTCCCTAGTCCATGCCCTCCCTCTCAACCCTCCATCTTTCTACTTGGCTTACTGGGTTCGTTGTTATGATACTGTGCTGAGCTAAATCTTTTTTTTTCCCCTCCCTAGGCAACCTCTCCACAGCTGTAATCAGTTTTTTTTTTTATTGTTTTGAAACGAAGCATCATTTAAAATCCTCTCAACCTCCTAATTCTGAAGAAATGATAATATATTTCTCTGAACAGGGAAATAAGTGAGCAGCTTTGTGGAAAGTGTTCTGGTCCTGGTCTTGTTTTCCTTTCTGAATCTGAAGAACTATGGAGGACTGGAACTGGATGACAGTAGTGGTCTTAATGGGGCTCACAGTACGGTGGACAGTCTCGCTTAATTCTTACTCAGGTAATGCATTAAAATATTTATTTATTTATTTATTTATTTATTTATTTATTTATTTATTTATTTGTGTGCGTGTCTGTAAGTTTATGTCATGTGGAACAGGTACCCACAGAAGCTAGAGGGGTGTTGGATCCACTGGAACTGGAGTTATAGATGGTTGTTAGGTACTATATAGATGCTGGGAACTGAACCCAGGTCCTCTGCAAGAGCAGCCAGTGTTCTTAACCCATGAGCCATCTCTCTAGCCCAGGTGGTGCATTTTTGTTGTTTTAAAGATTGGCCAAAAAAAAAAAAAGCCGGGCGTGGTGGCGCATGCCTTTAATCCCAGCACTTGGGAGACAGAGACAGGCGGATCTTTGTGAGTTCAAGGCCAGCCTGGTTTACAAGGTGAGTTCCAGGACAGCTGGGGCTACAGGGGAAATCCTGTCTCGAAAAGACCAAAAAGAAAAAAAAGAAAGATTGGTAAATATTTTTTTGAGTTGGTTTCTTTTCCTTGTTTTGATAATAGTTTGCAGGGTTTTTTTTTTTTGGCTAAAATGGAAGAATTTTGGGCTTTCTTCTTTTTTTTTTTTTTTTTTTTTTTTTTTTTNTTTTTTTTGGTCTTTTCAAGACAGGGTCTCCCTGTAGCCCCAGCTGTCCTGGAACTCACTCTGTAGACCAGGCTGGCCTTGAACTCACAAAGATCCGTCTGCCTCTGCCTCCCGAGTGCTAGGATTAAAGGCGTGCACCACCATGCCTGGCTATTGAACACTTTTTAAGATGTTTCTCATCCATCTCTAATTCCTCGCTTGTGAAGTCTCTGTTTAGCTCTTTGCTCCATCTTTTGAGTGGGTCATTTGTTTTCTTCTTTGTTTTTTGAATAGTTTATATATTCTGGAAATTAATGCTTTGTCAGATGAATCTATGGTGAAGGTTTTCTCCTACTCTGTGGGTTTTCTCTTCACTTCCTTGATTGTTTCTTTTGATGTACAGAAGCTTTTGAGTTTAATGAGGTTCCATTTGTCAATTGTCAATCTTAATTCTTACACAGCTGCTGTCTGATTTAGGAAGTCTTTTCCTAAAAAAGACTTTTTATTTAATATGTATGAGAAGTGGCCTGCATATATATGTACCGTGCGTGTGAGTGGCTTGCGTGTGTGTAAGTGGACCTTTTGTGCAGTGCCCATGGAGGCCAGAAGAGGGTATCATATCTCCTGCAACTGGAGTTACAGGCAGTTGTGAGCGGTTGTGTGGGTCCTAGGAACCAAACTAAGGTCCTCTTAACTGCAGAGCTATCTCTCCAGCAACATGGGGGGGTCATTGTTTTGAGACATGGTATCCCTGTAGCCCCAGACAGCCTGGAACTTACTTTGTAGACCAGGCTGGCCTTGATCTCACAGAGTTTTGGGATTAAAAAAGCATGAGCCTCCTCTGCTGGCCATACCCAATTTTTTTATTGGTGGGTTTCATTAAGAAAAATTTGGAATGGCTGGGCTACTAGATAGGCAAGTTAAAAAATATTTATTATTCATTCTTTGAGAATTTCATACATGTATTCAGTGTATTTTGATCATATTAGGTCCTTGCTCCCTTTATATTTTATTTTGAGATGAGGTTTCACTCATGTGCCTAGAATGGCCTTGAAAGTACTGTGGAGCCCAGGCAGGGCTGGAGCTCGCCATCCTCCTGCCTCAGCCTATATCAACAGTAGGGATTCCAGAGCTGTATTTACCAGGCTAAGCACTATATAACAATTCTAATATCTGCAGTGTGATTTCATGCTCTGTTTTTGCTGCCTCTGTAACTTTTTATTCTTTCAAGTTTAGTGACCTTTTTTTTTTTGGTCTTTTTGAGACAGGGTCTCCCTGTAGCTCCAGCTGTCTTGGAACTCACTCTGTAGACCAGGCTGGCCTTGAACTCACAAAGATCTGCCTGCCTCTGCCTCCCAAGTGCTAGGATTAAAGGCGTGCGCTACCACGCCCGGCAATTTTTGTTTTTTTAAGGTAAGTTTATGTGCTTGAATATTTTATCTTCGAAAATCCTCTCAGGCCTTTGTTTATTGTGATTTCTCCATGAAGGGTTCTGGTTGTCTACTGCTAGGCACCTGGGGTACTACTAACAAAAGTTGAAGCAACTTATCAACATGCAGTTTCTGTGGGTCATGTATTTGGTATGAATAGAGCCCCAAAGTGGGTGACAGTCAGTAAGCCATGGTCAGAAGTTCTTAGAGGAGTTTTGTGTAGTAAGAGTCAAGGCAGAGCTGGGTATGGTGGCACATGCCTTTAATCCTAGCACTCGGCAGGTGCGTATCTGTGGTGAGGTCAAGGCCAGTCTGGTCTACATAGTGAGTTCAGGACAGCTGGAGCTACAGGGAGACCCTGTCTCAAAAAGACCAAAAAAAAAAA
>VZQC01009277.1:1030856-1075703 GCA_009823505.1 Rhizomys pruinosus | reverse complement strand
GGGGCTACAGGGAGACCCTGTCTCAAAAAGACCAAAAAAAAAAAAAGATTAAAAAGTAAACATGGATGTTTTGTATTAATAATAACCTAAGTAATGTTAATGATGGCTTCCATTTGCTGAATGTTTACTGTGCTAGTCACTTGTTCTAGTTTTCCTTCAATTGCTGTGACAAAACACTCTGACTAGTACCAACTTGGGGAGGAAAGGGTTTATTTTTCTTATATTTCCTGAGTCACACACAGTTCGTCACTAAGAGAGCCCAAGGTAGGAACTTGGCAGGAATCTTGAAGAACACTGCTTACTGGCTTGCTCCCCTGGCCCATGCTCAGCCTGCTGTCTTATATAATACAGAACATCCTGCCCAGGGGTAGCACTGCCCACAGTGGCTTGGGCCCTCCCACATCATTCGACAATCAAGAAAATACCCCACAGTCCAGTGGAGGCAATTCCCCAATTGAGGCTCCCTCAAGTAGGTATGTCAAGGCGACAATTAAACCTCTCCAGCACAGCACTGTTCTGAGTATTTTATATCCATCCTGGTATTTATTCTAGCAGTCCTCTGGGTTGATTGTATTGGTTTCACCTACCACACAGGCTCCTGGTATACCAGTAGTGTTCAGATTCAGACCCCATCTCTGACTTTTTTGGTAGCTCCTGTGTTCTTTCCCTGCTGTAATGTAATGTAGAACAGTTTTATAAAGAGATAAAAACCCTCGGTGATATGCTAAGAAGTACATTATTTTGCTCTTTTTACCTTTCATTTTAGGTGCTGGGAAGCCCCCTATGTTTGGTGATTATGAAGCTCAGAGACACTGGCAAGAAATTACTTTTAATTTGCCAATCAAACAATGGTATGCATAATTTTGGCTTGATTTTCCTCTTTGTCATAATTAATATAGAATTACTTGAAGATATTTAAAAGCAAACCACTATTTCCTTCATCTTGATTATCCTGTATAGTCCTGAAAGTTATCCAGGATAAGCTGTTAGTCAGGATATGCTGTTGAGCTAGAATTTTGAATCTTTACAAATTATTTATTATTATTGTATGTGACATGTGTCTGGGCCACATGCATGGCATGGTGCACGTGTGGTGGCAGAGGACAACTTTATGTAGTTCGTTTTCTCTTTTCTCTTTCTGCTTTTATATGAGTTCCAGGCATAACACTCAGGTTGTCAGGCTTTGTGGCAAGTGCTTTTCCCCACTGAGCCAGCTCTAAGATAGAATTTTCATGTGAGAATACTGTCTTAGAAGCCCCTCTGGATAAAAGCTAGAAATTTCGCCGGGCAGTGGTGGCGCTCGCCTTTAATCCTAGCACTTGGGAGGCAGAGGCAGAGGCAGGCAGATCTCTGTGAGTTCAAGGCCAGCCTGGTCTACATAGCAAATTCCAGGCCCGCTGAGACTAAAGGGAGACCCTGTCTCAAAAAAACCAAAAAAAAAAAAAAAAAGAAACCCCCACAAAAACTAGAAATTTCATCATGAGCTAAAAGTGATTTCTTCCTGTCCCCTTCTCCATACTACTTTTATTAAAACTTATTATGACCTTAGCTGTAGATAAAAACAGAAGAGTCTTGGCAGTAGTAGCTGGATTTATATAGCTAAAAAAGGACAAAAAGGGAGGTTTGGACATGTTTTCAATTGAGAAAGTCACCCTTGTCCCTTTGGTCATGTCTCTATATGCTGCATTGAATGGGCCCTGGCACATGGCAGACCCTCCATAAACACCTCTGGAAGGGATGAGTATTTATTTGCCCTTTTTAACGTGGTTCCATTTCCATTGCTTTCTCTGTGGTACAAGGAGAGGTCAGCTCCACCCTTGAGGGATTTCATGGTATGGTATGTCTGGTACCTTCCCTTTTGTAGAACTCAGAAAACATCATAGAAGTTTTTATTATTATTGTCAACCACTAAGTGGGAGGCTTGACAGAGGGTTTCTTAGGAATGTTTGAGATGTAAAAATGTGAAGCAGGTAGGTGCGAGTCAGATTGCCTGAATTCAGATGCTATCTCTGTTTACTAGTGATGTGACCTTTGGCAAATTATTTAATGTTCTCTTCCAGTTTTATTACTTGCAGAATGGAAGTAATCATCTACATATTTCACTGGGTTTTTGTGAAGATCAGATGGAATAATAGATGTAAAGCACTCAGACCAATGCCTGACATGTAATGAGCTTGTGATAAATGTTACCCATGGTTATATCATATTGAAATTTGTGCCTATGGGCTGGGGATGTGGCTTATTGGTACCCTGCTTACCTAGCATGTGAGGCCTTGGGTTCAGTCCCCAGCACTGCTAAAAATGAAATTTGTGCTTGGGAACTGGACATGTTGGTATAGGCATAGGTAGATAGGAGGCAGAGGCAAGAAGATTACAAGTGCATGAGTTCTACACAAGCCTGGGACACATAGCAAGACCCTGTCCCAAAAAAGAAAAAAAAAGAAATTTCATGCCTGTCATTTTTACTGAATATATTCTTTATCTTTATCCCCATTCCTTTCATTTTGAACCCATTATGCTAAATACTCTGCCACTGAGCTATATTCCCAGTTTCTTCTTTTTTTAATATAATACTTTTATTGATGCTTTGTGTATTTCATACATCATTTTTCAGTTCAATTTAGACATAATTCCCTTTCCCTTCCCCCCACCCCACCCCAGTTCATGCAGTCTACCATATATGTCCTATGTCTTTCGCATTTTTAATATTATTCCAAAATATGCATATATACACTCCATACATAAGTCAAAATTAAAAATTCTGAAAATAAACTGTAGGTTGATTCCTAAACACATTTAGAGATTCACATTTTAACAGTAAATTTGCATGCAGATATAAAGTCGTGTAACTTTACATTCTTTTTTTAGAGTATGACTACATCTCCTCCATCTATATATGGTAATTACAAGGTGTGAGTATAAGTGGTAAGACAATTCTAGAGCCTATTTATAGATTCACATTGTAATAGCACATTTGCTTTCAGATACAATGAGATATAATAGTAAAGTTGTTCAGTTTGTCTACCAACTGGGGATTTGGTGTTAGCATCCACAAATGAGGGAAACCATTCAAAAGAGCTGGATCCAACCCAAATGCCCCTCAACAGATGACTGGATAACAAAAATGTGGTACATCTACACAATGGAGTTCTATGCAGCGATAAAGAAAGATGACATCATGAGCTTTGCTGGTAAATGGATGGAACTTGAAGCAATTATACTAAGTGAAGTAACACAGCCCCAGAGGAAAAAAAAAGGCAAATGGTATTCCCAGTTTCTTACTGAATGTGTCCTGATGATAGTTGGTACCATTATTTACTCTATGGCTGGTGGATTCTTTTAGACTGGCTGTTCATAACATTCTGTTAAATGCTTTGGTCATTGTTTTCATATAACTTTTATTATAGAGTTTCCTTTATTAATTGTTTCCTATACTCCACTTAGAGTTTGCAGTGTTTTAGATAGAAAGTTCAGCCAAATATTTGGCACTATTCTTTTCTCATTTTTCAGTGTTGATTAAACCCAGAGCCTTGCTCATGCTAGCAAGGTTCTCTACTTTCAAGCTGTATCCCTTGCCCTTGGTGTTATTTGTTGCTCTATTTTGAGCATCTTTCAGATCTTGACATTGATTTAATTAATGAGTATCACTGTTTAGATTTACTATTATTATTATTATTATTATTATTATATTTTTTGAGGCAAGGTCTATATAGCCCTGGCCTCAAACTCACTATAGACCAGGTTGGCCTGGAACTTACAGAGCTTTGCCTGCCTCTGCCTCCACATGGCTGAGATTAAAGGTGTGTATCACTATACCTGGAGATTATCTATCTATCTCTCTCTCTCTCTCTCTCTCTCTCTCTCTCTCTCTATCTATCTATCATCTATAGTTATATTGTTTTGTTTTGAGACAGAGTCTAACAATGTAGTATTGGCTGGTCTGGAACTTGCTGTGTAGATCAAGTTGGCCTTGAACTCACAGAGATCTGCTTGCCTCTGCCTTCTGAAAGCCAGGATTAAAAAAGTGTGCACTATCATGCCTAGCTTACTAAGATATTCTTAATGTTCATGTGTTTCTTTGGTAAAATAAGGTAATATTTGCTAAGACAAATTAGACTTTGCTTTTTAGCTTTGTAATTGTTTTCTAAAAATTTTATGGATAAGATAACCTTATTCTTGGCTATTGTTTTGTTGAGTAGTTCTCAATAAAGGTTCTGCTATAAAAAGTAAATGTACTTAGTATTGAAAGAAAAGAGGCCTCCTCAGTTCTGAAGGCTCAAAAGCATGCTGCCATTATCACTCAACTCTGGCTGGGGGTGGGGGTGTGTCATAGCAACATGTTAGTGAGAATATTTGCAGAAGTCATATGGCAAGGCAGACAGATTTAGGAGTCAGGCTTGCTCTTTTTTAAAATTTTTATTTTTTATGTGTATGAATGTACTATCTACATGTAGGTTTGTGCACCCGTGTCCTGCAGTGTCACGGAGGTCAGAAGAGGGTGTTGGATTCCCCTGGAACTGGAGTTAAAGACGGTTCTTAGCCGCCATGTGGGTGCCGGGAATCAAACCTGGGCACCTCTGCAAGAGCAGTTGGTGCTCTTAACCACTAGACCATCTCTCCAGCCCCAGCCTTGCTATTTTATAACAACTCACTTTACCAAACAACTAACTTGCCATCTTAAACTGGCATCCATGGGGTTGGAGAGATGACTTTGCAACCAGCTCTTACAGGGGACTCAGGTTCGATTCCCAGCACCCACATGGAAGCTATTAACTGTCCTAACTCCAGTTCCAGGGGATCCTCTTCTGATCTCTGCAGGCATTGCACAACAGGAGTGCCCTTACACACATGCAGGCAATGTACTTATACACATAAAATAAAAATAATAAGTAAATAAAATATGAAAAACCACTGGCATTCATGCCTTTCAAAGACGTGTCCCCAGTGGCCTACTTCCCTCCCACTAGGGCCCACCCCTTTCAAGGTCCATCACCTCGCTGCTGCCATCCTGAGGAACAGCTTCTAACAGAAACACTACTCTATGCCACAGCAGCATGCATGTCTAGAATAAGGTTTAAGTTACAAAGTAGGTACAGTAAGATTCATAATAAGAATAAAATAGAAAAATGATAGTATACTGTAATAAAATTGCCAGCATCACTACTCCTGTGCTTTGGGGCCAATATTATGTAAAATAAAGGTTATTTGAGTGTAGGCACTATAATTTTGTGACAGTTCTGATAATGAAGAAAGCTACAGATATGACTGACAGGTAGCTTTATACAATGTGAGTGTGTTAGATGAGGGGAAATTAGTTTCCTAGGAAGGATGGAGTGGGAAAGCATGGATTGTCATGCTACTCAGAGTGATTGCAGTTTCTGAATTTTCTGGTTAATATTTTTAGACCACAGCGAACTGAGGTAGTGAAATAATGAAATAACAGAAAGCAAAACCCTACCTTAAATATTAAAAAAAATCAGAAATGTCTAATTCAAAGAAAGAATATACAGTTAATAGTCTGCAAGTCATGAAAAATTACGTAGTACCTAATGTGACCTCATTGACAGATCTCTCCTAGTGCATGGAGCACATTTTGCAGCAAGGAATGGAAAGCCCGAGCCAGCTGGCCATGGTAGGGTGTAGTTCCATGTCCTCAGGGGGCTGAGGCAGGTGGATCCTGAGTCCTATGGGGAGGTGTAGTCTCTTGTACTAGAGAGACTGAGGCAGCTGGATCCCAGTGCAGCCTGGACAGATAGTGACTTAAGCAACAAAGTAATTACTGAACTGCAGACTAGCAAAATGTCTCAAGGATAGCGAAGGCTTGAGCTTTCTTGTTCCTTTCTGCTCTTGGCTTGTCAAACTTGTGTCTTGAGTCCTTTTATCCTGTAATCATTAGATAGCTGCCTGGGTTATAAGCATTGCAGTATTATAAAATAATGTTAAAGGCAAGAATAATAAATACTTTCTTTTTAGTGCTTGTTGAGGGGTACAAATCTTTCCCATCTTTGAAACAGTCATTAACAGAGGAATTGCCTGGATTAGTGCAGGCATGGTTTTATATATGCCAGGAGGGAGTCCACCTTCCCTGAACACAATTTCAGAACAAAATTGCAGTTTTATAAATCACAAGATTTGGTGAAAATAGCTATTTATTTTGGCATTATTTATAGTAATGAGGAAGCTGAAACATTCAATGTCACTAAGTAGAGAAATGATACATTTCATATGCATTTGCTTTTCCTAGGAAATTCTCTGTACTCTCCTTTCCTCCCATCTCCCCTCCCCCCAGGGTCTCGTGTAGTAGAGGACGTTGTCCCCAGACTTGCTCTGTAGCTGAAGATAATCTTGAACTCTCAATCCGCCTGCCTCTAGCTCCCAAGTGTTGGGATTACAGGGCTCTGGTTTTATTCAGTCCAGGGGGTGGAACCCAGGGCGCCTTTCATGCTCAGCCTACAGAAGACAGTTTTAATGGGTACCAGTACTACAGTATCTTTCACATACTTTTACCATATTTAATAATGCCAAACTTTTTTTTTTAATTTTATTTATTTCTGTATGTGTATGAATGTACTGTCTGCATGCAAGTCTGTGCATCCGTGTCATGCAATGCTGCGGAGGTCAGAAGACGGTGTTGGATTCCCCTGGAACTGGAGTTCTCCTGGAATTGGAGTTTTAGACGGTTCTCGGCCGCCATGTGGGTGCTGGGGATCCAACCCGGGTCCTCTGTAAGAGCGGTCGGCGCTCTTAACCACTAGGCCATCTCTCCAGCCCCAATAATGCCAAACTTTTCAAATTAGTGTTTATCATTTTAAAATACATTTATTGAAGGGAGACCCTGTCTCAAAAATACCAAAAAAAATACATTTATTGATTGCTCTCAAAATTGCATATTCATTTCTTTCCCCCATGTCTCTTAATGTATTATCTGTTTCTGAAGTGATAGAGGTAATAATGGTCTATGTTTGGGTTTGAGACAGGTTCTTACTATACAGTCCAGGCTTGCCTTGGACTATGTCAGTTCTCCTGAATCAGCTTCTGGGATTACAGGTGGGGTACCACCGTACCTCTCTAGTTATTACTGTAATTTAAAAATAAAAGTTATAGCTGGATGTGGTGGCACATGCCTTTACTCTCAGCACTTGGGAGGCAGAGGCAGGCAGATCTCTGTGAGATCAATGTCAGCCTGGACTCTGTAGTGAGTTCCAGGCTAGCCAGAAAAAAGGAGACCCTGTCTCAAAAAGACAAAACAAAATAAAACAAAACAAAACTCTAAACAAAACCCTAAACAAAACAAAACCCCAAAATCCCCAGTTACGTTAATTTTACCACACAGGTGGATTTTATTACCAACATTTTTTAGGTTAGAGCCTGGGCCTAGCTTATCATGATGTTCTCTCCAGTGTCCCAGAAGCTTGCAGTGGGCGTGGGCTGTAGAGTTAGTAACTAATCTGGAGAAGTACTCCCTTCTAGGGCTTCAGTTTCCTATCGTATTTTTTTGCCCTTCCCCCTCCCCCTCCCCCTCCCCCTCATTTTCCTTCTCTTCTTCATCCTCTTCCTCTTCCTCTTCCTCCTCTTCCTTCCCCTCTTCCTCCTTCTCTTCTATCTCCTCTTTTTTTTTTTCCTTGAGACAGGGTCTCACTTTGTAGCCCTGGCTGACCTGGAACTCACAATGTACACCAGGCTGGCCTTGAACTCACCTGCCTGCCAGGTGCTGGGAATAAAGGTAGATGCCACCACATCTAGCTGTTGTTTTTTTTTTAATTTTTGTTTCTTTTTTTTTAAATTTTATTTATTTTTGTATGTGTATGAGTGTACTGTCTGCATGTAGGTTTGTGCACCCCTGTCATGCAATGCCACAGAGGTCAGAAGAGGGTGTCAGATTCCCCTGGAAATGGAGTTCTCCTGGAATTGGAGTTACAGACGGTTCTCAGCCGCCATGTGGGTGCTGGGGATTGAACCCGGGTCCTCTGCAAGAGCAGTCGGTGCTCTTAACCGCTAGACTATCTCTCCAGCCCAAAATTTTTGTTTCTTAAGACAAGGTCTTGCTCTATACTCCTAGCTGGTCTGGTACTTGCTGTGCAGACCCCCTTCATAACTCTACAGGTGCTGGGAATACAGGTGTGTGCCACCATACCTGTCTTGGTTTTTTCTTGGGAGTGGCTTTCAACTCCTGGAGTTCATTTGGAGTTTCTTGCTGTATGTTTCTCTTGTATGGCCACTTACTAAAACTTGACAACTTGCTTCTTTGAAGCCAGGGAGGGGAAGTCATTCTAGCATATTGTCCAGTGAGACAGAACCATATATAAATCATATATATATATATATATATATATATATATATATATATACACACAGGAGTGGTGTCCTATCCCATTTACTGTATTTGTCCACACAGGAAAGGGATTGTTACATACTCAAGGGCCTGAACACTAGAGGATGTTCATGGAGATGACCTTAAAGTCTATATATCACATAATATTGCTCAATTTAATGTTTTGTCCTATGTAAGAGTCGGTGCTCTTAACCACTAGGCTATCTCTCCAGCCCCTGGCTTGGAGATTCTTAGACATTGCTTCTTGGCTTCTAGTCTGAGCTGCACATGTGACTCAGAATTTCTCGTGTGGATGTTTCTGCTGGAGCACACAACTGCCACCAACTAGTACTATACCATAGTGCCCTGTGCCCGGATCCCTTGGCTTTCTAGCATGCTTTGAACAGTTTATTAATCCTTTGCCCTAAACCTACATTTTAAGAACAGGCCATCTAGATATTAACAATACATTGTTAAAATATTTTAAAATTTATTTCTTGAGAATTTCATACACACACACACATATAGCATATTTTCATCATATATACTTCCTGCTCCCTTCTTCCAACTTCTCTTGGACAACACCCATGTCACCCTCCAACTTCATGTCCCCCTTTTTTGGGGGGGGACATCTTTTTGAGGCAGGATCTTTCTGTAGCCCCAGGTGGCCTGGAATTCACTCTATAGACCAGGCTGGCCTTGAACTCAAAGAGATCTGCCTGCCTCTGCCTCCTGTGTGCTGGGATAAAAGGTGTGCCACATCACACCTGGGTTGCGTCTTTTTTTTTTTTTTTTAACCCACTGAATCCAGTTAGAACTGCCAGTATGTACACCGGTGTAGGGACAACCACTGGAGCATGGGCAGCCTGCCAGGGCCACTTTTCTAAAGAAAACTGACTCTCCCTCTCCTAACAGCCTTCAGCTGCCACTAACTCCTCAACTAGAAATGGGGCTTGGTGAGACCCTCCTGATGGGGCTCTTGCTTGCATGGTGGAACACGCCTTTAATCCCAGCACTTAGAAGGCAGCATCAGCAGGCCAATCTCTATGAGATCAAGGCCAGCTGGGGCTATAGGGAAACCCTGTCTCAGTAAGACCAAAAAGAGAAAAAAAAAAAAAGGTATTTTAATCCTGAAATGAGATGTTGTGTGACCCATTTGAAGCAAGTTTACGAATTATCATTTGTGGGTTATATAGTTTGGTCTGCATTGTTGTGAATTAATCCTGTGATTGAGAAAGTACATTGATTGGAAGAAGTTGCTTAACTATAAAGGACATAGAATATAAACTTTATTTTTAGAGACATAGTAATTTTTTGTAGTTCTTTCATATTTTGGCTAGTCAGAGGAGCCTAGCAATTTATGAACATTAGACCTAGTTTTCCTGTTAATTCACAGAATCTTTTCTATAGTATGACCTCATCACATGGCAGTTGAATTATTTTCACAGTAAAGTCTGCTTATTCTATAAAGCATTTCTTTTTCCATATGCTATATCTTCATGAATTTTTTGATACTAGCTTTTTAGTTTTTAAAATTATACTATTAAAAATATTGTTTCTTGGCGCTGGGGAAATGGCTAAGTATTTTAAGAGCACATACTACTTTTGCAGAGGACCCAGGTTCAGTTCCCAGCTCCCAGACTGGGTGCCTTACAACTGCCTGTGACTTCAGTTCAAGGTCATCTAACATCTTCTGGTCTCCATGGTTACCTGCATGCATGTGGTGCACATACATATACTCAGGCAGACACACACAATGCATATAAAATAAGTTTCAAAAAGTATTGTTTCTATAAATTTGTCAGACTATCACATACAAATTGTTTTCATTGCATATTTTTTGTTGTGTGAACATCAGTCATTGAGTGAATCTAAGACTTGAGTAACAATAAATCCCAGACACCTGGGACAATCCTGTTTTGTAACTGATGTCACAGTGTAATTATTAATATTTTAATTAGGTAAACCATTATGCTTAATTATAATTAGATGATATGAGATGCTCAATTATGCCCTGAATATCAATAATGGAATGGTGCTTTCTTTTATTTTCAGGTATTTTAACAGTAGTGATAACAACTTACAGTATTGGGGATTGGATTACCCACCTCTCACAGCCTACCATAGTCTCTTATGTGCCTATGTGTAAGTTTTTCTTCTTTAATATAACTCTGCTCTTGGTAGACACTGTAAGGATCAGTGTGATCTGCCTTTATTTAAGAAAAGAGATTGCCTTTCGCTTCTATTGTATTGTGTTACAAGTGAGTTTAATAAATACTGCCAGAATTTGATATTTTTATATTTTGTGGAGGACAGTCTAAAAAGAAGTACAAAAACTGGACTTAATTGGAAGTAGGGATAACACTAATTGAACTGGGCTACTGAGAACTGTATCTGTGAATTGCTTGTCCATAGGAAAGATTTTCTTTTTATGCAGTGGCCCAAATAAATGAAAAATATAGGTCTAAATGGGCTTCTGACTAATCTGTCAAATTAGAAATTAATTTTGGCAGTGTTTCACTTAGGACTTAAGATGCAGGATTGGTACTTCTCTTGTGAAGTAGTGTGTAGATGAGGACCTGACCTGTTCTACCCTATAGAACCAATTCATCTCAGATTTTGTGTGTGTCAGCAGAAATCTAAGTAACTTCTTCACAATAGCTCCTGAGCTTAATTTCCATGTTTTATTATTTCATTTTTTTTTTTTTTTTTTTTTTTTTTTTTTTTTTTTGTCTGTTCGAGACAAGGTCTCCCTGTAGCCCCAACTGTCCTGGAACTCTCTCTGTAGACCAGGCTGGCCTTGAACTCACAAAGATCCACTTGCCTCTGCCTCCCAAGTGCTAGGATTAAAGGCGTGCACCACCATGCCCGGCTATTTCAGCTTTAACTGTTTCTTTCTTCTTTCTTTTTTCTTTCTTCTTTCTTTCTTTCTTTCTTTCTTTCTTTCCTTTCTTCTTCTTTCTTTCTTTCTTTCCTTTCTTCCTTTCCTTCCTTCTTCCTTCTTCCTTCCTTCCTTCCTTCCTTCCTTCTTTTTTTTTTTTTTATGTTTGTTTGTTTGTTTGTGCACCCGTGTCGTGGCAATGCTGCAGAGGTCAGAAGAGGGTCTCGGATTCCCCTGGAACTGGAGTTCTCTGGAATTGGAGTTACAGACGGTTCTTAGCCGCCATGTTGGTGCTGGGGATCGAACCTGGGTCCTCTGCAAGAGCAGTCGACATCTACCCGCCTAGGCTATCTCTCCAGCCCCTGTTTCCTATTTGTAAAGTAAACTTTCCTGGATTGAAAATAAGTTCCTAAGCATCATGATTATTTATAATTTGAGGTGTTCACTGTATAATACAATTGAAAAATCTCATTTACCAATAATGATAGTTTAGTTTTATGTAGAATTTGTGATAATTATCCTTTTATTATAGCCAGTTATAACTGAAGAGATATATAAACAAAATATTTTTAATAAATGAAATGGATATCAGATTATTTTCATGCTGAAATGGTGGAAGTAGGACTTCTGTGTGTTACATGGTTTTGCTGGAAGATTAGCATAGCAGATGAGAGCCTTGGTGAGTTTTACATGATTAAGTACAGAGCAGAGCTTCAGCAGTGACTGTTAAGAGCACAGCCATTTTCAGTCTTATGTGAGGAGAAATGTAGTACATAGATATGTGCTTGTTGATTTGCAGGGCAAAGTTTATAAATCCGGACTGGATCGCTCTTCATACATCACGTGGATATGAGAGTCAGGCACATAAGATCTTCATGCGTACCACAGGTAAAAGAGCAGTCAGTTCTGATTGCAAAATTATTTATTTTTTTGAGTCAGGGTTTCCCTATAGCCCAGCTGGCATGGAACTCACTCTGTAGATAGGCTGGCTTAAACTCACAGAGATCCACTTGCCTCTGCCTCCCTCCTGATTGCTAGGGTTAAAGGCGTGGACTACCACACCTGGCTTAAAGACAGTTCTTAGCCACTATTAGTGGCTGGGAATCGAACTGGGTCCTCTGCAAGAGCAGTCGGCACTCTTAACTGCTGAGCCATCTCTCCAGCCCGCAAAATCACATTTTTTAAAACCAATTTTGGACAAAGCCATCCTGGTCTACATAGTTGAGCTCCATGCCAGCTGGGACTAAAGGGAGACCCTGCATCAAAAAGACCCCCCCCCCAAAAAAAAATTTGGACAAATTGATAAAAAAAGTTATTGTTTTAGTGACTTTAAAATTATACAACATATACATGTATATATGTGTATATGTTATAAGACTAGAAGTATATGCAAGCTAAAAACAGAGTGAAAGGAATAATTTTGCACATTTTACAATTAATGTCTCAATGGAATATTCTTTCCTTATTTTAAGCTGAGGAAGCTACTGAGGCACAGTTTTAGAGACAGATAGCTGGCCTGAGGTCAGATAGGTAGACATGGAAGCTTTCCATGTGTAGGCTATTGCTTTCATATCTGAACTCTAGGTTCCTCTCATCTTTTTCTTTCTTTTTTTAAAATATTTTGTTTATTATTTTTCTTTTTATGTGTATCGTGTGTATTTGTTGTATGTGTGCCCTGTTTCAGTGCCTACTGAGGTCAGAAGAAGTCATCAGATCCCTGGGAACTGGAGTTATGGACAGTTGTTAGCTGCCCTGTGGATGCTGGGAATTGAACCCAGGTTCTCTACAAGAGCAGCCAGTGTCTTAACTGCTGAGCCATCTCTCCAACCATCTTCTTCTTTATTTTTATTTTTATTTTTATTTTTATTTTTATTTTTTGGTTCTTTCTGAGACAGGATCTCCCTTTAGTCCCAGCTGGCCTGGAGCTCACTATGCAGACCAGGCTGGCATTGAAGTCACAGAGATCTGCCCACCTCTGCCACCTCTGCCTGGGATTATGGTATGCACCACCATGCCCAGATATACTTTCTTTTAAAATATTTTATTTTATTTTTTTATTTATGTTATGTAGCATAGTATGTGCTCATGTGGTGATGTCATGCAGTGCCTGTAGAAGTCAGAAAAGGGCGTTGGATATCCTTGAGTTAGGGAGGCTGTTAACCACCATGTGGGTGCTGGGAATTGAACCCAGGTCCTCTGCAAGAGCAGCCAGTGCTCTTAACCTCTGAAACCTTCTCTCCAGCCCCCCATCTACACTTTCTGTAGGGTATGGGTGAAGGTACACTGTGCTGTAGAAGAGTAACAAAAATTATGGAGTACTTCTTGGTGCCTGGGAATGCGAGAGGACCAATGTCAAGGCCTGAGTATCCCAAATCACATATGGAGGCCAGACCATGACTGGCACTCAAAGGAGGTGAGAAGTGCATTCTTGAGAATTGGTCCTCCCAAGACTAGAATCAGTAAATGACTGAAACTTCACCTGTCCTCAGTATAAGCTTAGCACAGAGTCCAAAACCTTGGACCTGGGGCAGGGGGTTGTGGGGAGTGCAGCCAGTTAGAGAAGGCTGAAACGCTGCCCACATGATCTTTCCATCCTTCAATCGCCCACCTCGCCCACCCCAGAGGAATGTGGAACTGTGGTTCACAGTTGGGGATCACAGCTTGAAGTTCACAGAAGCAGTTTATAGCTTAGGTTTATGGGATGGGACCACATTCAGGTGAGAGGGGACCACAGTTCCAGGTACACTGAGGGGAACACAACTTTTAGGAGGGTCATGTTATGCAGTGCTTACTATTTCCTGTCTCCATTGTTCTGTCCACATGATTACAGTGGTTAACTAAAAGCATCTTGGCATCTGTGCAACAGAGGCAACAGTTAGTTGCTGGCTTGACTTTCTCGCTAGAAGAAAAAAAAAAGATGTTTTCTCTTCGATTTTTTTTTTTTTTTTTTTTTGTATTTTTGAGACAGGGTCTCCCTGTAGTCCCAGCGGCCCTGGAACTNTTCTTTCTTTCTTTCTTTCTTTCTTTCATTCTGTCTTTCTTTCTTTCTTTCTTTCTTTCTTTCTTTCCTTTCTTCCTTCCTTCCTTCCTTCCTTCCTTCCTTCCTTCCTTCCTTCCTTCCTTCCTTTATTATTTTTGTATGTGTATGAATGTACTGTTTGCATGCACCCGTGTCGTGCAATGCTGCAGAGGTCAGAAGAGGGTCTCGGATTCCCCTGGAACTGGAGTTCTCCTGGAATTGGAGTTACAGACGGTTCTTAGCCGCCATGTTGGTGCTGGGGATCGAACCTGGGTCCTCTGCAAGAGCAGTCGACACTCTTACCCGCTAGGCTATCTCTCCAGCCCCTGTTTCCTATTTTGTAAAGTAAACTTTCCTGGATTGAAAATAAGTTCCTAAGCATCATGATTATTTATAATTTGAGGTGTTCACTGTATAATACAATTGAAAAATCTCATTTACCAATAATGATAGTTTAGTTTTATGTAGAATTTGTGATAATTATCCTTTTATTATAGCCAGTTATAACTGAAGAGATATATAAACAAAATATTTTTTTAATAAATGAAATGTGATATCAGATTATTTTCATGCTGAAATGGTGAAGTAGGACTTCTGTGTGTTACATGGTTTTGCTGGAAGATTAGCATAGCAGATGAGAGCCTTGGTGAGTTTTACATGATTAAGTACAGAGCAGAGCTTCAGCAGTGACTGTTAAGAGCACAGCCATTTTCAGTCTTATGTGAGGAGAAATGTAGTACATAGATATGTGCTTGTTGATTTGCAGGGCAAAGTTTATAAATCCGGACTGGATCGCTCTTCATACATCACGTGGATATGAGAGTCAGGCACATAAGATCTTCATGCGTACCACAGGTAAAAGAGCAGTCAGTTCTGATTGCAAAATTACTTTTATTTTTTTGAGTCAGGGTTTCCCTATAGCCCCAGCTGGCATGGAACTCACTCTGTAGACTAGGCTGGCTTAAACTCACAGAGATCCACTTGCCTCTGCCTCCCTCCTGATTGCTAGGGTTAAAGGCGTGGACTACCACACCTGGCTTAAAGACAGTTCTTAGCCACTATTAGGTGCTGGGAATCGAACTGGGTCCTCTGCAAGAGCAGTCGGCACTCTTAACTGCTGAGCCATCTCTCCAGCTCCGCAAAATCACATTTTTTAAAACCAATTTTGGACAAAGCCATCCTGGTCTACATAGTGAGCTCCATGCCAGCTGGGACTAAAGGGAGACCCTGCATCAAAAAGACCCCACCCCCCAAAAAAAAATTTGGACAAATTGATAAAAAAGTTATTGTTTTAGTGACTTTAAAATTATACAATCATATACATGTATATATGTGTATATGTTATAAGACTAGAAGTATATGCAAGCTAAAAACAGAGTGAAAGGAATAATTTTGCACATTTTACAATTAATGTCTCAATGGAATATTCTTTCCTTATTTTAAGCTGAGGAAGCTACTGAGGCACAGTTTTAGAGACAGATAGCTGGCCTGAGGTCAGATAGGTAGACATGGAAGCTTTCCATGTGTAGGCTATTGCTTTCATATCTGAACTCTAGGTTCCTCTCATCTTTTTCTTTTCTTTTTTTAAAATATTTTGTTTATTATTTTTCTTTTATGTGTATCAGTGTATCACCTGCATGTATGTAAGTGCACCTGTGCCATTCAGTGCCTACTGAGGTCAGAAGAAGTCATCAGATCCCTGGAACTGGAGTTATGGACAGTTGTTAGCTGCCCTGTGGATGCTGGGAATTGAACCCAGGTTCTCTACAAGAGCAGCCAGTGCTCTTAACTGCTGAGCCATCTCTCCAACCATCTTCTTCTTTATTTTTATTTTTATTTTTATTTTTATTTTTATTTTTTTGGTCTTTCTGAGACAGGATCTCCCTTTAGTCCCAGCTGGCCTGGAGCTCACTATGCAGACCAGGCTGGCATTGAAGTCACAGAGATCTGCCCACCTCTGCCACCTCTGCCTGGGATTAATGGTATGCACCACCATGCCCAGATATACTTTCTTTTTAAAATATTTTATTTATTTTTATTTATTTTATGTATATTAGCATATTGCCTACATGTATGTGTCATGCAGTGCCTGTAGAAGTCAGAAAAGGGCGTTGGATATCCTTGAGTTAGGGAGGCTTGTTAACCACCATGTGGGTGCTGGGAATTGAACCCAGGTCCTCTGCAAGAGCAGCCAGTGCTCTTAACCTCTGAACCTTCTCTCCAGCCCCCCATCTACACTTTCTGTAGGGTATGGGTGAAGGTACACTGTGCTGTAGAAGAGTAACAAAAATTATGGAGTACTTCTTGGTGCCTGGGAATGCGAGAGGACCAATGTCAAGGCCTGAGTATCCCAAATCACATATGGAGGCCAGACCATGACTGGCACTCAAAGGAGGTGAGAAGTGCATTCTTGAGAATTGGTCCTCCCAAGACTAGAATCAGTAAATGACTGAAACTTCACCTGTCCTCAGTATAAGCTTAGCACAGAGTCCAAAACCTTGGACCTTGGGGCAGGGGGTTGTGGGGAGTGCAGCCAGTTAGAGAAGGCTGAAACTGCTGCCCAATATCAGAAAATTTTCCATCCTTCAATCAGCCCACCTCCAGAGGAATGTGGAACTGTGGTTCACAGTTGGGGATCACAGCTTGAAGTTCACAGAAGCAGTTTATAGCTTAGGTTTATGGGATGGGACCACAGCTTCAGGTGAGAGGGGACCACAGTTCCAGGTACACTGGAGGGGACCACAACTTTTAGGAGGGTCATGTTATGCTAGTGCTTACTATTTTCCTGTCTCCATTGTTCTGTCCACATGATTACAGTGGTTAACTAAAAGCATCTTGGCATCTGTGCAACAGAGGCAACAGTTAGTTGCTGGCTTGACTTTCTCGCTAGAAGAAAAAAAAAAGATGTTTTCTCTTCGATTTTTTTTTTTTTTTTTTTTGTTTTTTTTGAGACAGGGTCTCCCTGTAGTCCCAGCTGCCCTGGAACTGACTTTGTAGACCAGACTGGCCTTGAACTCACAAAGATCCGCCTGCCTTTGCCTCCCAAGTGCTAGGATTAAAGGCATGTGCCACCACACCCGGCTGTCTCTTCGAATATTTTTAAGCTCAAGTCAGATCAAAGCAAGAATGTTGAACATATTGATTAAATGTATGAATCTGTTGTAAACAATTAAGAGAAGACTTATGATGTAGCATTTATCACCAGGTCTTGGTGAAGGAAATGAAAAGGGCTGATTGTGTCAGGGATCTGCCTTGGGTAGGAGGAGCTTGTGTCAATAAAATTCTCTCTTAAGGTTGGAGGAAGAAAGTGGTTGTTGGAAGTAATGGGTTGCTGGAGATTGATGGAATCATGTTTAAAATTATTTGTTTGCTTTTCAGTTTTCATTGCTGATCTGCTGATTTACATACCTGCAGTGGTTTTATACTGTTATTTTTTAAAAGAAACCTCAGCTAAGAGAAAGGTACGTTTTAAAGCACCTCAGCATTTCATCTCTGAAATGTTTTCTTTATTACTAGCCTCTTAAGGATAAACTTTAAAGAAGCCCTGCTTTGGAAGAGTAGTAGGATAATTAGGCACATTTTAGCTTATGTCCATTAATTTTCATTTAGAAAACATCAGTTTGTCTTACAATAATTATTTTACTGCCCTGTTATAGAATAAGATGCACTTTAGAAGTTATGTACTGTTGAACCACACTGATTTATAAGCTGAATTTATTGCTCAGCTTATAAATCAGAATTTTGAGCTGGTTTGTGATAGTGACTAAACTGAAAGGCATTTGACATTTGTGGATCCTTTCTTGTCATTATCAAGCATACTGTTTTGACCATTTTACATTGAATGATAGGTTAATCCTTAGATTAACGTCTACGATGTTATATCTTCTTTTAACAAATACCTTTCAGAAATTTTTACATATCGATGTGTCCTTTGTTGCCTCCATGAAAATTTAGTGTCTAAATAGTGGGTTTTTTTTTTTTTTTTTTTTTTTTGAGGCAGGGTCTCCCTTTAGTCCCAGCTGGCCTGGAGCTCACTATGTAGATCAGGCTAGCCTGCCTGCCTTTGCCTCCCAAGTGCTGGGATTAAAGGTGTGCGCCACCATGCCCAGCCTAAGATGGTTCTTAGCCACCATGTGGGTGCTGGAATTCAAACCTGGATCCTCTGCAAGAGCAGTCAGTGCTCTTAACTGCTGGGCCATCTCTCCAGCCCGTCTACTGGATAAAATGAAAGGATGGTGTCTTGGGAAAATGGGGACATCTGCTACTACATTAATGCAGAGTACACTTTCACTCTGTTGTAGTAATGTATTATTTCACGTTATTTTTCTTTACAGATTGCTAGTGCATTATGCATATTGCTGTATCCGGGCCTCATTCTTATCGACTATGGACATTTTCAGTATCCTTTATGAATACAGAAATAAAATCAATTATATATTATGACATCGAGGCACAATTCATAATATTGACATCTGGTAATAGCATATATGCTAGTGAGCAATGAAAATTTGCACTGACTTGTTTAGGCATAGGTAAAATGAGTAGTTGTTTCAGATACTGCACGGTTCCACTCATGTTCTTTAATTTCTTTGATACCACTGTGTCTGGCTTGTTAATCATATTTTTAACTTCTAATTAAATTTTTCTTTTTTCCTTTTGAATAAAAAGCCTTATTTTTATTTTATGAGTATATTGCCTGCATGTATGTACGTGCACCCTTGTTGTGCAATGTCCACTGAGCAAGAGGGCGTTGGGTTCCCCTGGAACTGGAGTTAGGGGTGATTGTTAGCTCCCCATATGGGTGCTGGGTTTTCTGCAAGAGCAGCCAGTGGGGGGCTAGAGAGATGGCCTAGCGGTTAAGAGTGCCACCTCCTCTTGCAGAGGACTCAGGTTTGATCCCCAGCACCCACATGGCAGCTGAGAACCGTCTATAACTCCAATTCCAGGAGAACTCCAGTTCCAGGGGAATCTGACACCTTCTCTGACTTCTGCAGCATTGCACGACACGGGTGCACAAACCTACATGCAGACAGTATACTCATACACATAAAAAAAAATAAGTAAAATTAAAAAAAAAAAGAGCAGCCAGTGTTCTTAACTGCTGAGCCATCTTTCCAGTCCTCTTTTGATTTTTTTAATATGATTGACACATACTGTAAAGGAAGTACAGTGACCACAGAGATTTTTTTATTAATGATTGTAGTAATTGAACTCTTAGGGTTTTTTTTTTTGTTGTTGTTGTTGTTGTTGTTGTTTTTTTGTTTGTTTTTTGGTGTTTTTGAGACAAGGTTTCCCTGTAGCCCCAGCTGGCCTGGAACTTGCTCTGTAGACCAGGTTTGCCTTGAACTCACAGAGATCCATCTGCCTGCCTCTGCCTCCTGACTGCTGAGATTAAAGGCATGCGCCACCATGCCTGGCCTGAACTCTTAGTTTTATTCTCCAGATTTGGTGTATTATAGTAATATTATGAAATAGTTAACAGAAACAAAGCTATGTTGTCAATATTTAAAACACTTTAAAACCTCCACACATTAGTAGCTGTTCAGCAGTAGACAATATATTGAGGCTGGTTTGTATAATTTTTTCTTTATTACTTTACAACTTCCAGTATATACTTAAGTAAGCTTTTGATGAACATATGTATTATTTTTAAATCACATAGAAATATCCTTTATAAAATCCAAGATCTACTATTATTGAGATAATTTCCTTGACACAGAAACACATATAATTCTGTGAGTCTTGGTTTTGCTTTGTGGGGTGTTCTTGGAGTATCTTGTGACTGGGACCTGCTAGGGTCATTGGCGTTTTGCTTAGCTTTAAATTATAAACAGATGGAACTTTACCACTCTCTGCCATTTTTTTGCTTTTTACTTGGCAAGTGTTTAAAAAAAGGCCTTAAAGGAAAGGGGTAAGTGACTTTTAAGCTGTACAATTCAAAACCTTTAGAGAATTTATTGGGTATACTTAACCAGGAAGAAGGTCTTTGACATTCATGGTTTCTTTAAAAACAAACCTTTTTTTAAAAATTTTTATTTAGTTTTGTATGTGTATGAGTGTACTGTCTGCATGTAGGTTTGTGCACCTGTGTCGTGGAATGCCACGGAGGTCAGAAGAGGGTGTCGGATTCCCCTGGAACTGGAGTTCTCCTGGAATTGGAGTTACAGATAGTTCTTAGCTGCCATGTGGGTGCTGGAGATCGAACCTGGGTCCTCTGCAAGAGCAGTCGGTGCTCTTAACCACTAGGCTATCTCTCCAGCCCCAACATTCATGGTTTCTTTTTTTTTTTTGGTCTTTCCGAGACAGGGTCTCCCTGTAGCCCCAGCTGTCCTGGAACTCACTCTGTAGACCAGGCTGGCCTTGAACTCAAAAAGATCCGCCTGCCTCTGCCTCCCAAGTGCTAGGATTAAAGGCATGCGCCACCACACCCAGCTGACATTCATGGTTTCTTATAAAATGTTTTGGCTATGGGTGCCTGGGAAGAAAGCCACTGAACCATGTTGTGTATTTTTTTAAATCCCCATAACCACAGAAGTATTTTGATCAGTATACACTTACTAAGAGGTAATTTGGGCTGGTTTGTGAAAGCATAGCTGTAGAATTTCATCACTTTAGAGCTTATCACGTTAAAAACTTGTTAGAAATACTTGCCCATTTGACATTTTTCTTTATGACTACATCCCTTTATGCATATAGATATGGCATCCAAATTAAATGTTAATTAGGTTAGCTAGCAGTAGTGGTCTTTTGGTTGGAGAAATGACTATAACAGTTGTGTTTCCACTGTGTTCTGAGTTGACTTGAGATTGTGTTGGTGGCACGAATTGAGCATTATATACACCTGCATTTAATGTATTAAATGACATTCACATTGACTTTTCAGAACTGTCTTACTGCTCATCTCTTCTTTTTGTTCTAGGCTTGAGTTGTTGATTAAGGTAGCTTGTACTGTTGTGGCTTCCTTCCTTCTCTGCTGGTTGCCGTTCTTTACAGAAAGGGAACAAACCCTGCAGGTTCTAAAAAGACTCTTCCCTGTTGATCGTGGATTGTTTGAGGTATGCTTAAAACCTTCCTGTCTTTTTCTATTACTGTGCCTTTCCTGTAATCTTTGGAGAGTTCATGTAGAAGACAGCAGAACAGGAACTTCTGCCCTCTTCAGTCAGTTATTTAATCCAGTATATTTAATCCCTAGCTCAGCTTACATTTTCTACTACTTTACACAAATAGGTAGTATTTTTGACATAACTAGATCCATAATCAACTATGTGTTTTTCTAGTCAAACGTGTATTAATAAAAGAGAGCGTGAAATGTTGCAGCTACAAAGTTAATAAGTGTGTGGATTTTTTGGTTTATATTCTCTTTGTAGTTTGCCACAATTATATGTTGAACTGATAATCTTGTTTGCTTCAGAAAGAGCTCATAATTCCTTATGAGATACATAACCTTCATACATTATATTACATAGTAATTTTAATAAGAACCTTTCATTTAATGCTAGTTTAATCACTCCTGTTAAACTTTTATTGCGTGAATAATTCAATCATTTAGATTTAGTAATTAAATTAAATAAACCATTTTTTTTCTGGAACAAAAGGTCTTTTAATAAAATTAGGCAGAGACAACATATTTATAGATAATTTCCTTTCAAATAACATTTGTTTTAAAAAGAATCAGAAAAGCATATCCAATTTTTGAATATATAATTTCTATAGAATATCTTTCAGTGAATTTATAGGAGGATGGAACAAGCATTTTGAAAGAGACTAAGCAGTGAGCTTGTTATGAAGGCAGAGGAGTTTGTAATGTTATTGATGGAGATAGTGGGATGCAGGTACTGGTGATAATCACCATTGTTACTAACATCACTCATTAGGTGCCAGGCCCTTCCACATAATTTTATATGATCTACACAACTCCAAGGTGTACAGATAGAAAATTGAGGTCAAACATTCACAGAACCGTTAGGTAGTAGAGTTGTGATTTGACTTTGGATAATTCTAACAGTGAATTCTCTATGATTCTCTATGAAAGCTGCCTGCTGTTTGTTGCATCTTCCATTTCAGAGAGTATCTATCTTGATAATTAGGAAAATGGATATGAAGCATTTGCTAGTGTTGCCCTCAAAACCTATAGAGCTTTTCTTTGATGGGGCAGAGGAGAGTGGAACGGTACAGTGTCAGCAGTGGTTCCTTTCTTGACATCATGCCTACTCCACTTGGTTTTGCAGCTCTGTAAAGGATGGATTTTATGAGCAGGAAAGCTGCAGTTACAAATTTAATTTTGAAAGTGATCCTAGAACAATTGCTAATGTAGTAAAACTTCTTGATAAATTAGCAGCAGTCTTGCCGATACTAGTACTTATTATTCAACATAAATTCAAATTTGTAACAAAATGGGTCAAATGTAGTATGTGTTTTACAAATTTGGGCAATTATAAAATTTTCTAAAATAATATCTTCCCGCTATTTGAAAAATATTATTTTATAGAAATGTAGACCCTAATTAAATAATGCTTTAGATCAACTTGCATTGCAAAAGAAGAAAGAAAAAATGTTTGATGTTTTTGGTCTTTTTGAGTAGATGTATATATACTTTTATCACTTTAAGATTTTAATCTAGGGGCTGGAGAGATAGCCTAGCGGTTAAGAGCACCGACGCTCTTGCAGAGGACCCGGGTTCGATCCCCAGCACCCACATGGCGGCTAAGAACCGTCTGTAACTCCAATTCCAGGAGAACTCCAGTTCCAGGGGAATCCGAGACCCTCTTCTGACCTCCGCGGCATTGCACGACACGGGTGCACAGACCTGCATGCAGACAGTACATTCATACACATACACTACAAAAAATAAATAATAAAAAAAAAAAAAAAAAAAGATTTTAATCTAAAAAAAATATTTTTAATCTATGCCTGGTGGGTGGTGCACCTTTAATCCTAGCACTTGGGAGGCAGAGGCAGGCAGATCTTTGTGAGTTCAGGGCAGCCTGGTCTACAGAGCAAGTTCCAGGACAGCTGTGGCTACAGGGAGACCCTGTCTCGAAGCCAAAAAAAAAAAAGATTTTAATCTACTTTGTTACAAATGTGAATGAAAGTTTCATTTCTGGCTGGAGAGATGGCCCTAGCGGTTAGAGCGCTGACACGCTCTTCAGAGGACCCGGGTTCGATCCCCAGCGCCCACATGGTGGCCGGAGCCGTCTGAAACTCCAATTCCAGGAGAGCTCCAGGTCCAGGGAATCCGAGACCCTCTCTTGACCTCCGCGGCATTGCATGACACGGGTGCACAAAACTTGCATGGAGACAGTACATACATACACATACAGAAATAAATAAAAATTAAAAGAAAAAAATAAAAAAATGTTGGAAAAAAAAAGTTTATTACTTAGAGATTATGGGTTGTACTTCATGCGATTTAATGTTTCTTTCAATTATACCAGAATGTTAAACTAACAAATCTTTTTTCAGGACAAAGTAGCCAATAATATTGGTTCAGCTTTAATGTTTTTCTGAAGATTAAGGACATTTTGCCTCGTCACATCCAGATAGCAATCAGGTAACTAACATTAAGTTTATATATAGTGTTTCATAAGCTACTCTAAGTAGTATGTCATTTATCTGAGTGAACTGTCCATTAGTGACTTTCCACATGATAGGGTGAAATTGTTCCCTATTCTCAATTATTTATGTGAACATTTTTCTGCATTTTTCCCTAATTTTCTTTAAATACCTCATACACTAAACATGATTTAAGATTATCTTGAAGAGTGATGATTTTTACAGTATATCAGTCAACATTAGCCAGAGAAGTAGAATAAATGGGAAATTATTGTGTGTGTCTGAGCTTACTTTAAGAAATTGGCCTATGTAGTTGGGGAGGCTGGCTGAGTAAAGCAGAGGTCCACAGGGCAGGAAGGAGCGACTTGGGAAGCAGTGTGACTGGGCTGCTGCTATAGTTAGGGAAGGCCCACGTTCTCTTTGCAGGGCTTCCAGATGACTGTCAGGCCCCCAGGACAAGCTCTCCTTTGATTGGCTTAAGTTAAGGAAATAGCAGAGGAGTACTTGGTGTTGGAGTTGGGTGCTGCCTTTTTCTTGGGCTCCAGCTCTCAGCATACGCTGTGTAGCCAGGCCACTCTGACAGGGAGCACACTGAAGAGAGATTTGGGGGACTTCCTTTTAGCCTAGTCAGTTTTACAAGTTTGAGAACTACCACAGTGAAGAAATGAGGCTTATCGCTCATTTGATATTAAGCTGTGCTGGATAGCTTTGGTGTCAACTTGACACACCTGGGTTGAGGGAGCCTCGGTTGGGGAATTGGCTCCATTGGATTGGCCTGTGGCCACATCTGTGGTGTATTGTCTTGATGTTGAGCAGTGACAGTATAAGAAGGCAGGCTGGGCATGAGCCAGAGAGCAAGCCAGAGCGAGCAAGCCAGTGGACAGCATTCCTCCATGGCCTGTGCTTCAGCTCCTGCCTCCAGGTTCCTGCCTTGTGCTCCCTGATGATGAACTATGAACCAGGAGATGTAGCTGAATAAAACCTTTCCTCCCCAAGTTGGTGTTGGTCAGAGTGTTTGTCACAGCAATGGAAACAACCAGGACCTGCTATCTGTGTTTTCAGTAGGATCTTATTTTTTTTGTGTGGCGGTTCTTTTTTTTTTTTTTTTTTGAGACAGGGTCTCCCTGTGCCCCAGCTGTCCTGGAACTCGCTCTGTAGATCTTTTATATGGTGCTAAGGCGCTTGTGTCTGTGCTCTCTAGGTCTTTCTCCACTCCCCAGCCATCATGAAGAGAAGCTTTGGTAGCTCTCTCTCTTCCTTCATAACTTGTTTCTTACTCATCATGGACTTGAAAAATTGGATAGTCAACCTTTTTTTTTTTTTTTTTTTATTTATTTAAAAAAAATTTTTTTTTTATTAATTTATTTTATTTCTGTATGGTATGAATGTACTGCCTGTATGCAAGTCTGTGCACCCCGTGTCGTGCACGCCGTGGAGGTCAGAAGAGGGTCTCGGATTCCCCTGGAGCTGGAGTTCTCCTGGAATTGGAGTTTCAGACGGCTCTCGGCCGCCAGTGGGTGCTGGGGATCGAACCTGGGTCCTCGTATAGAGAGCAGTCGGTGCTCTTAACCGCTAGGCCATCTCTCCAGCCCTTTTTTTTTTTTTTTTTTTTTTGTGTTTTGAGACAGGACTTCCTGTAGCCCCAGCTGTCCTAGAACTTGCTCTGTAGTTGGCCTTGAACTCACAGAGATCCACCTGCCTAAAGGTGCGCACCACCATGCTGGGCCAGATAGTCAATTTTTTTTTGCGGTTCTTAGCCTCAGCCTTTAACGGCTGCGCTATCCCCACAGCCCAGATAGTCAATTTTTATGAAGTGAGGGTTAGATGGCGTCTCCCTGGAATAAAGTTTATCAGTGTTTGTGTTAAAAATACAGTATTGTGAGCCGGGCGTGGTGGCGCATGCCTTTAATCCTAGCACTTGGGAAGCAGAGGCAGGCGGATTTTTGTGAGTTCAAGACCAGCCTGGTCTATAGAGCGAGTTCCAGGACAGCTGGGGCTACGGGAGACCCTGTCTCAAAAGGACCAAAAAAAAAAAAAAAAAAACATACAATATTGTGGGGGCTGGAGAGAGGGCTCAGCAGTTAAGAGCACTGACTGCTCTTATATAAGACCCAGTTTCAGTTCCCAGCACCCATATGGCAGTTAACAGCTGTCTATAACACAAGTTCCACGGGGATCTGGATGCCCTCTTCTGACTTCTGCAGGCATTGCACAACAGGTACACTTACACATATGCGAGATATACTTATATAAATAAAGTAAAAGTAAAAGTATAATAAAATATTTTAAAAATACAGTATTGTGTACTTATGCCACGTTATGTTTTCTTATTTTGTAGGTGGTGGGAGGTGACTAGAAAAATTTAAAGAAAAAAAATAATATTGTTTAGATGATTTTTGTTTGTTATTTTATTTTTAGATTATATATTTATAATACATAAATATTAAGATTTATTATATATATTAAATATTATAAATATATATTTTTCTATATTTATAAATCCTCTTATATAAATATATATTTTTATATATATATATTCTATTTATTTCTTTCATTTTAAAAAAAATATTTTTTTTGTCTTTTCGACGATAGGGTCTCCCTTTAGTCCCACTTGGGCCTGGAACTTGCTTGTAGCTAGGCGGCCTTGAACTCAAAGATCCACCTGCCTCTGCCTCTCTAGAGCTGGGATTAAGGGATGTGCCACCATGCCCAGCATAACCTGTATATCCTTTTATCTTTTCTATACATCATATAAAATGCTAAAGTAACTTAGCAATATTTAGCACTTTGTTTGATTTTGCATTTTTAGAATTATGTGTATGTTTTCAGCATGTAGCTTTATTTAAATGTTATATGTTTTTTAAATTTAATAAAATAAAAAAAAATTCTTTTAAAAAAAATAAATTTTTAAGTAGATTTCTATTTCTCACAGAAAACACATTTTATTACTTTCTAGTTTTTGCTTTACATTTCTGAGCTTGCTTCCTGCGTGTATAAAATTGACACTTCAGCCTTCTTCCAAAGTGTTCAGATTTACTCTGGTAAGTTTCTTATTTTACTTAAGATACTCTTACTATAACAGATACAGTTTTAAAATTAACGGTAATTAATTTCTTTTTTTTTTTTTTTTTTTTTCCGAGACAGGGTCTCCCTGTAGCCCCAGCTGTCCTGGAACTCACTCTTTGTAGACCAGGCTGGCCTTGAACTCACAAAGATCCGCTTGCATCTGCCTCCGGAATGCTAGATTAAAGGCTGCCAGCAGTAATTAATTTCTTATTTTGAATAAGATTTCCTAGGTTAGAAAAACTTTGAATGTCCTTCGTGCTTACCTGTTGTGTCAGGCACTAGGCTGGGTTATCAGGATCTCTCAGTTTACTTCAAAGTCTGGTTCTTTCTGTTTTCTTCTGGTTAATGAGAGAATACAGAGACAGAAACAGTGGTGATAACATGTGTAAATAATTATGCTGTCACTAGGATGGCATTAAGTTTTGTCAGGTACAAATCAAGTCTTATGATGCCATGGGAAAGGGAGATATCCTGGAGGAAGATTTTAGACAATTGCTAAGCAAGTGGGGTCTCAGCCAGATTTTGAAAGCTAGGCAAGATCTGGAATGGTTGTATAGCAGAAGAGAATTCCAGAACAGAAGGGGGGCTGGAGGTAGGAAAGAATAGAGAACATCCTGGGATGGACATTAAAAATTTTTTGTACATAGTTGTATATTCACACAGACACAAGAACATAAATATAAAATAACATCTTAAAACAGGATAACTGTAATAGTTTTTAGAGGTGATTGATCACTTTGAGGATTAGAAACTAGGAAAATCATTTTCTCTCAGTTTTTCTAATTTTATTTTCTGGTGTATCTTAAAACAAGGTACTGTGGTTACACGGTAATTTTTGTTACTTGGTTTTGTGATACTGTTTTTAATTTTAATTGTGTATTGCTGAGAGTTTAAAAAGCCTTCCCATTATTTTAATTTTTTTCTTTTCAAGCAAGTTTGGTCGAGTACTATCTCAGTATAAGCCTGTAGTTGAGTAACTTATAGTATGAATTTTTTTTTTTTTTGAGACAGGTTCTCCTGTAACCTAGCTAGCCGGAACTTGCTATGTAGACCAGGTTGGCCCTCTGTCTCAAAGGTCTTTGTGCCTCTGCCTCTCAGTGGTTGGGATTATAGGTATGTGCCACCATGCCAGACCCGATAATATGAATATTAATACAATAGCCATATAATGAATTCTTTTTAACTTATTCAAGTAGTACTTGTGGACCCTGTCATGTGCTGGTCCACTTCTAGGTACTGACTTACAAGGGACTGACAGATAACGCCCCTATTCTCTCACTTGGGCCCTTACATGCTACTGGCAGGAAACTGATAAGAATCTATAAACAATATTTGGGAGTTTGTAGTGTTGTGAAGAAAATGGAGGGGGAGGGAGCATTAGGAGCTAGGGCTAATGCAGTGGGATTCTTTGAGCCTGGATCTGATCTGTGTTGCACAGACTGTCTCTGAACTTGAGCTGGATGATCCTGTTTCTTGAGTAGCTAGGACTATAAGATGTGCATACTGTGCCAGTGCAGGCATTACTTTAGATTGAGTGAGGGAAGCCTTTTCAGAATAATTAAGTACAAAAATGAATAACCTACCAGAAGACAATGACAAGACCTAGGCTTTGACTTGCTTAAAAAAAGTTTTCCTTAAGACAGGAATTTGAGTTCTTCCAAGGGTAAAGGAATGAAGTGGTTGAGATAAAGTTGAGTGAGGGAGACAATAACAGATGAATTAGAAAAGGAGGATAGGCAGATGTCACAGGAATGGAAATTTTATTGTAATATGTGGTCAGTGGAGGATTTGAAATTGGGACCTTACATGAGCTGGCATAGCTGTTAGAAGAGTAGACTGTAAAGGGCAAGAATGCTACTATTTAGGTTATTAGACTGGGCCAGCTGTAGCTGAAGTCACTCTGCCACCATTAGCAAGGAAGGGAGAGAAGTGAAGTGGCAGAGATAGGATTTGCTGATGGAGTGCATGTTTAGCTGTACAGATACTAAGTCAGGATTTTTTGTTTAAGAAACTAGATCAAGGTGTATAGACAGATCAAGTAATTTCAGTGTGGTGTATACCTTTAATCCCAGCACTCAGGAGGCAGAGCCAGGTGGATCTTCTGAGTTCAAGGCCACCTGATTTTACCTGTCTACATAGATGTTCCAGGCCAGCTGGGGCTAAAAAAACAAAACAACAACCCCACCCCCCAAACTCAGAGAGTAGATGGATTTATAAAAATTTTATCTTTTTATTTTTGAGCATCATTTATTTTTCTTTCATTATTTCAAAGCAATGTTTTTACTGAAGCTCTGTGAACACACATTTTAAAAACACTGCAATAGATTTTGTTTTTCACTTTTAGATTTTGAGATTTTTGTCCTTCATACTTAATTTTTTATATCTATTTATTAATTTTGTAAGGTGCACGTGCATGTGTGCCCTAGTGTGAATGTAGAGATCAGAGGACAACTTAAAGGAGTTTTCTCTTCCTACAAAGTGGGTTATGGTCATCAGTCTTGGCGGCAAGGGCTGCTGGGCCCCATCCTTTTTCATTAGTTTAGTCACACTTCTAGGGAGACTGGGGGTGTGATTGTTAAATCTCCTATATAGTAGTTTTATTAGTTACTAAGTCTCAGTAAAACTATTTAGATGGTTCTATATAGCTTTATAATAGTTTAACTTTTAAAAATGTTTATTTGGGGGGCTTAGCANTGATCCCTCAATCCAATTCCTTCTAGGACTTTAAGCATTTATGAAGGGTAGCTGGATTTTGTCAAAGGCTTTTTCAAGCATCAATGGAAATGATTGGTGGATTTGTCTTTCTTTCCATTTATGCATTTGATGATATTTATTCACTTTTTGTTACATGTTGAACTATTCCTGTATCTCTGTATGAATCCAACTTAGTCAATCTGGATGAACTTCTAGATGTGGGTTTTGTGTATTGCGATTTTGCCGTATATTCCTGGTTAGAATTGTTGGCATCTGTCTTTCATTGGGAGATGGGGTCTATTATTTCTCTATTTAGTTGTATCCTGCTGTGAGGTCGGTAATGAAAGTGATGCTGGCTTTATAGGAAGGATTGGTTGAGAATTCCCTTCCCATCTGATTGAGATTATCTTCTTAAACAGTTATCAAGTTAATAAATGGTTTGTTGGTGTTTCTATATGAATGTTTTAAGAAAAGTCAACTGCTGTTGAAACCGTCTGTGCCTGGCTTTTTTTATGTTATTTGGGAGGTTTCTTACTACTCCTCTATTTTCTTTCATGATGTCTGATGGTTTGTTTTTTTAAGCTGTCGATTCTATTAGGTTGAGCTTGGGATTTCCCAGGATTTCAGATATTCAATCCATTTGCATTCTTAGGTTTTCAAACTTGGATCGGGTAATTAGAGTCACAAATAGCGTTCTCTGTAAATTCCAATAGTTTGATTTCTCTGATTCTTTCCTTGTCTATCTGTCTGTGATATTTCCATTTTCATCACAGATTGTCTGATTTGGAGTTGTTCCTTCTTTCTTTTGGTTAACTGGGTAGAGGTCGTCTATCTTGTTTATCTCTTTCAAAGAACCAACTTTGGATTCATTGATTTTTTTGTATTGTTTTTTTGTTTCTTTCATTGATTTTCTGCTCTGATTTTGTTATTTCCTCCTGTCTATTACGTTTAGAGTTCATCTGCTGTTGCATGTCAAGTGCTTTTAGCTGTATGTTAGATCATTCATTGTGCTCTTTCTGGTTTTTCTTTTTTTTATTATTATTAATTTTATTTATATTATGTATGTGTCATGAATGTTACTGTCTGGCTGCAAGTTTGTGCACCATGTCGTTTTCATATGCTGCGGAGATCAGAAGAGGATATCGGATTCCCTGGAACTGGGGTTCTCTTAGAATTGGAGTTTCGGACGCTTTCTTTGCTGCATGTGGTGCTGGGGATTGAACCGGTCCTCTGTAAGAGCGGTTCGGTGCTCTTTAACCACTAGTCCATCTTCCAGCCCACCAACTCTTTCTGTTTTTCTAATGTAGGCACCAGGCCTATAAACTTCTCTCTTAGGAACTGCTTTTAAGTTATCTCATAGGGTTTTGCTGTGTTGTTTGTTCATTGTCATTCAGTTCCCAAGAATTGTTTTTATTCTTTTCTTTATCTCTTCCTTGACCCATTCATTATCAAGAGTGTGTGTTGTTTGTCTCCATGTGTTCTTTGTAGGCAGTAGGCTTGTCCTGGTGTTCAAACAAAAAAATGCTTCGTAAGTATCAAATATGTGTTTTACCAGATGTGAGTTTTTATTGCACTGTGGTTGATAGAGTGCATGAAATTATTTCATTCTGTTTGTGTTTGTGGAGGGTTTCTTCTGTGTCCCAGTATTGGTCGATTTTGGAGAATGTTCATGTTGGGGTGCTGAGTAGAAGTGTATTCTCTGGTTATTAGGGGGAATTCGGTAGAGGTCTATGAGATCCAGTTGGTGTATCATATCATTCAGTTCAGATGTCTCTCTTGTTTATTCTGTGTCCTGTTGACTTATCCAAGGACTCAGTGGTATTGAGAATCTCTACGTATGAGCTGTACTGGGGTTGTCTGTGAATTGCTTGGTCTTGGAGAGATTGTCTTTATAAAGTTTGGTGCCCAGAGTTTGGGGCATATATTATGAATGTGAAATCTTCTTGGTGAATGTTCCTTTGATAAAAAAATGGCCTTCTTTGTCTCTTCTATTTCTTTTTACTTGAAGTCTATTTTGTTCTGATATTAAATAGCAACACCTGATTTCTTTTGTACCATTTTGCTTGAATATTTTTTTCATCTTAACCTTAAGTTGGTGCCCTCTCCTTGAAGGTAAGATGTGTTTTTGGTAGACAGCATATTGATGGAATTCTGTTCCTAATCCATTCTCCCAGTCCATATCTTTTGATTGGGATTGTCTCTTTAAAGTTTATGACTGATAGGTTTGTGTGCTTCCTTTTGCCTTATTATTATTCATAGCGGTTTGGGTAAACATTGGCCCAAATTAATACAACCCACAAATTTTGGTTTCGTTTTCTACTTCTGCAGTTATGCTTTTGATATGATTTCTCTTTCTAGTTGCCTGGGTTGCGTTTAGCTCCTTTACTTGTGTTCTTTGAATTGCTTGTTATCTGAAGGGGTTTGGTTTTCTGGACATGTATTCTTTCAGTTGTTTATTTATGTTTAGTCATTTTCTTTGACTGTCCTAAGATACCATGACCAAAAACTTTTATAAGGAAGAGTTTATTTGCATTTACAATTGACGGTTTCCAGGGAATTAGAGTCCATTGTGGTGGGAGGGATGCCGGCTGGATCTGGGGCAGCAAGCCAAGGGTCACATCTCACAAAGAGCACAGGAAGCCAAGGGAGAACAACTGGAGACCATGAGGCTTGTTAACTCACTAAGCCCATAACATACTTCTCTTAGCATGCCACACCTTCTTAAGGGAGAATCCCAAAAAACCCCTGCCCACCAAACTGGAGAACAATGTCTGATAACTAACAGCTATGAAATAATAATTCTTCCCGGCTATTATTGAAAAAAATACTATCATCTATTTATAGAGACGAAAAATGCTCGTCAAATGACCCTAAACTGAAAAACAAAATCAAACTTGCTTTAGATCAACTTGCATTGCAAAAGAAGAAAGAAAAAATGTTTGATGTTTTTGGTCTTTTTGAGTAGATGTATATATACTTTTATCACTTTAAGATTTTTAATCTAGGGCTGGAGAGATAGCCTAGCGGTTAAGAGCACCGACGCTCTTGCAGAGGACCCGGGTTCGATCCCCAGCACCCACATGGCGGCTAAGAACCGTCTGTAACTCCAATTCCAGGAGAACTCCAGTTCCAGGGGAATCCGAGACCCTCTTCTGACCTCCGCGGCATTGCACGACACGGGTGCACAGACCTGCATGCAGACAATACATTCATACACATACAAAAATAAATAATAAAAAAAAAAAAAAAAAAGATTTTAATCTAAAAAAAAATATTTTAATCTATGCCTGGTGGGGTGGTGCACACCTTTAATCCTAGCACTTGGGAGGCAGAGGCAGGCAGATCTTTGTGAGTTCAAGGCCAGCCTGGTCTACAGAGCAAGTTCCAGGACAGCTGTGGCTACAGGGAGACCCTGTCTCGAAAAGACCAAAAAAAAAAAAAGATTTTAATCTACTTTGTTACAAATGTGAATGAAAGTTTCATTTCTGGCTGGAGAGATGGCCTAGCGGTTAAGAGCGCTGACCGCTCTTTCAGAGGACCCGGGTTCGATCCCCAGCGCCCACATGGTGGCCGAGAGCCGTCTGAAACTCCAATTCCAGGAGAGCTCCAGTTCCAGGGGAATCCGAGACCCTCTTCTGACCTCCGCGGCATTGCATGACACGGGTGCACAAAACTTGCATGCAGACAGTACATACATACACATACAGAAATAAATAAAATTAAAAGAAAAAATTAAAAAAAATGTTGGAAAAAAAAAGTTTATTACTTAGAGATTATGGGTTGTACTTCATGCGATTTAATGTTTCTTTCAATTATACCAGAATGTAAAACTAACAAATCTTTTTTCAGGACAAAGTAGCCAATATTTGGTGCAGCTTTAATGTTTTTCTGAAGATTAAGGACATTTTGCCTCGTCACATCCAGATAGCAATCAGGTAACTAACATTAAGTTTATATATAGTGTTTCATAAGCTACTCTAAGTAGTATGTCATTTATCTGAGTGAACTGTCCATTAGTGACTTTCCACATGATAGGGTGAAATTGTTCCCTATCTCAATTATTTTATGTGAACATTTTTTCTGCATTTTTCCCTAATTTTCTTTAAATACCTCATACACTAAACATGATTTAAGATTATCTTGAAGAGTGATGATTTTTACAGTATATCAGTCAACATTAGCCAGAGAAGTAGAATAAATGGGAAATTATTGTGTGTGTCTGAGCTTACTTTAAGAAATTGGCCTATGTAGTTGGGGAGGCTGGCTGAGTAAAGCAGAGGTCCACAGGGCAGGAAGGAGCGACTTGGGAAGCAGTGTGACTGGGCTGCTGCTATAGTTAGGGAAGGCCCACGTTCTCTTTGCAGGGCTTCCAGATGACTGTCAGGCCCCCAGGACAAGCTCTCCTTTGATTGGCTTAAGTTAAGGAAATAGCAGAGGAGTACTTGGTGTTGGAGTTGGGTGCTGCCTTTTTCTTGGGCTCCAGCTCTCAGCATACGCTGTGTAGCCAGGCCACTCTGACAGGGAGCACACTGAAGAGAGATTTGGGGGACTTCCTTTTAGCCTAGTCAGTTTTACAAGTTTGAGAACTACCACAGTGAAGAAATGAGGCTATATCGCTCATTTGAATTATTAAGCTGTGCTGGATAGCTTTGGTGTCAACTTGACACACCTGGGTTGAGGGAGCCTCGGTTGGGGAATTGGCTCCATTGGATTGGCCTGTGGCCACATCTGTGGTGTATTGTCTTGATTGTTGAGCAGTGACAGTATAAGAAGGCAGGCTGGGCATGAGCCAGAGAGCAAGCCAGAGCGAGCAAGCCAGTGGACAGCATTCCTCCATGGCCTGTGCTTCAGCTCCTGCCTCCAGGTTCCTGCCTGGGTTGCTCCTGAGTGATGAACTATGAACCAGGGATGTAAGCTGAATAAACCCTTTCCTCCCCAAGTTGGTGTTGGTCAGATGTTTTTGTCACAGCAATGGAAGACAAAACCAGGACCTAAGCTATCTGTGTTTTCAGTAGGATCTTATTTTTTTGTGTGTGCGGTCTTTTTTTTTTTTTTTTTTGAGACAGGGTTCCCTGTAGCCCAGCTGTCCGGAAATCGCTCTGTAGGATCTTTTATCATGGTGCTAAGGCGCTTGTGTCTGTGCTCTCTAGGTCTTTCTCCACTCCCCAGCCATCATGAAGAGAAGCTTTGGTAGCTCTCTCTCTTCCTTCATAACTTGTTTCTTACTCATCATGGACTTTGAAAATTGGATAGTCAACCTTTTTTTTTTTTTTTTCAATTTATTTAAAAAAAAAAATTTTTTTTTATTAATTTTATAAAAATTTTATAATGAATGTACTGCCTGTATGCAAGTCTGCGTGTGCAACCCGTGTCGTGCAACGCCGCGTGGAGGTCAGAAGAGGGTCTCGGATTCCCCTGGAGCTGGAGTTCTCCTGGAATTGGAGTTTCAGACGGCTCTCGGCGCCATGTGGGTGCTGGGGATCGAACCTGTGGTCCTCTGTAAAGAGAGTCGGTGCCTTAACCGCTAGGCCATCTCCCCAGCCCTTTTTTTTTTTTTTTTTTTTTTTTTGGTGTTTTGAGACAGGTTCCTTTGTCCCCCAGTCTGGTCCTGAATTGCTCGTCTGGCCTTGAACTCACAGAGATCCACCTGCCTAAAGGTGCGCACCACCATGCTGGGCCAGATAGTCAATTTTTTTTTGCGGTTCTCTAGCCTCAGCCTTTAACGGCTGCGCTATCCCCACAGCCCAGATAGTCAATTTTTATGAAGTGAGGGTTAGATGGCGTCTCCCTGGAATAAAGTTTATCAGTGTTTGTGTTAAAAATACACGTATTGTGAGCCGGGCGTTGGTGGCGCATGCCTTTAATCCTAGCTTGGGAAGCAGAGGCAGGCGGATTTTTGTGAGTTCAAGACCGCCTGGTCTATAGAGCGAGTTCTCAGGACAGCTGGGGCTACAGGGAGACCCTGTCTCAAAAGGACCAAAAAAAAAAAAAAAAAAAACATACAATATTGTGGGGGCTGGAGAGAGGGCCTCAGCAGTTAAGTAGCACCTGACTGCTCTTATATAAGACCCAGTTTCAGTTCCCAGCACCCATATGGCAGTTAACAGCTGTCTATAACACAAGTTCCACGGGGATCTGATGCCCTCTTCTGACTTCTGCAGGCATTGCACAACACAGGTACACTTACACATATGCAGATATACTTATATAAATAAAGTAAAAGTAAAAGTAATCATAAAAATTATTTTAAAAATACAGTATTGTGTACTTATGCCACGTTATGTTTTCTTATTTTGTAGTGTTTGGTAGTTGACTTAGAAAAAAAATATATTTTATATATATATATATATATAAAAAATATATATTATTTATATATTTTTATTATATTATAAATATATATAAAATAATTTTTATTATATATATAAATATATATAAATATATTTTTATAATATTATAAATATATAATATATATTTTTATATAAAATATATATTTATATATATTTTTTTTATGTGTATATAAAAAAAATATTTTTTTGTCTTTTCAGAGATAGGGTCTCCCTTTAGTCCCACTTGGCCTGGAACTTGCTATGTAGACTAGGCTGGCCTTGAACTCAAAGATCCACCTGCCTCTGCCTCTCTAGAGCTGGGATTAAAGGGATGTGCCACCATGCCCAGCATAACTGTATATCCTTTTATCTTTTCTATACATCATATAAAATGCTAAAGTAACTTAGCAATATTTAGCACTTTGTTTGATTTTGCATTTTTAGAATTATGTGTATGTATTTCAGCATGTAGCTTTTATTTAAATGTATATAGTTTTAAATTTAATAAAAATAAATTTGGTGAATAATGTGGTCCTTCTATTTAAAAAAATAAATTTTAAGCTAGATTTCTATTTCTCACAGAAAACACATTTTATTACTTTCTAGTTTTTGCTTTACATTTCTGAGCTTGCTTCCTGCGTGTATAAAATTGACACTTCAGCCTTCTTCCAAAGTGTTCAGATTTACTCTGGTAAGTTTCTTATTTTACTTAAGATACTCTTACTATAACAGATACAGTTTTAAAATTAACGGAGATTATATTTTTTTTTTTTTTTTTTTTTTCCGAGACAGGGTCTCCCTGTAGCCCCAGCTGTCCTGGAACTCACTCTGTAGACCAGGCTGGCCTTGAACTCACAAAGATCCGCTTGCATCTGCCTCCGGAATGCTAGGATTAAAGGCGTGCCAGCAGTAATTAATTTCTTATTTTGAATAAGATTTCCTAGGTTAGAAAAACTTTGAATGTCCTTCGTGCTTACCTGTTGTGTCAGGCACTAGGCTGGGTTATCAGGATCTCTCAGTTTACTTCAAAGTCTGGTTCTTTCTGTTTTCTTCTGGTTAATGAGAGAATACAGAGACAGAAACAGTGGTGATAACATGTGTAAATAATTATGCTGTCACTAGGATGGCATTAAGTTTTGTCAGGTACAAATCAAGTCTTATGATGCCATGGGAAAGGGAGATATCCTGGAGGAAGATTTTAGACAATTGCTAAGCAAGTGGGGTCTCAGCCAGATTTTGAAAGCTAGGCAAGATCTGGAATGGTTGTATAGCAGAAGAGAATTCCAGAACAGAAGGGAGGGCTGGAGGTAGGAAAGAATAGAGAACATCCTGGGAATGGACATTAAAAATTTTTTGTACATATGTATGTATATTCACACAGACACAAGAACATAAATAATAAAATAAATCTTAAAACAGGGGATAACTGTAATAGTTTTAGAGGTGATTGATCACTTTGAGGATTAGAAACTAGGAAAATCATTTTCTCTCAGTTTTCTAATTTTATTTTTCTGGTGTATCTTAAAACAAGGTACTGTGGTTTACACGGTAATTTTTGTTACTTGGTTTTGTGATACTGTTTTTAATTTTAATTGTGTATTGCTGAGAGTTTAAAAAGCATTTCCCATTATTTTAATTTTTTTTTTCTTTTCAAGCAAGTTTGGTCGAGTACTATCTCAGTATAAGCCTGTAGTTGAGTAACTTATAGTATGAATTTTTTTTTTTTTTTTGAGACAGGTTCTCCTTGTAGCCCTAGCTAGCCTGGAACTTGCTATGTAGACCAGGTTGGCCTCTGTCTCATAAAGGTCTTTGTGCCTCTGCCTCTCAGTGGTTGGGATTAAAGGTATGTGCCACCATGCCAGACCCGATAATATGAATATTAATACAATAGCCATATAATGAATTCTTTTTAACTTATTCAAGTAGTACTTGTGGACCCTGTCATGTGCTGGTCCACTTCTAGGTACTGACTTACAAGGGACTGACAGATAACGCCCCTATTCTCTCACTTGGGCCCTTACATGCTACTGGCAGGAAACTGATAAGAATCTATAAACAAAATATTTGGGAGTTTGTAGTGTTGTGAAGAAAATGGAGGGGGAGGGAGCATATAGGAGCCTAGGGCTAATGCAGTGGGATTCTTTGAGCCTGGATCTGATCTGTGTTGCACAGACTGTCTCTGAACTTGAGCTGGATGATCCTGTTTCTTGAGTAGCTAGGACTATAAGATGTGCATACTGTGCCAGTGCAGGCATTACTTTAGATTGAGTGAGGGAAGCCTTTTCAGAATAATTAAGTACAAAAATGAATAACCTACCAGAAGACAATGACAAGACCTAGGCTTTGACTTGCTTAAAAAAAGTTTTCCTTAAGACAGGAATTTGAGTTCTTCCAAGGGTAAAGGAATGAAGTGGTTGAGATAAAGTTGAGTGAGGGAGACAATAACAGATGAATTAGAAAAGGAGGATAGGCAGATGTCACAGGAATGGAAATTTTATTGTAATATGTGGTCAGTGGAGGATTTGAAATTGGGACCTTACATGAGCTGGCATAGCTGTTAGAAGAGTAGACTGTAAAGGGCAAGAATGCTACTATTTAGGTTATTAGACTGGGCCAGCTGTAGCTGAAGTCACTCTGCCACCATTAGCAAGGAAGGGAGAGAAGTGAAGTGGCAGAGATAGGATTTGCTGATGGAGTGCATGTTTAGCTGTACAGATACTAAGTCAGGATTTTTTGTTTAAGAAACTAGATCAAGGTGTATAGACAGATCAAGTAATTTCATGGTGGTGTATACCTTTAATCCCAGCACTCAGGAGGCAGAGCCAGGTGGATCTCTCTGAGTTCAAGGCCATCCTGATTTACATAGTAAGTTCCAGGCCAGCTGGGGACTACAGGGAGACCCTGTTTCAAAATAACAACAACCCCACCCCCCAAACTTCAGAGAGTAGATGGATTTATAAAACATTTTATCTATTTTATTTTTGAGCACATATTTTATTCTATTTTTCAAAGCCAATGTTTTACTGAAGCTCTGTGAACACACATTTTAAAAACACTGCAATAGATTTGGTTTTTCACTTTTAGATTTTGAGATTTTTGTCCTTCATACTTAATTTTTTATATCTATTTATTAATTTTGTAAGTGTGCACGTGCATGTGTGCCCTAGTGTGAATGTAGAGATCAGAGGACAACTTAAAGGAGTTTTCTCTTCCTACAAAGTGGGTTATGGTCATCAGTCTTGGCGGCAAGGGCTGCTGGGCCCCATCCTTTTTCATTAGTTTAGTCACACTTCTAGGGAGACTGGGGGTGTGATTGTTAAATCTCCTATATAGTAGTTTTATTAGTTACTAAGTCTCAGTAAAACTATTTAGATGGTTCTATATAGCTTTATAATAGTTTAACTTTTTAAAAAATGTTTATTTGGGGGGCTATGCACTGATCCCAGCATGTACATGGAGGGTCAGGGGAGAACCTGCACTAACTGGTTCTCCTTCCCCACTGTGTGGATTTTGGGCTTGAACTCAGGTTGTCAGTCTCATTGGCAAGTGCCTTATTCCACTGATCCCCTCACCAGCCCAATAATTAAAAAAAAATTTACATGTTTAAATTTGCTTAAATATTATGCATAGTCTGTCTTTTTAAAACCTCTAGGTAGTAACTGTAATAAATAGCTAGCCTTCATTTGAATGATTTTGATTGAGATTTATAATGACAATGATATATTTTGCAAGTTATTATATTTTATTCCACTCTTCCCTTTTCTCTTGAAGGTTAGCTGTGCACTGTCATTCTTTTTATTTTCTTTCCAAGTACATGAAAAGTCCATTCTCTTGGTGTCATTGTAAGTAGAACAAAGTATGTATTTATTATGTACAAGTAAATTTATAAAAATGTTAATGCAAATGCAAAATAAAACCATACTAGTGTTCTTGGAATATTCTTTTTGAATGATATGAATTACTTAACTTGATAAAAAAATATATTTTATATATAAAATTTATATATATAAAAAAATTTATATATAAAATATATAAAAAATATATATTATATATAAAATTTTATATATAAAAAATATATATATTTTTTGGTCTTTTTGAGACACAGTCTCCCTGTAGCTCTGGCTGTCCCGGAACTCACTCTGTAGACCAGGCTGGCCTTGAACTCACAGAGATCCTCGTGCCTCTGCCTCCCAAGTGCTAGGATTAAAGGCGTGCGCCACCATGCCCGGCGATAAAATATATTTTAAACCAAAAGAGTTGGTAGAATTATTACTGACATTCCCATCTCTTCCCGTTTTTCTGTATTTTCTCCATACTAATAAAGTACATCCTTCACAGAGGCTGTGATTAGAGCCTGTTTGTCCACTTTGCCTTTACCTGGTCTTTTAATGTTGCTTCCTTTGTGGATTGTATGTGTGTGTGTCTTCCCTTCACAACCTATAGATGGTGTTTAGACTCTCTTGGCAGTCCTTATCTAAACTACTTTAAGAGCATTAAAAATTTTCTGCTCTTTATAGAAAAATAAACTGGGTGACAACTGGGGTTAGATTATTCTAATATTAAGATCATATTAGCCTTAGAATACCTTGGAATACCTGCATCCTCCCCTAGGTCAGTCCTAATTGGCTGCTACCATATACCCAACCCATGTTCCTAAGAGTCATGCAGAAGAAAGCTGTACAGAATGACCAAGTAGAAAGCAGTACTACATTTATTAGGTGGAGCTCTGGCTGGAAGCACTCTGCTGCCTATCTGGAAGGCATCTTTGCCTAAATCTCAGGAGTTGCCTGTCACTGCAGATTGGGAGTCCATGTCATCCCCTGAAGCCTAAACCTGAGTCAGATCTTACCACTTAAAAATATTGGTACCAAAAAAAAAAAAATTAGCCAGGTGTGGTGGCACACACCTTTAATCCCAGCACTCGGGAGGTAAAGGCAGGCGGATCTCTGTAGGTTCAAGGCCAACCTGGTCTACAGAGCGAGCTCCAGGCCAGCTGGGACTAATGAGAGACCCTGTCTCAAAAATACCCCCAAACATATATACATATGTATGTATGTATGTATGTATGTATGTATGTATGTATGTTGGGAGTACAAACTATGTAGGACCTTGAAAGGAATACTAGAAACTTTGGCTTTGATTCTGAGAGGAATAACAAGCCAGACAGATGAAGAGGAGAATGAAAGGTTCTGAGGATGTAGGTAGGGGCTTGTGCTGCTTGAGAGTAAATTTTAGCATATATACCTTGAGGTTAAGAGCTGAGTTATATTTGACACTGGAGAGATGGCTCAGCAGTTAAGAGCACTGTCTGCTCTTGCAGAGGACCTGGGTTAGATTCAATACCCACATCTAAGTCCAGTTCCAGGGGAATCTCACACTTTCTTCTGACTCTGGGCATTTCACGACATGGGTGCACTTACACACATGGATGGAATATACTCATACATACAAAATAATAAAATATTAAAAAGCTGAATTATATTCATCTTTATATTATTTTTTACAGCAATGCATATGTGTCATACAGTTTGATTAGTTCGATTCCCAGCACCTACATGGCGGCTAAGAACCGCCTTTAAGGCAGGCATGGTGGCTCATGCCTTTAATCCTAGCACTTGGAAGGTGGAAGCAGGTGGATCTCTGTGAGTTCAAGGCCAGCCTGGTATACAGAGTGAGTTCCAGGTCAGCTGGGGCTATAGGGAGACCCTGTCTCAAAGTGCTTGGATTTGGTAACTGCATGTTGAAAGAATAAATGGAAAAGAAGGCTCAAGAAACTGTACTGAGTACTTAACTATGCTTTTGCTAATGAATCCAGTTTAGTTTAGCATATATTGAATGGAAAGTCCTCTAGAATACTTTCTGGATTTAGTGGTTTTTCAATCCCAAGCTTAAATCTCATGGCAGTTTACATGGCATAAAGTCATCCTTTTTCTAAGAAAGGGAGAAAATGCTGAAACCTTTTGGAGCATTTTTAAACATAAGGACAGCAAAATTAATAGTAATAACAATTATTCAACAGCCATCACCTTTAGAAAAACTTTTGTTGCAAGCGTAGGGTACTTGCAGTGATTTTTTTCAACTGCTTAACAGTGTATTTTCTTGTTATTTCCATTTATACATAAGAAAACAGATAAAATTAGTTATTGTCCAACATCACACAATAAGTGGCAGAGGTAGGGCTAGGACTCGGGGCTTTTGACTGCCTTCTCTGTGAGCAGTTGAAACTGGAAGGCACTGGTCAGGGGCTTTGGTAGGTGACCCAAAACATCTGGATAAGCCAGTGACTCCATTTATTCACATTGCGTTTTAGTTCCTATGCTGTTGTTGCCTGTTCCAAGGAACCTCTTACAGTTCAGTTTTCATCTCTTTTGATGGACTATTATCTACTTGTCCCCCTTTATAATTCATCACTATTGGGGCTGGAGAGATGGCTCAGCAGTTAAGAGCACTGACTGCTCTTGTAGAGTACCGGAGTTCGATTCCCAGCACCTACATGGCGGCTAAGAACCGCCTTTAAGCCAGGCATGGTGGCTCATGCCTTTATTCCTAGTACTTGGAAGGTGGAAGCAGGTGGATCTCTGTGAGTTCAAGGCCAGCCTGGTCTACAGAGTGAGTTCCAGGTCAGCTGGGGCTATAGGGAGACCCTGTCTCANATTTTAATTTATTCTTTTTTATTTATTATTTTCATTTAGTATTCTTCAATAAAAAAGAAAATAACAACCTAACAATAAAGAAACAGGAAAAATAAAGAAATAAGTAAATAAAAATTAAATAGAAAATGAATGAAAGAATAAATGAATAAATAATAATTTTTAATTTAATTTTATTTATTTTTGTATGTGGATGAGTGTGCTGTCTGCATGTAGGTTTGTGCACCCGTGTCGTGCAATGCCGCGGAGGTCAGAAGAGGGTGTCGGATTCCCCTGGAACTGGAGTTCTCCTGGAGTTGGAGTTTCAGACGGTTCTCAGCCGCCATGTGGGTGCTGGGGATCGAACCCGGGTCCTCTGTAAGAGCGGTCAGCGCTCTCAACCGCTAGGCCATCTCTCCAGCCCCTCTTTTGTCATTTTTATAACAATCTTTCCTGTCCTAATGAAGCAGCAATTGTCCAATTCTTTTTTTTTTTAATTTTATTTATTTTTATGTGTACGAATGTACTGTCTGCATGTAGGTTTGTGCACCCATGTCGTGCAATGCCGCGAAGGTCAGAAGAGGGTATCGGATTCCCCTGGAACTGGAGTTAAAGACGGCTCTCAGCCACCATGTGGGTGCTGGGGATCGAACCCGGGTCCTCTGCAAGAGCAGTCAGTGCTCTTAACTGCTAGGCCATCTCTCCAGCTCTGTCTAATTCTTATGAGTTGATATTTCCTCTCCTTTTAGATTTATATTGTATTGTTAGAAAAATGTATCAGTACCCCATATGGAGAACTATTTTTTTCTTTTAAACTAACCTGGAAAATCAGATATGTAGAATATATATTTTAAAGCTAGAGTTGAAATTATGTTCTGTAATATTAAAATACTTTTCTTTGTCATTTTAGGCCAGTTTGCTTAGTTTTAAATGAAATCCCTTTTATGTCAACTTGGTTTTTACTTGTGTCAACATTTAGGTGAGTCAAACTAATTTCTACATATTTTCAATATGATTCTTATAAATCCATTTAAACATTTTTACAAAGTGATCAAATCAATGCTTTGTTTTTTATGCTTTTTAAAACATTTTTCCTTTACAGTATGCTCCCTCTTCTGTTAAAGGATGAACTCCTAATGCCCTCAGTTGTGACAGTGGTGGCATTTTTTATGGCTTGTACCACTTTCTTTCCAATATTTGAAAAGACTTCTGAGGAAGAATTGCAGTTGACACCGTTTGCCATTTCTGTGAGGAAGTGGTTCCCGAGATTTATATTTCTTCCCACAATTATATATTATTTGGTAAGTTTAAAAAAAATTTTATCTATTATTTATTTATTTATTGCTTGCGTATTTGTCTGTGTTTGTGTGTACATACTTGCATGTACAAGTCAGAGAATACCTTGGGGGAGTTGCTTCTCTCTTTCTACCATGTGAGTTTTGGGCATTCAACTCAGGTTGTCAGGCTTGCTGTAAGTGCCTTTACCCAGAGTCATCTTGCCGGCCCTGTTGCTCAGGTTTTGAGGGTATATTTTCTAGCATGTCACTGTTTTCTCAAATTATTTTCTTTGTTGTTGTTGAGACAGGGTCTCATTCATTATGCAGCCCAGGCTGACCTGGAAGTCATTGGGTAGCCCATGCCACATTTGAACTTTGTCCCTCTCTCAAGTGCTAGGATCAGCCCTTGTGCCAACACACTTGGCTCGAACTGCCTTTTATAGATTTTTGAGGCACTATTTCTTTTTTTTAATTAATTAATTCATTTATTCATTTATTTATTTATTTACTTGTATGACTGTACTGTCTGCATGTAGGTTTGTGCACCCATGTCATGCAACGCCACGGAGGTCAGAAGAGGGTGTCAGATTCCCCTGGAACTGGAGTTCTCCTGGAATTGGAGTTACAGACGGTTCTCAGCTTCCATGTGGGTGCTGGGGATCCAACCCGGGTCCTCTGCAAGAACAGTTGGCACTCTTAACCTCTAGGCCATCTCTCCAGCTCCGAGGCACTATTTCTATAATCCACCCATTTATGGTATATATTTTAATGGTGTTAAGTATATAGCTAATTCATCATCACCTAATTTTAGATTATTTCCATCACCCTCCCGAAAGAAAGTCTGAAAATTTCCTCAAAAATATAGCTGAGATTTTTCTTGGAGATTGTATTAAGTCTGTTTATCGGTTTATGGAGTATTACCACTTTTTTGGTCTGTGTAACATTCATGGCCTGAAACATCTTTTATAGACCAGGTTGTCTTCTCATCTCACAGAGATTCCCTCTGCCTCTGCCTCTGCCTTTGCCTAAGTGCTGGGATTAAAGGTGTGTCCACTACACCCGGCTGAAATGGTTTCTTTTTTTTTTTTTTTT
>VZQC01009277.1:940536-1023266 GCA_009823505.1 Rhizomys pruinosus | reverse complement strand
TATTTTTTTTTTTTTTTTTGTCTTTTTTTTCCTTTAGAAGATACCTGCAACTTTTACAACTGCTTTGTAGGCCTCAGTAGTTCCCACCTGCTCGCTCTCCTATGCAATGCAGTCCACTCACATCTCAGCACTGCTTTGTTGCCTGCTCTTTACATTTGCCTGTGCAGCTTTTGTGTATCTACTGTGCCAGGGGTGAAATGAGTGTGATCTGGCCAGCCTGTGTCATAAGGGAGTGGAGCTGAGCTAACCTACCAATATAGCAGCTGCTAGTTAGTTACATGTAGAGAGCTGAACTTATTGAACCTAAATTCAATTAAAAATGCAGTTCCTTAGCCATAGAAGGCATATTTGAGGTGCCCAGTCACCACATGTGTTTAGCAGCTCCTGAAATAAAACATTTTCATTATTGTATAATAGGTTTTTTTGGTCTTTTTCGAGATAGGGTCTCCCTGTAGCTCCAGCTGGCCTGGAACTCACAAAGATCCCACTGCCTCTGCCTCCCAAGTGCTAGGATTAAAGGCGTGCACCACCACGCCTGGTTAATTGTATAACAGTTTTATTTACAGCATACTGTTCTAGAAAAGTAAACCAACTAGTACACAATTATAATGAATGTGATATCGTTACTATTTATTCTGACATGTAATCAAATATGATCTTGTGAGGCTAATGTTCCTCTAGTTAAAAAACTTCAAGGTCAGAGAATCACATTTTGTTTCACTGTGCATTAGTTCATTTAAAGTATTCAGTGAATATGTAGTTTTCCATTGGCTGTGGGAAAATGTTCACAGGTTCTCCTGGTTAGCTTAAAATTTTATTTTCAAAAAAAAAAGAAAGAAATCATAGGCTGAAGATGCTAAAGCCTATGATGTCATAATCTTGATATATGTGGCATGTATATATGCACATTTTTGAGTGATGCAAATTGGAAGGAACAACAACAAAAGACTGGATCACAGAACTGATTGAAATGGTGAACTTCTGCCCAAAACAGTAAACTTCTGCATCGAAAATTTTAAGAGACTGAGACTGAGAAAAAGATGAAAAACATGTTTGGCAGAATGCATGAGCTCTGGTGGGGGGCGGTAAAGAAGGGGGAACGGGTCTAGATTTGATTGGGAAACGTATGAAATGCACAAAGTTTTAATAAAAATTGGCTTTGAAAAAAAATTTTCCATTGGGACTTGGGTAGGTGAATGCCCTGACTTTAGTGATAAAATGTATCCTCGATGCCTTATGATAGAGGATCTAAGCCTTGGCCAAGATCATGGCTTCAGGAAATGAAACCCAACGTCCTAGCAGTCAGCCTCTTTCCCATGAAGGGCAGTTTTCTCAAATCCTTTGGGAGGCTGAGCCTTCCTTACCAAAACTGCTCAAGGAAAACCACTGGCCAGAAAATCATGACATAACTTTGCCAGATCCCCAATTTTAGCATGGAAGGTTTTCTTTATGAAAAATGGATGATTCCTGACATTGTGGAGGAAGCTCATGAGTAGAGTCAGAAAAGCAGTACTGAAAGGCATTATTATTACTGACGGTAGGAACCAGAACCCTTGGAAAGTAGAGCCCTCTGCAGTCGTATTTCAGACTCCACAAAGAGTGCTTTAGGGCTGGAAATAGGACTGGTAGTTTTCAAGTTAGAAAAACATTCATGGAGCTCCAGGAGAAAGTCAATGAACCAAGTGACAGAACAGTGCTTCTTTCGGAAAAGCCCGTGCAGAATGAACGGAAACTGGGTCGGGAGCGCCACGCCGCCCGCAGGGCCCGGGACACTAGGACACTGTGCAGTTTCCAAGGCCAGGGCCGGCTCATGGGGGTCTCAGACTAGAGCCTCCGCATCAGGACAGGTGGTTGTCATCATGGAGAGCAGAAGCCTATCTTAGACTCATTCAGAATTCTCTAAATAGGTTTTTACTTCAGTTTTAGAGCTTTCAATTTCAATGGAAATCACCAAATCCATAAATTTCTGAATAGGGTTCACTATTATCTTCAACCAGGAGTGGTTAAGTGCATCTGTGTACAATGGTCTGATGCTAGAGAATTCTGCAGGTTAAAAAATTTTTGGGTGTGTGTGTGTGTGTGTGTGTCCTTTTGAGACAGGGTCTCCCTGTAGTCCCAGCTGGCCTTGAACTTGCAGAGATCCACCTGCTTCTGCTTTCCAAGTGCTAGGATTAAAGGTGTGCACCACCACACCCAGCTTAAAATTTCTTTCTTAAAGAATATGAAACTGGAATTCAAGAACAATATCAACTGGTTATCGGCTCATGAGTGAGGCACAGTATATCATATACAAGCTTTAGTACCACTTCTGTGATATAATTTATTTTTTTCCAGAAAATCTAGAAAGGTGAAGGAAAGAGGCAGGGAACTCTTTAGTGTCATTGTTACTTTGATAATCTGTATACCTAAACCATGTGTTATGTGACTTAGTAGACAATTTTCCATTCAAACTTATAAGCTGATGAGAGCACTGTCCTCAAAGTAGACACTTTCAAAGTTATTTCTGTATTTTAATGGTATATCTCTGTTAAAAATGTCTTTTGAATCCTTGATTAACTATACAAACAACTAAGGAAAGTCAGTGTAAGTCATCCTTTGTGTTTAACTACATAAGCTAGCTTTGACACATGTCTAATAGTATAAATAAATCTGCCTTCATAAAATGAAAATTTTAAGGAGGAATAATTAAGCAACTCTTACAATTATGCCTAGGAACGTCTTATTAGCTGGCTACTCAAATGTTTGGGAGTACAAGGAATTAAATAGCCCAAGATACAGATCATTGAAAGATGAAGTCTTGGTGTTTTACGTAGCATTATTTAGGACAGTAAAGGTCCATCATAACCCTTCTTATACTAGTACTTCTTATACTAGTACTAAATTTATGAATCAAAATTAAATACAAGCAGTCTCGAGTCAGTTTAATTTGGCATGAGGCCACAAAAGACAAGAGCATGTAGGATGTATACTGTACTTATCTGAAATATTAAACATCCTGCATAATGGTCTTTTTATGGTTACTGAAAATTGTATGCTGGGCTGGGGAGATGGTTCAGTGGGTAAAGTGCTTGTTGTGAAAGCATGAGCATTGGAGTCTGGGGCACGGCAGCCTATCAGTATATACAAGGTGGACACTGGGAATGCCTCAAGGGATCTGGCAAGCCAGACTATAGATGGGTGAGCTTAAGGTTCTGCAAAAGAGCCTGCCTCAATACATAAAGTGGAGAGCGATCAAGGAAGGCGACCGACTTCAACCTTGGGTTCTGACTCGCCTATGCACACACAACATATGTATGCAAATAAAAGTAGCATATTACCTATTGTATTAAAAAGACAAAGGTTGGGCTGGAAAGATGGCTCAGCAGTTAAGAGCACTGGCTAGTCTTATAGAGGACCACAGTTTTGTTTCCAGCACCCACATGGCAGTTAACACCCATCTTTAACTCTGATTCCAGAGGATCTGATGCCCTCTTCTGGCTTCTGTGGGCACCAGGCACACATGTGGTGCACTTACACAGACGTAGGCAAAACACCCATACACGTAAATAAAATAATAAAAACCAACGAACAAGAGTCTCAGGCCCCTGAGATGGCTCAGCAGGTAAAAGCACTTGTTACCAAAAATAGTCCTAAGTTTAACCCCCTATAACCCACGTGGCATGGCAGAAGGAGAAAGTTGACTCTAGCAAATGGTCCCTTGACTCCGACATGCACACCACTACACACATATACCTCCTTCCTCATAAAAATGTACAACAAAAAGATAGGTTCTTAGACTTAGAGTCATGTGGAACTTTCTGCATAGCTTTAACGTAAGTATTCACATTTAAGCCTTTAATTCCTAATTTTTCTAGGCTACAGGCCTGCACATGTAAGTTTTTTTTTTTTTTTTTTTTTNTTTTTTTTGGTCTTTTTTGAGACAAGGTCTCCCTGTAGCTCCAGCTGTCCTGGAACTCACTCTGTAGACCAGGCTGGCCTTGAACTCACAAAGATCCGCCTGCCTCTGCCTCCCGAGTGCTAGGATTAAAGGCGTGCACCACCACGCCTGGCCACATGTAAGTTTTTTAAAAAATCTCTTAGATATCCTGACATAAAGCCAAGGTTGATCTCTAACTATAAAACAAATCTGACACTGTCCTACAACTCTTACCTTCAGTTCTGCTCATTTAATAACTACAAATCAGTGTTACCAGCACATTTGAATTTTACCTTCAACACTATTCAGTAATATTTTTCTTTTTTCTTTTCCCTTATAGTTTCTTTCTTCAGTAATCACCATGATCCTTCTGACGATTGTGACTGTCACACTGGATCCACCTCAAAAATTACCAGATTTATTTCCTGTATTGGTGTGTTTTGTCTCCTGTATGAACTTCCTGTTCTTCTTGGTATATTTTAACATTATAATCATGTGGGATTCCAAAAACGGAAGAAATTGGAAAAAAGTCAACTAGCTATACTCCCAAACAGAGCCAATCTTTTTGTTATGTATAAATGAAATTATTTTAAGAATCACGGTGTTACAGAGAAGAACATGGTGAAAAGGCATGGTTTTTACATAAAATAAATGTATATGGAGAGGAAAGGGCAAAGGAGGCTTTTATTTTCTTAAGTATTGCTTCAGTAAAGCATATTGCAATTTGGGTAACGTTCACATATATTTAAATCATAAAATAAGAGAAAAACGTCCTTGTTGTGTGTGATACTCACACCTGTCATCCCAGTACTTGGGAGGGAAAGGCAGAAGGACCAGGAGCTCAAAGTCAAGGTCACCCTCAGCCAGTTAGTAAGTTTGAGGCTGGCCTGGGCTACCTGAGACCCTGTCTCATTGAAAAAAGGGAGAGAACAATGTCCTTAGTACCAGTATTTACTTAGGGAATACTCGATAAATTATGATTTTTAAAAAACCTGCAAGATAGAGTGAGCTTACTGGAAGAATTAAGCTCCTTTTTTCTTTGCACTTTAGCATTCAGTGTGCATTTTCTTGTTCACAAGTTGTATCTCGGGGCTGGAGAGATGGCTCGGCGGTTAAGAGCATCGACTGCTCTTGCAGAGGACCTGGATTCGATTCCCAGCACCCACATGGTGGCTAAGAACTGTCTTTAAGCCGGGCATGGTGGTGCACACCTTTAATCCTGGCTCTTGGGAGGCAGAGGCAGGCCAGCCTGGTCTACAGAGTGAGTTCCAGGCCAGCTGGGGCTATAGAGAGACCCTGTCTTAAAAAGACAGAAACAAACAAACAAACAAACAAAAAGACAAAAACAAAACTCATTGCAGAAGTTAGTTGTATCTCAGGGAATTAAGTTTATTATAATATCTAAGAATGTAGGATTACTTGATTCCATTTTTAAAATGAACTTTCTCAAATAATAAATCTAAGTAGCCTGAAGACTTTTTAGTTACTCATGATCATTAGTTCTAAATGTCCAGTCATTCTAAATCAAACTGCCTTATGAAGGATTTCATCCTCCTATTCTGTTGGGATCTGGTTTAGGGTTTACACTGGCAGCAACATCTTTTCAAATCCTGCTGCTTGTTAGCTTTGTCCTGTTGATGTGGGTGTCACTTCCTACTAGTAGGAACCCATCTTTACTACAGTAGTCAACTGGTAAAAGTCATGTCTTTTATAGCATTTCATATAAAGCTGTTTCTTCAGGACCTGATAATAGTCCTTACATGACAGATTCTACAATGGCACAAGCTAAGCCACCTATACACAAAGAAAATTTGGTTCTGTACCTGGCTAGACACAGGCTGATGCACAAAGGTATTTCTCAGCCTGATAAATGAAATGGCTTCATGTGTATAAAGACTCAAAGGGCATGTCAGCACAGAAAAGCAGCCTTGACTGCTGCCAAGTCAGGAGCATCACTGCCTATGTGTAACCACTGAGCTCAAATGACAGCATTTTGGCTGACTGGTTTAGCTTTATGTAAAACTTTTTTCTTAATAATATACTTGAGTTTAATATAAAATGCTGATTTTAATTACTGAAGTTCTAACTTACAAGAAATTTAGTAGAGCAACCTTATTATTTGAAGAAAATAAAGCGTTAAATAATGTACCACTTATATAAATAAATTCTTTCAATAAAACATTTCTCAGAGATGTGATCATACTGTTACATTTAGCTTTTAAGGAGACTTACAGCAAGCAGTATAAGCCAAGTACCTCTCATATCCATTAGAAAACAGTTTAAGAACATACTTTGAGCTGGGCCTAAGGACACACATTTGTAATCTTAGCACTTGGTAGTATAGGGAGGAGTGTGAGGCCCACCTAGGTTATATAGTGAGTCAAGGCCAGCCTGTGCTACTTGAAGCCTTGTCTCAAAAAACAAGTCAGATGAACAACAACAAAAAATGTACTTTATGCTCGAATCAGATAGGTTTGAAAATTCTATAAAAACTCCAGGATGAAATTCCCCTCAGTTCATCTCAAGAAGGGATACTTTAATAAATACTTGGGGAGCACAAAAATATTAAAGACGGACTTCTTGTTTTCTTATCTGCCAGAAACCGAGTGGTCCTATGTTCTTTTCTGGTACATTTTAGAAAGAAGAGACATTTTGAAAAATGCAGTATTCTCCATTGCTAATATACTTGGGTTTGCTTCTTAAAGCAATAAGGAAAACAAGGCGTCGATTTATGTGTCATATATGAAGCATACAGAAGTCATTTTCTCTTGAGGCCCCAGAGGGGAGAAAAATCCCCGATGTAGCATTGTGTCCAAATGATAAACCACAACTAAGTGAGCAAAACAATTTACAAAAGTCAAAGCAGCTAGAGGATCCTCTCTGTTCATGAAAGGGAGCCAGAGATGGATGGGTTAAGGCTAAGTAATGTCTGGAGCCACACAATGCTTTCAAGTCTCAATTGTCTCTCTTCTGTTATGTTCATCAGATGATCTGGGCCAAGTATATGCCCTCACCCTTCCCCCCATATAAACATTAGTTTTGTGTGTAGATCTTTCTGCATTGTCCTTCATGTGGCCTCCAAGAGTGATAAAGCGAGAGTCATCTGATCTACAGCGAAGAGAACTGGGAAATGATTCTTAGCAGACCCAGCTGTTCTGAAAGGCAAGTGCTCAGTATATCAAGAGGTCAAACACACAATCACAGCATTAAGCACATACCTACATAACTTGGATTACATAGGAAACCAGTCTGCTCATTAACCCTTCGCTTTCTTTTCTTTGAGACAGGGTCTCCCTGTAGCCCCAGCTGGCCTGGAACTCACTCTGTAGACCAGACTGGCCGTGAACTCAGAGAGATCCACCTGCCTTTGCCTCCCCAAGTGCTAGGATTAAAAAGGCATGTGCCACCACATCTGGCTTAAGGATGGTTCTTAGCCACCATGTGGGAGCTCGGAATCGATTCTAGGTCCTCTGCAGAGCAGTTGGTGCTCTTAACCGCTGAGCCATCTTCTCCAGCCCCCCAACCCTGTTTTCTAAAAAATGTAGATTACTGTACAAAATGTTTTGGCTTGTGTCCTAGGGTTCATTTTCAATGTTCAAACAATCCATTGAGTATATTTTGATAACATTCTACTAAGAGAATTGTCCAACAAAGTATTCTTAGTATGTAGCACATAGATTACATTAAAAAGCTTTATTTAGCCAGGCATGGTGGCGCACGCCTTTAATCCTAGCACTCGGGAGGCAGAAGCAGGTGGACCTTTGTGAGTTCAAGGCCAGCCTGGTCTACAGAGTGAGTTCCAGGACAGCTGGGGCTACAGGGAGACCCTGTCTCAAAAAGAACAACAAAAAAAAAGCTTTATTTAAATAGTACTAGGAAACCCAGTGAAGGCAATTAGGTTGAATAATTGAGTGGATAGCTGCTTAATACCTATGCTATTTATATTAATAGCTTTTTCTCTCTTTCTTTTTCTTTCTCTCTCTCTCTCTCTCTCTCTTTCATGTGTATAAATGTACTGTCTGCATGTAGCTTTGTGCACCCATGTCGTGCAATGCCGCGGAGGTCAGAAGAGGGCGTCAGATTCCCCGGAATCTGAAGTTCTCCTGGAACTGGAGTTACGGATGGTTCTCAGCCGCCATGTGGGTGCTGGGAATTGAACCCGGGTCCTCTGCAAGAGCAGTCGGCGCTCTTAACTGCTAGGCCATCTCTCCAGCCCCATCTTTATTTTTATTTCATGTGTATGAGTGTTATATTTGCATGTGTTTAAGTGCACCCATGTTGTGCAGTGCCTGAGGAGGACAGAAGAGGGTGTTAGATCCTCTGGAAATGGAGTTACAGTTGTTAGCTGCCATGTGGGTGCTGGGATTTGAACCCGGGGCCTTCTGTAAGAACATCCAGTGCTCTTAACCACTAAGCCATCTCTCCAGCCCCATATTAATAGCTTAAAAAAAACTTTCACTTTAAGATATGAATCTGGAATGTTTCTAAGTGGAAAATGAGTTCTTTTTTCATGCTGATTTTTGTTTCACATTTTCATATAAGACTTTTCAAACCTTAGGACAAATAGAACAGCATTTCTTTCCTTGCAGAAATGGTCAAGTATAGTAGTTTTAGAAACTGCTACTAAGATGTGATATACTCTATAATTCTCCTTCCCTTCTTTATCTTAATAACACAAACAGAGGGTGTCATAAGTAGTACAGAACCATAGGAATTTAAGCTAATGCTTCCAAACAATCTGGAAGGGATCAATGCCCCATAGTAATAGTCTTTTCTTTAAATTCGCAGAAGTCTTGAGTTTACTTAAAAACAACTTTATATACAAGTGTCTGTACTGAAAATACATTATATTTAAAATGCATTTCATATAATAAAACATGTATGAAAGCCAGGTGTGGTGGTGCATGCCTTTAATCCCAGCACTCAGGAGGCAGAGGCAAGCAGATCTCTGTGAGTTTAAGACCAGCCTGGTCTACAAAGTGAGTTCCAGGACAGTTGAGGCAGAGGGGAAGACCCTATCTCAAAAAGAAAAAAAAAACAACCCCCCCCCATGTATGAAACCTTAAAAGTTCCAAAATATTTTTCTCTACAATATAAAAAGTCTCTAGATAAAGTCATCTCTGAGGTGTAAATTAATAAATGGCTTTTAAGTGGGAAAGCTTGTACTTTGCTCACTAGCCAGCTATTAGGTTTATTGTGAGTTCTAGGAAAGCATGCAATTCTACAAAAGCAGAGCCATAATTCTATCCACAAAAGCTTAAGTTATATAGAAACATGCATGGTATAGAATATAGATAAAGACTACTGTGCATCCTGGCTTATGTTAAAGGATCAAGAAGAAATAGATTAATTTACAATGAGATTACCTATTGCTGTGTGTAGAAAGTTTAAATTAGCTGAAAGAAATTTTATCTAGACTTGCACCTGCCTAGTGCTAGAAGTTGGTATTTGCTGGGCAGATTAATTACACACATTTCTTCAGTTCCTTTAAATATGACCAGGCAGATGCAGAAATTGTGTTCGTAGTGGCCGCATTTCTTCTAAGTGCCTGCGGGATACAGAAAGTGATTATTACATCATCACAAATTAGTTTCTAAATTAACATCACTTAACGTGATATCTTTTAGCCTAAAAAAGAAAAGAAAATCCTCCAATTCAGGTGACATGTGTGTGTATGTATATATGTATACACATACATAAATATATATTGAAGTAATACAAGTTGGAGAGAACAACAACAACAAAAGAACTGGGGAAAAAACAACTGAAACAGTGAAGTTCTCCCCAAAACAATAAGCCTCTGCTTTGAAAAAACTCTGGAAAGACTCAGAAAAAGATGAAAGACATGTATGGCAGAGTGCATGAACTCTGATGGAGTGGGAGGCATGGGAAAGGAAATGATTCTAAATTGGATTGAGAAATGATATATGATATATGAAAAACTTTAATAACAAAAATACATTAAAAAAAAATCCGGCCTTTAATCCCAGCACTCACGAGGCAGAGGCAGGCAGATCTCTGTGAGTTCAAGGCCAGCCTGGTCGACAGAGTGAGCTCCAGCACAGCTGGGACTAAAAGAGAGACCCTGTCTCAAAAATACCAAAAAAACAAAAAGCAAAAAAACAAAACAACAACAACAATAAAACATTATGGCTACCCTGACAGCACACTTCACCCGTGTGAAGATATGTGAAATAGTTTTGAGAGAAATTTGAAATTCTAACATGACCTCCTGAATTCACATGCCTTTTTCTATGTGCTTTAAGGAGCTTCCAGCAGGTGTTCCTTCTAACAGCTGTCAAAAGGGGAGAAAAGTTTACTAGGACAGATCCCTACCCAGTGTGGCCCACTGGGGACTCCTAGTGGTGACAGAAGATTTTATTTTACTTTAGCATTATGTGAGGGAAGGCAGTGGTAACTGATAATGGCTCAGTCCCACAGGCCTTGGCTCTCGCTCCTTTCTTGTTTCTAAGAAACAGAAGTTGCACATAGCGGTCTGCTCAGAGGTGGCACAGTGAGTAAAGTGTGAGGATCTGAGTGTGGGGAGTTTGGATCTCTGCAACCCACAGAGCTAGTGTAGCACTAGTGCACGCCTGTCATCCCATCATTCCTCGGTGGGAGGCAGAGGCAGGAGAAATCACTGTAAACATGCAGGCCAGCTAGTTCATGGAGTGATGAACCGAAGACTGTCATGGTAGAAGACAGGGACAGACACCCAAGGTTGTTCTCTGACCACCACATATGTGCTGTGGTATGTATGAACCAACCTGTACCCACAGACATACATATATTCATATACACAGATTTTTAATAAAAAAAGTAGTGCACAGTGGGCCCCTTTATATTTTTCTGTTTCTATGCTACCCGATCTTAGAAGATGAGTTGCAAACTTGACAATATATTTTTGCCACTTCTTCGGGCTGTACTGAATTCTATTTTTAATTTATTATTATTATTATTATTATTATTATTATTATTATTATTATTTGAGACAGGGTCTCCCTTTAGTTCAAGCTGGCCTGGGAGCTCACTCTGTAGACCAGGCTGGCCTTGAACCCACAGAGATCTGCCTGCCTCTGCCTCCCAAGCACTAGGATTAAAGGCTGTGCACCACCATACCTATTCTAATGGGAAAAAAAAATTTTGGGGGGGGGGTTCTTGAGACAGGGACTCCCTGTAGCTCCAGCTGTCCTGGAACTCACTCTGCAGACCGGGCTGGCCTTGAACTCACAGAGATTCACCTGCCTCTGCTTCCCAAGTGCTAGGATTAAAGGCGTGCACCACCACACCCTGCTTAAAGACTGTTCTTAGCTGCCATGTGGGTGCTGGGAATCAATCCCAGGTCCTCTGCAGAGCAGTCAGTGCTCTTAACTGCTGAGCCATCTTGCAGCCTCCCCACCCCCAAATGTTTAATCTTATAATGAACAAATACATGTGTTTGTATGTTATGCCTGTACCAACAGGATATAAAATCCTTGCCCATTTCATAGGCAGCTTCCTGAGCTGCTGTCAAGAGCATAGGCTCTGACACTGGACTCCATAGTATGCTGCTCTCCCTTTAGGTGATTTTGGGACAAGGTACTTAACCTCTTTGTGCCTCAGTTTCCTCACCTATAAATAAAAGTAACAACTCTTATCTTCCTTCAGGGTTGCCAAAAATAGCAGTATTCATAGCAGTGCCTGGCACATAAAATGTGCTTAATAATTGTTATAAACTGTTACTTACTGTGTACAACAGAATGACCACCTTTCTTTGGAAATTTTTTAAAAACAGCTAATCTAAATCACTTCCAAAGCCATTTCCAGAGAAATGAATTTTCTTGGTAGAATATAATTCATTTTACTTTCATTTTTCCTAAGTGATAGCAGATAAAATTTGGTTAGCATCTACGAATCTTTTAATATTGATGCCACAAAGTCTGGGATACTACCAATTCCTAATGTAAACTCTGAGTTACAGGTCAATTAAAACATATCATATGACATAGTCACAAAATTATGTTATAATTAGCTATTAGAAAAAATTATGTTTACTTGGATTGCAAACAATAGGATTTTGAAGAAAAGCTTTAAGTAATACTTATTAAGTAAATCTCATAAGGTAAGTAATATCTTTTCATCTGGAAGTCTGCAAAGTTAAGCTGAAGCAATACCTCAGTTTAAAATGGCTTCGTAAAAAAAAAAAAAATTAAAAAAAAAAAAGGGGCTCAAGAGATGGCCTAGCGGTTAAGAGCGCAGACCGCTCTTGCAGAGGACCCAGGTTCGATCCCCAGCACCCACATTGCAGCTAAGAACCGTCTGTAACTCCAATTCCAGGAGAACTCCAGTTCCAGGGGAGCCCGAGACCCTCTTCTGACCTCTGTGGCATTGCACGACATGGGTGCACAAACCTACATGCAGACAGTACATTCATACACCTACAAAAATAAATAAAATTAAAAAAAAAATAATAATAAAATAAAATGGCTTCAAAGAATTTGTTACAATTACATTTTAGATGAAAAAAGTTTTTCAGAAAACAGTTCAGAGTAATTTGTTGCAATATATGACACAGAATGAAAAATGAACCAAAATGAAGTTAAAATAACCTAAAGTTTTATTTTACATGATAAGTGTGGCTTAAATTCTTAATTCAGTATCCTTCAGGTTGTCCTGATTAAATGAACCAAAATGAAGTTAAAATAACCTAAAGTTTTATTTTACATGATAGATAAGTGTGGCTTAAATTCTTAATTCAGTATCCTTCAGGTTGTCCTGATTCAATTTCAGAAATACTCATTTTAAAATTTATGATAATAGCTAATAAAGGCCTTATACATTGTATTCTGAAGTATAAAGAGTGTTAATGTGTAATTTCATTGCTATCATACTCTTGTGCTTCATTGTGATTACTGTGCTGGATTCTGTACTCCAGAGAACAAAACTGTCTTGTTGGGGTATCCCCAAGGCTAGAGCATGCCTAGTTCATTCTGTAAACATGAAATTGATGAATTATATGAAGAAGGGAATTTTGTTTTTGAAAATGCCTAGATAATTCTTTAAGCAATTCTTACACTAGCCATTCATTCATTCATTCTTCATTCTACTGCATTAAGGATCTTCTAACCAGGTTGTAGGCTGGTGCTCTACCACTGAACTGCACTCCAGCCCTTTAACCTGAGGACAGTGCACTTCACCATCATATGCTCACAGATATTCTGAAAAATACCACAGAAGCCTACAAAATGAAAGAATTTTGTTTCACCTAGGAGAATGGGGCACTTCAGAGAGGATAGGAGCCTGAGACTGACCTTATAGTCAGATAAGACTGCTAGGCAGAGAAGGAAGAAAAAGCAGTCTCATAGGGAGAGCAGCAGAGAAGCCCAGAGTCTGGAAGGAGATCCCAGGGGGCTGTAATTAACTGAATACAAATGACTCCTTTCTCTTTTGAGTATGAAATGGAGAGAAAAAAATCACCTAATAATTAGGTATATAATAATATAAATGTTTGCTTTGTTAAATATATGTTTAAAATATGTATACTGTTTAGCAAATTGAATCTTGGGGGGGATGTATGTTACTGACAACGTGTAAGGGTTAAAATGTCACCTGTCAGGTGACAAGAAACCAATTTCTATAAATGTGCCAAAATAATTTTTCTCCATCTCAAGAACAGTCTTCAGTCTATTCATTACTTTCTTTTTATAGTATTTTTATTTAATAAAAGCTATTAAGACTACCATACAAATCTCTTTACTTATGCTTTTATCTTTTAACTGATCAATTTTTATATTGCTGACATCCCTTCTTCACCATTTGTTCATTTAAAAATTCATAGTATGTGAGCTATGTCTCTGGGGGAAATGTCTATAAAATTTGTTACAGCTGGCAAATGTGTATGAGTCAGTGATAGCACATGACTAAATGCTTCACAGAAAATAAAATTTGTTTCTGTAGTAAGCAGAACTGTTTAAATGTTATTTATTTTTATGTTTCAAAGAAAATATATTGTGAAGTGCTGCATTGATTTAGAACGCAACAATGTCTGTGTACACGCTGTAGAAGGAAAATTTATGAAACCTTTGCACAACTCCTTTAATTGAATTTTCCAAATCTCTCACCACACACAAATAATCAATATCTTCTACAGAGAAAACCAGTCAGAATTATTACAGTCTTTTCAATTTTGTTGTCATCAGCACATACAGAACACCTGGATATTTGCACTGTCTGCTAGCAAGTTATTTATACCTCTTAAAACACATAATTGCTATTAAGTGAGTCCAAATGTATAATTTTAACATTTGCTACGGATTTTATTCAAAAGAAAAATTGTCATACTTCAAGTAAAACAAAAAATTTAAATCATGGAAGAAAATTATTTAAAAGGCTTTGCAAAGTAACAAACCTGTTTGGTTTTCCTTAAAACTGAGACAAATCTCAAGTAAGCATTTTCAGCAGTTGATAAGTTTTCCCCAAACAGTGATGACTCTTGTGAAACAAGAGCACTAGCAATATCAGCAGCATGTCAACAGTATGACCCATGGACAGCATGTATGACAACTGAATCCATACCCAAGGTGAGATGACAAGTGCATATTAATGTGGATTTGAGCTACCAAAATTAATAGCTACATTTTTTTTTTTTTTTTTTTTTTTTTTTTTTTTTTTTTTTTTTGTTTTTTTTTTTTTTTGTCTTTTTGAGACAGGGTCTCCCTTGTAGCCCCAGCTCCTGGAACTCACTCTGTAGACCAGGCTGGCCTTGAACTCACAAAGATCCGCCTGCCTCTGCCTCCCGAGTGCTAGGATTAAAGGTGTATGCCGGGGCTGGAGAGATGGCCTAGCAGTTAGGAGCACCGACGCTCTCGCAGAGGACCTGGGTTCGATCCCCAGCACCCACATGGCGGCCGAGAATCGTCTGAAACTCCAATTCCAGGAGAACTCCAGTTCCAGGGGAATCCGACACCCTCTTCTGACCTCCACGGCATTGCACGACACGGGTGCACAAACTTGCATGCAGACAGTACATTCATACACATACAGAAATAAATAAAATTAATTAAAAAAATTAAAAAAAAAAAAAGGTGTATGCCACCACACCCGGCTAACAGCTACATTTTTAAAGTCTCAGAAGAAACCTAGAAAAGCATAGGGGGAATTTTAAGAAAGAATCTTCAAACTCATGTCAAAACTTCAAACCTCAATGCTTTTGAAACTGAAGCATTTACTTGAAAAAAATATATTTTAATGTTAAGATATAACATAGAAATCAAAAGGACAGCAGACTCTGGGGAGTAACATTATTTAGCTGGTATGAGGCGGGGAGGAAAACAGATTTTTTATGTCCAAAAAATACTCTGGTGGGTGGTTAGAATGAAAAGGCAGTATCAAACTATTTTATAGTCTCAGTACAAAAGGAGTTTAAATTTGTCCTGCATTCTTAAGAATTTGCTAAGTTGCCGGGAGTGGTGGCGCATGCCTTGAATCCTAGCGCTTGGAAGGCGGAGGCAGGCGGATCCCTGTGAGTTCAAGGCCAGCCTGGTCTACAGAGTGAGTTCCAGGCCAGCTGGGGCTATAGGGAGACTGTCTCAAAAAAAAAAAAAAAATTTGCTAAGTTTAAAGTAGTTTGAGACAGATTTTATATTGTAAATTAACTAAAGAAAACATTAAACTTTATACTTTTTTAAATACCAGAGCTAGAAACTCTGAAATACTTTCTATTACAAATAGCTGAACAATCAACTTTTTTGAAGACTGTAAAGTTCAGATGATTATACTGCATTTGAAATACACATTCTGCAGCCTACACAATTCTCAAAACATAAGAGTATGTTTTGGACTGAAACGTAAGTGTATAGATTTCATATCTTGGCAGCTGCCCTACAATTCGCTTACATTCTTTTCAACAACATTTTGTTTACTGGAAGTCCTAGTCATAGACAAACAATGGTGGCTTTTAAAATATCTCCAGAAAAGTAAAAATGCCAAGTGCTGTAGAATGCCATCTATTGACTCAGGAATAGCATGCTGAGTTGTTTTTAGCAAAGGCTGATTATGTAAAGCAAATCCATTTCATGCTTTACCATGTGATGATACTGTGACATTCCATCTGCCTAGACCCAGTGAACAGTCAGGTTTTAGATCCTCAGCATAACAAATTTAAAATAATTATGAAAATTCACATCCAAATCTAACAGAAGAATTATTTCATTATTTTCTTAATAGTAATAAAGCCAATATTATTAAAGTGAAGTTAAGCTTATATCCTGAGTAACTGGAAAAAAAGAGAAGCCTTCCTTTGTTTAAAACACTTGCAATTAGCAGAGGAAAACCTGTTACTCATACTCTATCTAACAAGGCATTCTGATTCCTAAGGTCTGGTTCTTCTGAAAGCTATGAAAAGCTTAGCATACTTCAAGTTATTGTGGATGTTTTAAATTTCCCTTAAGTCAAAGAAAGCCTTAGCAGTGTAAGATGTCTATTTTATGATTCCATTCCTCCTGTCATAGCGACTGCAAGTAACACTAAGGGAGCTAATGCTAAGATAAAGAAAGAAATGCAATGAAAAGTCCCTCTTGAAAGGATGATGCCAGCATAAATGTGGCAATTCTCCTGCAATTGTCTATTTGAATTATTCAAAGAAAAACTTAGAAGAATCTGAAGGACAAAAAGATGAATCACTGTCACCATCCATTACCAAGTTAGGGACGCCGTTGATAGTGAAACAAGTCACTGGCCTATTCCTATTTTTTAAAAAAATATTTTTTATTTTGCACATATGAGTATAGTGCCTGAATGTAGGTAGTGCACCCATATCGGAAGTCAGAAGAGGATGGCCTGGAATTGGACTTTCAGTTGTTAGTAATCATGTGAGTGCTGAGAATCAAACCCAGATCCTGTGCAAGAGGCTCTCTCCAGCCCCCATTCCCATTTTTATAATTACCTAAATTAAACAAATTCACTACATATAAGGGATGACATTTTAAAATAAGATTTCTTTTTTTTAAATTAACATCCTTGCCTGTGATTATTTATTTATTTATATGAGTGTACCGTCTACATGCAGGCTTGTGCACCCGTGTCATGCAATGCCACAGAGGTCAGAAGAGGGTGTGTCAGATTCCCCTGGAACTGGAGTTAAGGATGGTTCTCAGCCGGGTGGTGAGGATCGAACCCAGGTCCTCTGCAAGAGCAGTTGGCACTCTTAACCACTAGGTCATCTCTCCAGCCCTAAAATATGATTTCTAATAGATTTAATGGACATGAAACGAGGTCTTCGTTGATTTTTTTTTTTTTTCGGTCCTTTTGAAATAGATTCTCTCTTTAGTTCCAGTTGGCCTGGAGCTTGCTATGTAGAGCAGGCTGGCTTTGAACTCACAAAGATCCACCTGCCTCTGCCTCTGCCTCTGCCTCTGCCTCCCGAGTGCTGGGATTAAAGGTGTGTGCCACCATGCCCAGCTTGATGATTTTTTTTTTTTTAATCTTGTTGAAATCTTGATCCTTTTGGGGCTTGGCTTTTGCTTGGCTTGTGTTCTGTTAACATCTTCAGCTAGAACCAATTCCCAATAGACCTGACATTCCCCAGTGAGCACTGTAGCGCACATTCTATGTCCCTACGTTCTTCCAAGTCATCCTTCAGGTGTTCCTATTCCTCTTTTTCATCCTCCCCCCCAAACCCCCCTCCTCACAAAACCATCATCATCAACCCAGGTTCATGCCTTTAGTTCCAGCATGCAGGAGGCAGGCAGATCTCTGTGAGTTCTAGGCCAGCCTGTTCTATATACCAAGTTCTAGGCCAGCCAGAGCTATATAGTGAAACCCTATCTAAAAACAAATAACATTTCACTATTACTTTTGTCTTTCTCAAACTCCTCTGACATTGATTCAACAAGTTTTCAAAAATTCATAGTCACTATTGGCTTTTCTGTAGTGGACACTTCCAGCCATGAGGCAGTGGTGAGTGTTAAGGGCTCTGAAGTAGCCTTGTCAAAGATGAGGTGTTCCCTAGTGCTCGAGGTCAGCTGTTGGAACGTGTGGGGCAGCAGCTAATTCAGGCGGTCCTGGGTCTCGCTTCCACCAGCATTCTCTTCCTCGTGGTCCTTATCACCCACTGTTCACTTGCTGTTGGGTTTCTAGGACTTCTCTGCTTTGTTTAGTTTGATTCATCAGTCACTAACACCGGGGATAACCTTGAATAGTTTATTTTGGGGGCCCTGCTGAAAGTGCCCGGGTCCCAGGCTAGCCAGCCACTGGGCCAGCTCCCCCCACGTGGCCCACCCCTTGGGAGCCCATGGCTGCTGGTCAGTCAGCCAAGGCTGGCAAAGGAAGGCGTGACATGTAGCTCACAGTTTATGCCAGGTAGTCTAGAGGGATCCAGCAGCTGAAGTGTTTTACTGGCCATGTCCAGCCCCACATTAGCGATATGGGCAATCTTCCTGGCTTCTGAATATAAGCAATGTTGAAAGCCTAGTAGAACTCCTGGCCATTGGGCTTCTTCTCTAGGTTCAGAGGCAGCCACTGATCTAACCTGTACTCCTGTTCCTTGGAATGGATGTTCTCAGCATTGAAAACTCTGTCTTCCTTAGAGTCAGCGATCAGCTATATGATGTTTAACGCTAATTGTCGACTTGGCAGAATCTAGAATTACCTGGGAGATGGGCCTCTAGGCACACCTATTTTGACTGTATTAACTGATGTAGCAAGACCTATCTTAACTGTAGGAAGAACTATTCTCTGGCCAGAAGATCCTAAACTAAAACAACGACAAGAAGGAGCTGAGCAATAGCATGCATGCTTCACTGCTCCCTGCTTCTTGACTGTGGATACAATGGGGCCAGCCCCTTCAAGCTTCTGCCTCTGTGACTTCCCCACCGTTACAAACTGTAATTTGAACTGTGACAATAAGCCTTTTCTTCTTTAAGTGGCTCTTGTATCTTATCACAGCAACAGGAAAAGAAACTAAGACAATCTGCTTGAAGATCAGTTTATGTCGTAGACAACAGGTAAGATTAGATTGCTAACATCTGTTTGTGGTTTTGTTTACGACAGTGCTGGGTCAGTAGGAGTCAGACAAGGTAAATTCTTCCCTGATAAGCCTAAATAGCAAGGTGCCCAGCCAGTCCACAGGGCCTGCCCCAGTGCACACTCAAACTCCCCCAGGCCAGGCCAGACACACAGGTGTGGGGCCTGATATTCCACGATGGCTGAGATGTAAGCAAAAAGAGCTGGCTTCTTACCCCATAACCTAGAAGTCTGGGAGGGGTGGGAGCTGCCCCCACTCACCGATAACTTGAGGCGTAGCGATCCTAAACTCATCTCACCTGAGGCACACCTTAATCACCTTAATCTCGGGAGCCAAATGGTGCATCCTCCTTAAAAGCCTAATCTCAGGAGGCAAATGGTGCAAAACTTAGCAGTTGCAAAACATACATAGACTTCCTTTTATCCCACCCCCATCCTTGTCAGGAGCCCACCAAAACTGCTATATAAGACCCTAAACTCCTGCAATAAAATGAGTTTGCCCTCAGATGCTGACTCCTGGATCTTTCTTTGATCCGATTGGACTCATTGCTCACTCTAAGGACCATTTCTGGTCCTTCCACTCACTGCCCTGATCTGGGCTGTAGTGCTGCAGTCAAGTGAGACTGCCACACGGAGAGCTGGTGGGGGTGGGGGAGCCAGGAACCCCGCAGCTGAAGGCCCCACGTGCAGAGCCAGTGCTCAGGCTCTGCCACACTAACATCAAGGCCTCTCCCTCTCTTCCTTCCTTTCCTCCCTCCCTTTTTTTTTTAAGCTTCTTATTTTACACTGCCCCTTTCCCCACCTCTATTCATTCCTTTTCCATTTTCATTATGATAGCCTTAACTAAGAACATAAACTGGCCTGGTTTGCATGTTTCTATGTCTCAGCCTCCTTGAGAACTAGGGCTGGTTTTGGTTACTTTATTGTATTTTTTTTTAAGATTTTATTTATTTTATGTGTATCATCTGGTCTGCATGTATGTAAGTGCAGCCCTGTCATGCATGCCATGCCTGTGCAGGTAAGAAGAGGACACCGGAGCCCCTGGAACTGTTATTATGGATTGCTTGTTAGCTGCCATGTGGGTGCTGGGAATCAAACCCAGGTCCTCTGCAAGAGCAGCCAGTGCTCTTTAGCCACTGAGCCATGTCTCTACCTCACCTTACTACACTTTTTTTTTTTTTTTTGGTCTTTTAGACAGGGTCTCCCTGTAGCCCCAGCTGTCCTGGAACTCACTATGTAGACCAGGCTAGCCTTGAATTCACAGAGATCCACCTGCCTCTGCCTCTGCCTCCCAAGTGCTTGGATTAAAGGCATAACCACCACACCTGGCACCTTACTGCATTTTAAAACTCTCATTTCCTTGCCAGGCATGGTGGCGCACGCCTTTAATCCTAGCACTCGGGAGGCAGAGGCAGGAGGATCTTTGTGAGTTCAATGCCAGCCTGGTCTACAGAGTGAGTTCCAGGACAGCTGGGGCTACAGGGAGACCCTCTCTCGGAAAAACAACAACAACAAACAAACAAACAAACAAACAAACAAACAAACACCTCTCATTTCCTTCTACTGCAGCCAAAACTCATCGCCAACTCCTGTGACCCTACTGCTCCCTCCTATTTTCTACTTTTCCATCGAGTGGATATTAATCACTAGTCTCATTTTGCTCTTTTCCTTTCCACTCATACTCCATAACTAGTATTTTAGTACACACAACACTAACTTCAGTGTTCCTTTACTTCCTAAAATGGTTAGTATTTGGGAGGGGGTGTTTTTATTTGACTATTACTATATTTTCACAGTGGGCCCATCTTTGATAGTGACTGTTTTTGTAAATAGTATTCTACCCTCAGGGAAGTATTGGGGTTTTAGCCTGAAGCTCTGAACACGTATGCTAAGGGTGTAACTAGTAAGCTACATTCAGAGTGTAGCAGAGAAAAACACTGTTAAGTTCATTCGAACCCGAATCCGAAGATCCCCGCACCAACAAAGGAACAGCAAAGAATGCAATATGCAAGCAGGCATTTATTGCGAGGCTGGCTAGCCAGGGTCAACCCTCCTTCCTGACTCGCAGGTCAGGGCGAGATAGGCAAGACCCTGAACAAAGGGGTCGGGTTACATTTATAGGTCCTTCAGGCTGTTGTCCTGAGGCCCGCGCTTTTTTGGGGCCAATCATTTTGTACCAGCACATACAATTGTAACCTATCAATTTAAACATGCCTTACCTATGATCCAATGGGCTTAAAAATTAACACTGCGGGCTGGAGAGATGGCCTAGTGGTTAAGAGCGCTGACTGCTCTTGCAGAGGACCCGGGTTCGATCCCCAGCACCCACATGGTGGCTGAGAACAGTCTTTAACTCCAGTTCCAGGGGAAACCGATGCCCTCTTCTGACCTCCGTGCCTTTGCACGACACGGGTGCACAAACCTATGTGCAGGCACGTACAAAAAAAAAAATTAAAAAAAAAATGTCATTTAAAAAAAAAAAAATTAACACTGCAAATTCCTGCTCAAGTAATTCCCGAACAAGCAGTGAAACCTTCCAACTGTCACGTAGATAACAGCTTTGAACATCTGCTTGTGGGCAGGGTTAAGCAATACGGTTGAGCAAGCCATGAGTAAGCTATTTTGGGCTGTAATTGGAAACTTTCCTCCTGACGGCCTGGTTTCTCTCAGCACGTCCATTGGGGTCTGTCCTTACATTCCCGCCCCCCCCCCCGTTTCTAGTTACAATGAGGACACATCCTCATGCTGGGGTTTATCCTGGGGCAGGGCTTGATACTGTTGTCTTAGGACTAGAAGTTGGACCGAGTTAATTCTGTCCTTTACGAACCCTATGAGCTGGTTTAGGATCCACGGACCGATTGTGACAATGAGTAAGAGAATAATTATAGGTCCGGCTAGGGTGGAGAGGAGGGTTGCAAACCACGGAGATTGGTTAAACCAGGATTGGTACAAGCTTTCTTGAGCCTCTCTCTCTCATTTTCATTCTTCTAACCCTTTTCTCAGTTTGGTCATGGAATCCCTCACAATCCCAGTGTGATCTGCATAAAAACAACACTCTTCACCCAGGGCTGCACAGAGACCCCCGTTTTTTAGGAACATCAAGTCTAGTCCCCTCTGTTTTGGAGGACCACCTCAGCAAGTGAGGACAGAGATTTTTCTAGATGGCTAATGGATTTTTCTATTCGGTCTAGGTCTTCGTCGACCACAGCCCTCAGGGACGATAGGCCAGCGTTCTGGGTGACTAGAGAAGCAATACCTGTCCTGGCTCCTGCTAGTCCTATTCCGAACAGGGTTGCTATGGTCATCGCAGTGATGGGCTCTCTCTTACTTCTGTACTGTCTGTTGGTCCCACTGGACCAATATTGGATGAGGTACTCAGAGGGGTGGTAGATTATCCTGGGCACAATTACGATCATCAGGCAGAACTCTTGGGACTGATTAAACACGGACCCGGCCAAGTGTGGAGTTAATCCAGTACGAGAGCACACCCACCGAGTGCCCTGATCTGGTGTTACCCATACAGAATTGTTCCAACCTGGTGTTGTTATAGTATGGGCACACAGCTTGCTTTTGTTTGAAGGGACATTTCCCACACAAAGTCCCATGCCCGTTACCTGAGTCATAGTCATCCCAACGCCAGGGCGAGGGTCCCACCCACCACGAGGAGCAGTGGTGTTGACCGTATAGGAACCGTTGGTCCCGACTGCCTCATAGAATCGGGGGGAGGCAGTAAAACATAGCCAACAAGCTTTGGTCAGGTTTGGGGCAGTGTGGTTTAGAGCCATATACGTGGCCTGCATAATGGACTCAAGAGATCTACTGGGCATATGGTGGATTGATGTGGTTACCTGGATTGTGGAGTTGGGAAATGTGGACGCCTGGATTGTGGGGTTGGGAAATGTGGATGCCTGGACCTTTACTGGCTTCTGTGTCTGGGTTTTTACTGACCGTGGAGCCCTGGAGCCTAATCTGCCAGAGCTCCTTAGTACAGGGTTTGGACCCATCGACTCAGATAAGGGCTCCACTCTAAGTAGGATTTGAAAAATGAGGCCATGCCATGGTCGGGTGTACTGCATTAGGCCCCATTGAGTCCACTAGTCCAGCGTTCATCTTGTTTTCCCTTGTCGGTAAAGGTAATTTTTAACAGGGTCATGTGAGGACTGTAGTTTACTCCCCGGGAACTGCACTTTAAAGGGGCTGCAAACTCTACTCGAATCAGTTCATTAGTTACCTTCCATTTCCAGCATCCATCAGTGGAATCCACATAACTCCACTCTGCACAGTAATAGGCAACGGGCCCCCCACACCTTTTACTGCCTTCCTTTCTAGTTTTATAACCTGGGCATGTGAAGAACCCATTACGCCTCATTGTGGCCTGGGCCCTCATCGCATTGGGTCCTTGGAATCCCCCATCTGTCCATGCATGTTCTAGAGAGAAATACAATTCTGGGAAGCACCGATGTAGTGCTGCTGCCTCACATACAGTGGTGTTGTATTCTTCATAGCTCTCTCCACTCCGGATGACCCACGTCTGCTTAAACAGCTGGTGAGGGCTGCGGTTGTCAGCAGATGAGACCACTCCAGATAGTAGGGTTAGAGTCGTACAGAGAATCAGTGTTACTGTTAACAAGCCGCGGAGGGTACGAGGGCCTGACTTCCAGGGTCTTGAACTAGTCGGAGTTTGAGAGGATTTGTTGGATGTTGTTGTACGTTCCATTCTGGATGGCTTCCTGCCCGTCTGACGTGGGAGGAGTGTATCCATGGCCCAATTCCGTCGACCTTAAGGGCAGTGGGGGTAACATGGAGAATGACATAGGGTCCCTTCCAACAGGGTTCTAAGGTCTTAGCACTATGTTTTTTTATTTTATTTATTTCTGTATGTGTATGAATGTACTGTCTGCATGCAGGTGTGTGCACCCGTGTCGTGCAATGCCGCGGAGGTCAGAAGAGGGTCTCCGATTCCCCTGGAACTGGAGTTCTCCTGGAATTGGAGTTTCAGATGGTTCTCAGCCACCATGTGGGTGCTGGGGATCGAACCCGGGTCCTCTGTAAGAGCGGTCGACGCTCTTAACCGCTAGGCCATCTCTCCAGCCCAGCACTATGTCTTTTTACCAAAACTGTTTCTCCTTCTTTATAATCATGGCCCGAGGTTCTTCCCTCCTTACTCTCATGAAATGCCCTGACCATGGGCCAGATTTGTTTATGAATCTTGGAGAGAGCAGTGAGGGTTGAGTGATACTCTGGGACACCATCAGGCCTCGGGAGAACTCTTCTAACGATGGGGGGGGTGGAGCCCCGTACATAATTTCGAACGGGGTTAGCCCCTTAACATAAGGAGTGTTTCTGGCCCGAAATACCGCGAAGGGAAGGAGAGTCACCCAGTCCCTGCCAGTCTCCAAGCATAATTTGGATAAAGTCTCCTTCAAGGTCATGTTCATTCTTTCTACCTGCCCAGAGCTCTGGGGATTATATTCACAATGTAATTTCCAATTAGTCCCCAGCGCTTGAGCAAGCCCTTGCAAGACTCTGCTTATGAAAGCCGGCCCATTATCCGACCCTATCTGTTCCAGGACCCCATATCTGGGAATCACTTCCTCTAAGAGTACTTTAATGACTGTTTTAGTGGTTTCCCTTAGTTGGAAAAACCTCCACCCAACGAGCAAGTAGTGGTATCCATACCTTCCAGGTCTTACCTCAGTGAAGTCTATCTCCCAGCTCCTCCCAGGACTTCTTCCCACCTCACTAGTACCTGTATGGACCCCGCTCCGCTGGGCTGGTTTCATTTGGGCACATGCTCGGCACGCGTCAGAGATCTGCTGTAATCGTCCTGCCTGCTCTGGGAAAGTCAGTTGCGCTGCTGCGAATAGTTCAGAAGTTTTCCTGCTGCTCAGGTGGGTGGTCTTATGCAAATTTTGTGCTAGGAAAGTACAGAGATCTCGGGGGAGAATAAGGATGCCCTCAGGGGTATATTGCCACTCCTTTGTCCTTCGATCTCCCCCCATTGGCCACCTTTTGTTCATCTACTGTAGATCTTCAGTTGAGTAATTCGGTTGCGGAGGGAGTGAGGGGAGCTCCTGGTCCAGGAGCTGGAGGGAGAGTGCAGTCGGGGGTGTCCCTTCCCAGGCTATCTGGTGGGCTTCCTCGTCCACTCTCCTGTTTCCTATTACTTCAGTATCCATGCCCTTTAGATGCCCTGGGACGTGGATGACAGACACCGCTTTTGGCAGGTCTACTGCTTTTAACAGTCGCTGTATCTCAGCGAGGTTTTTAAGTTCTTTTCCATCCACTGTTTGGAATCCCCGTTCCCGGTAGATGGCCCCATGTACATGTAAGGTAGTGAATGCATACCTGCTGTCTGTGTAGATGTTGATGTGTTGTCCCTGCGCCTGCTCGAGGGCTTCACCCAGAGCTATCAATTCGGCCTTTTGTGCTGACGTACCAGGGGCCAAGGCTCTACTCCACACCACATGCCCGTTCTGATCCACTATGGCTGCCCCGGCTCTGCGCACTCCGTCCTATATGTAGCTGCTTCCATCTGTGTACCAGCGGGTCGGGCAATTTTCCAGGGGGACGTCTCTCAAATCAGGGCGGACTTGGGTGATGTTAGCCAGAATTTCCTGGCAGTCGTGAATCAGAGGCTTCTGTTCTAGCATAGGCAGTAAGCTTGCCGGGTTGAGGGTGGTGGGGCAGGCGAATGTCACTTGAGGGCTATCCAGCAGTAGGCCTTGATAGTGTGTGAGACGGGCATTAGTCATCCACTTACCCGGGGTTGCTTCAGTAGGGCATTAGTCATCCACTTACCCGGGGGTTGCTTCAGTACTCCTTCAATGGGATGTGGGGTTATCACACATAACTGCTGTCAAATGTCAGCTTGTCAGCCTCCTTTACCAGAAGAGCAACCACGCCTGATTCTCAAGCATGGGGGCCAACCCGCGGCTACTGCATCCAGGCGTTTGGACAGGTATGCCACTGGGCGTTTCCATGGACCGAGATTTTGGGTCAGCACTCCCTTGGCCACCCCCCTCTTCTCATCCGCATATAGGATAAAAGGTTTTAGGGGGTCTGGGAGGGCCAGGGCCGGTGCCTGTAGGAGGGCCTCTCGCAGTTTTTCAAAGGCTGTTTGTTGGCCCTCTTTCCATTCCCGAATTTTGGTGTCTTTGGTGGCCTCATAGAGGGGTCGAGCAATCTCTGCAAAATTAGGAATCCAGAGGCAGCAGTAGCTTACTGACCCTAGAAACTCCCTAACTCCTCTCGGTGAAGTAGGAGTAGGCAGGTGGAGGATGGTTTCTTTCATAGCCTCGGTCAGCCATCTGGCCCCACCCTTCAGTTTGTACCCTAAGTAGGTCACCTGGGTTTGGCAGATCTGAGCCTTCTTTGCACTGGCCTGGTAACATAAACCCCCTAGGAGTGTCAGTAAATGGCCTGTCATTTGCTGGCAACTGCCTCTGGATGAGGCTGCCAACAGTAGGTCATCTACGTACTGTAGCAGAGTCCCCTCTGGGTTGGCCTTTCTAAAGGGCTCTATATCCTGTCCCAAAATTTCATTGAACAGGGTTGGAGAGTTTTTAAACCCTTGGGGCAGTCTAGTCCATGTCAGTTGTTGACTTTTCCCTTCCTCTTGCCATTCAAAGGCGAATAAAGCCTGGCTGCTCTCTGCCAAGGGAATACTGAAGAAGGCATCTTTCAGGTCCAGGGTGGTATACCATTGGAGGGTAGGACTCAGGTGCTCCAAGAGGGTGTATGGGTTTGGCACCGTGGGGTGTATATCTTCCACGCACGCATTTACTTGCCTTAAGTCTTGCACTGGGCAGTAGTCTTTCCCTCCTGGGTTTTGTACCAGCAGGAGAGGCGTGTTCCATGCTGAACGACAGGGCCTCAATACCCCCTCCTGTAATAGCCTGTGGATATGCGGGGAGATGCCTCTCTGGGCCTCATCAGGCACCGGGTATTGTTTTATTCTGACTGGTCGAACGGTGGCCTTCAGTTCCACAATTATTGGAGTGACGTGTTTAGCGAAACCAATGCCCATCAACTCAGCCCATGCGGAGGGGTATCTATCTACCCAGTAGGTCATGTTAGGGGGTACCTGTAGGTTCTCAGGCTTCCTGAATAATCTGTATTCATCATGGGTGGATAGGGTCAAGATATGTAATGGGGCTCCCTGTCCATCCGGGACCTGGATTCCCCCTGGTTCAAAATGTATTCTGGCTCTGACTTTGGTCAGGAGGTCCCTCCCCAACAGTGGCGCCGGGCTATCGGGGACTACCAGGAATGAGTGTGTGACCTGGTGTCTTCCTAAGTCGACTTTACACTGGTGGTCCATGGGTAAGCCTTCGACCCGGTTGCCCCCTGCACTATGCTTGTTTCGTCCTTTCTTAATTGACCGTGATCCTGGGTAAGAACAGAATGCTGAGCCCCTATATCGACCATAAATCCCATGGGTTTCCCCTCCACGTACATCGTTACCCAGGACTCAGGGAGGGGACCCAAGTCCCGTCTCCCTCAGTCATCTTCCCATTACTAACACCTTAGCCCAGTCTCCCTCTCCCTTTTCCTCTCTGCGGTTGGTCCTTCTTTCTTCTCTCAACCTGCCTCTTTCCCTCCCCCGCTCTGGACACTCATTTTTCCAATGTCCGAGCTTCTTGCAATAGGCACACTGGTCCTCACCCAATCGCTGGTGGCGAGCCCCTCCTTTCCGATCAGATGGAGGGGCTGTCCTCCCAGCCCCCGCCAAAAGAACCCTTACCATTTCCTTTTGAGCTCGCCTGTTTTCCTTTGTCTGGTAATCTCTATCCTCCTTTCTTATTCTATCCTCTCTCTCTTCCTTTGATTCCCGGGAGTTATATACCTTTTCTGCCACTTGTAGTGCCTCAGCTATGGTCATGATCCCAATATTTTCTCTAGAATTGAGTTTTTTTGGATGTCCGATGCAGATTGGCTTATGAAGGAGAAAAGGACTGTGGGGTGGTTAATCTCATTCTCGGGGTCTAGTGGAGTGTATTGCCTATAGGCGTCATACAATCATTCTAGGAAGACGGCCAGGCTTTCGGTTTCCCCTTGTATAATTGCTCTTACTTTTAAATAATTGGTCAGCTGCCTGGCAGCTGCCCAGAGACCTGCTACTAGAGTCTGGCGGTAGACTTGGAGACGCTCCCTACCTGCGACGGTCCCATAGTCCCAGTCCGGTCTAGTTAATGGGAAGACTTCATCGATCAAGTTGGGGAGAGCCTTAGGGTGGCTGTCTTCTCCTGGCACATTCTTGCGGTCCTCCAAAACAATTCTCTCCCTTTCCTTGGTGCTGAAAAGGGTTCTTAAAAGTTGTTGGCTATTCGGGGTCTTTTGTTTCTCCAAATGAATTTAAGAACTTTTGTTTCCAAGCCTGTGAAGAAACTCTTGGGGATTTTGATTGGGATTGCATTAAATCTATACAAGAGTTTTGGTAAAATGGACATTTTTACAATGTTAATTTTCCCAATCCATGAGCATGGGAGGTTTTTCCATCTTCTGAGGTCTTCTTCAATTTCTTTCTTTAAGGGTTTAAAATTTTTGTTGTAGAGGTCTTTGGTGTCTTTGGTTAGGTTTGTTCCTAGGTATTTTATTGTTTTTGAGGCTATTGTGAGTGGGAAGGTCTCTTTGAATTCTTTCTCCAGTTGCTTGTTCTTGGTGTAAAGAAAGGCCATTGATTTTTTAAGGTTAATTTTGTATCCTGCCACTTTGCTGAAGCTGTTAATCGTTTCTAGGAGTTTTCTGGTGGAGTTTTTTGCATCCCTTAAGTAAACAATCATATCATCAGCAAATAGGGATAGTTTGACTTCCTCTTTTCCAATTAGTACTCCTTTAATATCCTTTTCTTGCCTTATTGGCTCTAGCAATGTTCTCAAGCACTATATGAAAGAGGAGTGGTGATAGGGGGGCACCTGCACGGTTCTACACCTTTAAGGAAGGTTTCCGTTTTCCATTTTCCCATTTAGGTGATATTGGCTGTGGTTTCCCTGCTATGGCTTGATTACATTGAGGAATGATCTCCTCCAATGCCAATTCCTTCTAGGACTTTAATCGCTTTAAGGGATGCTGGATTTGTCAAAGGCTTTTTCAGCTTCAATTGCAGATGAATGCGTGGTTTTTGTCTTTGATCCGTTTAGGTGTTTGATGAGTGTTTATTGTTTTCGTATGTTGAACCCTTCCATGCATCTCTGGTATTGAAGTCCACTTGTTCATGAAGGATGATCTTCTTGATGTGGGTCTGTATCGATTGCCAGTCTAAGTCTGTTTAGAATTTTGCATCTGTGTTCTGAGGGAGCTGGGTCTAAATCTCCCTTTTTAGTCTGTCTCTGCTGTTTTGGTAATGAGGAGTGTATGGCTTTCATAGAAGAATTTGGGAGAGTTCCTCCGTTTGTATACCTTCTAAGCATTTTCGAAATAATCTGGTTGTAGGTTCTTTTGGAAATGTTTTTATAGAATGCTTGCTGTGAAACCGTCTGGGGCATGGGCTTTTCTTAGTTGGAGGCTCTTTCTCGCTCTATTCTCTATTTATGGGTCCTGTTTAAAGCTACTGGTCTCCTCTGTGGCCAGGCTTTGGGGATCCCAAGATTTCGATATTCATCATTTTTCTCAGATTTTCAAACTTGGTAGACTTAGGTGCTTGTAATATTCCCATATCAGTTTCTGGATCTTTTCCTTCGGTTGTGATATTTCCCTTTTCATCACAGATTGTATTGATTTGGGCGTTGTTTCCTTCTTTTCTTTTTTTAAATGGGGGCTAGCAGAAGTTGTCTATCTTGTTATTCTATTCAACAGAAACCACACTTTTGGCTTCTTGATTTTTATGTATTGTTTTCTTTGTTTCTATTTCATTGATTTCTGCGCTGATTATTTGGCGAACACCAAAGACCCCGCATAGCCAAATCAATCCTGAGTTGAAAAGAGCTACACAGGAGGGAATCTCTATACCAGATTTAAACTAGTACTACGGGCTCATAGTCATAAAAACAGCCTGGTACATGGACCACAAGAAACAGACCTGTTGGACCAATGGAACAAAACCGAAGGTCCAAATTCTAGCCTACAATTTCAGCCATCTCATATTTGACAAGGTGAGCCACAAGAAGAAACCCACAGATGGGAAAAGCAGCATCTTCAGCAATGTGTTGTGCAAAACTGGATCACCACGTTTTAGAAAAGAATTAAACCCCTACCTCTTGCCTCTGTACAAACGTAACTCAGATGGCGATTAAAGACTCAACGTGAAACCCGCCAAACTCTGAAGATGTAGAAGAAAAACGGTGGAGCAGACTTGCAAGACATAGGCGTAGGAAAGACTTCCCTAAATCAACATCAGCTGCACAAGAAGTAAGATCGACCAATTGACAAGTGGGACCTCATCAACTCAAAAGCTTCTGTACAATCAAAAGAAACAATCAGGAAGTGAACGAGAAATTCCCACAGAGTGGGAAGGAAACCGCACATGCAGATACATCTGACAACAGCATTGATTTCCGAATATATAACTAGCTCAAAAACAAAGAAAAAAAGAAACCAAACGACCCGCTCAATAGATGGAGCAAAGAACTGAACAGGACTCCAAGGGAGGAATATAGAGATGTCTGAGAAACCAACCTCAAAACTGCTCAAACATCACTAATCTTAAGGAAAATCAAATCAAACCACTTTAAAGATATCATCTTTCGCTCCAGTGAAGACTGGCTAGGATCAAGGATAAAACATGATACAACGTCTGGAGAGGTTGTGGGGAAAGGGGAACACTTCATCCACTGCTGGTGGGAATGTAAAACTGTTACAGCCACTATGGAAAGCCAGGTGTGGAGAACCCGTGGAAGACTTGGAATGACTTCCCACCCGACCGCAGCCATACCACTCCTGGGCATGTACCCTCAATAACTTACGCCACCACAGAGATACATGCACGGCCAATGTTTATTTCAGCTTCTCTTCACATAGCAAAAGAGCTTGGAACCACCTAAATGCCCCTCAACTGACGAATGGATAGAGAAAATGTGTACATCTACACAATGGATTCTATGCAGCCGGTAAAGAAAGTAACATCATGAGCTTGTGCAGGAAAATGGCTGGAGCTAGAGGACTCCATGCGTGAGTATAAGTAACACAGTTCCCAGAAAAACAACGCCGAATGGTATCCCTCATCTGTGGAGGCTAGCTGCCAATAACCCAGTTGACGTAGCTGTGTTTGAACACACAGCATTAGTTAAACTGATGGAAATGAAAGCATATGTTGATACACTCAGGGGATTAAAAACGTGAGAATATGGAGATGCATCAGTAAGTTTAGCCGAACTGGAAAACACCTTGCATTACAGACGCGGTTATTTACTATTCTGGCTTAAAACCCTGCTAAAAGTACTTTGCTGTGTGTTTGAACGCCACGCATTAGTTAACTGATGGAAATGAAAGACATATGTGATCACAACTCAGGGAATTTAAAAAAAAAAAAAAAAAAAACAAAGATAGTACCTGAAATTATGGGAATTGATGGATGTGATAGTATATAGAGTTGTGTTTGGAGAATGTGAGTGATAGTGCTTGTAACCATGGAGTGTTGGTTAGGTAGCTGTAATTTGTGTTTTGGAATATTTTACCTCCGTTTTTTTTTTTCCCTTGGAAGTTAGGATTTGGGAGTGTATAATGGAATTTGAAATAAATAGATGTATGTTGGGGAAGAAATAAGTGTATATGGGCAATTGTAAGGAAACTATATTTCTCTCGTGCAAATGGGTGAACATGGGAAAAAAATAAATAAATAAATAAATAAATACATAAATAAATCGTACAAGGTCAAAAAAAAAAAAAAGTTGTTGGCAATCATCCCAGGTAGGTGCATGAGTGAACATAATAGATTCTATCAGCCCCATAAGACCTTTAGGGTCCTGTGAGAATGGAGGATTTTGTGACTTCCAATTATACAGATCACTAGAGGAAAAGGGCCAGTACTGATATTGTTGTCCTCCGAGACCTGCACCTGTGACATTGCGCACCAGTAGGAGGGGAACTGTTTCAAGGGGGTCGGAGGTGGAGGAAACAGGGTCTGCACGGCCCACCGCGCAGGGGCAGAGACAACGGGGCGCCTCTTCTGGGTCTGGAGGGTTAGGCTGTCGATCTTCGGAGGAGTCCGGTGCAGTCGGGGGGGCCTGGGAGTCAAGGATTGTGATTGGGGAGCATAAGGGGGAGGTCTCTCGACCTCCACCTCGAGATCATCGAGAAGGGAAGGTTGTGATTCTGGGAGGATGGGTTTCTATGGAGGCAAAGGTTCAGGGGGCTGAGGTGGGGAGTATAGGGGCCTGGGCTTTGCTGAGGTCTTTCGGGACTCAAGAGCCAGGATGGCAAGGGGTGTGTTGGGGTTTAGGAATGGAGCAAGCCACTCAGGAGGCTCGTCAAGGAGAACTTCCCATATTCTGATATAAGGGATCTTGTCAGGATGCCCACATTTTCCTGGTAGAGTTACAATCCCTTTGATCCATGCAATAACATCCCCGGAAAGGGATCCGGCCAGGGGCCATCCTACTCCAAAGGCAGGCCATTCTGAGGAACAAAAAGTGTCAAACTTACCTTTTCTGATCACAAAGCCCATGTTTTGAGCTTTCTTCTGGACCTCTGAAAAATGACTTAGGAGCAAGTCTTTAGGAGTAGATATAGATTGACCCATAGTGGGAAAGACGAACAGCAGGAAACAAATACAAAGAATGCCGAGAGCAAACGAAAACGAGACTCCTATCACACACCAGTCAGTAAGCCACTGAGTCAGTCTCACGGTTCTGCACTCGTTCAGACCGGTCCTTCTCTTACTCAGGTGCGCACCACATTCACGCACCACTACCTGGGAGCTCCCGAATCTGCCCAAATGGCGTCCACGTGGTCTTGACTTCCAGGAGGGGGAATTCCTCCAACCGTTTGCCTAGCGCCAGGTTGCCTGAAGAGGAGTTCCTTTCAAAACCAGGAGGTATAAAGAACCTCAAAACCAGGGAGGTATAAAAACCTCCTAGAAGGAGCCCCTCTCCTTCCCAGTCAGGGTTGGCCGTTACCCTGCCACGGCTACCAGATACAGACCAGATACAGGACACCGGTGCATGTTCCAGACGCAGGCCCGTTCCCTGTGTCCATTTATTGGTGGGATATCTCGGTGGGACCTCCAAATGTTAAGTTCATTCAAACCCGAGTCCGAAGATCCCCGCACCAACAAAGGAATATCAAAGAATGCAATATGCAAGCAGGCATTTATTGTGAGGCTGGCTAGCCAGGGTCAAGCCTCCTTCCCAACGCGCAGGTCAGGGCAAGATAGGCAAGACCCCAAACAAAGGGGTCAGATTACATTTATAGGTCCTTCAGGCCGTTGTCCTGAGGCCTGCACTTTTTTGGGGCCAATCATTTTGTACCAGCACATACAATTGTAACCTATCAATTTAAACATGCCTTACCTATTATCCAATGGGCTTAAAAATTAACATTGCATAATTCCTGCTCAAGCAATTCCCGCGCAAGCAGTGAAACCTTCCAACTGTCATGTAGTTAACAGCTTTGAACATCTGTTTGTGGGCAGCATTAAGCAATACAGTTGAGCAAGCCATGAGTAAACTATTTTGGGCTGTAATTGGAAACTTTCCTCCTGACGGCCTGGTTTCTCTCGGCACGTCCATTGGGGTCTGTCCTTACAACACCACTTCAACCTTCCTACAACACAGTTCCTTCTTGAACATTGCAAACTCATCAAATGAAAGAATAGGAATTATTAAAAAAATCCAATGATGTAACCCCAGACATGAAAGTGTCAATGTAAAAACACAGGAAATATGAAAAAAGGCAATACGGCTCCACAAATGACTTATCCCACAGCAATGGCCTCCAATGATTATAAGCTATCCAGAGATATTAAAGAGGACACAAACTCCTAAATGAATTATAAGAGAAAGCAAATAACTGAAAGAAATGAAGTAGTCTAGGGTTAAGATGGCTCAGTCTAAAACCCCAGCACCCATGTAAAAGCCCGGCATGGTGGAGTACATCTGTGTTCCAAGTGCTGAATGGACACGGACAGGCAGCTTCCCAGGGCCTGCTGGCCAGCAAACATCTCCAATTAGTAAACTCTGGATTCAGCGAGAGACTGTTTCAAAACATTAGATGGAGAATGATAGAAGACATCTGATGTTGACCTCTGGCCTTCAAATGAACATGTACACATGTGCACATACACCTACACAGACATACATACACTACACAGTCATATGAAAAATAAAAAATAAGGAAGTCAGTATAGGATATGAAAGTAGAATTGAGAAAAAAAAAAAACCTAACAACTGAAATACCAGAAAAGTCTACTAATTCAAATAAAAATCTCCATAGAAAGCCTCACCAATAGAATGGATCATGAGCACAGAATATCAGGGCTTGAAGATAAGGTAGATGAATTGGAACATTCAGAGAGTAACAAAGATAAAAAAATGTACAAGATTATAGGACTCTATGGAAAGACCAAAGCTATAGATCATGCAGGGGGCATAAAGAAGGGCAGAAAATTTCATGTAAAAGGGATAGAAGACATTTTCAGTAAGATGATCATATAGAAGTTCCCATATCTAGGAAAGAGATACACATTCAGATACAAGAGACATTTAGAACAGCAAACAGACAAGAACAGAAGAATTTCCCTACATTATACTATAGTTAAAACCCTAAGGATATAGAACAAAGTATATTGTAAGCTGCAAGAAACATCAAGTCACAGGTGCATCAGAATAACAGCACATTTCTCAACAAAAGTTTAAAAGCCAGGAATATGTTTCAAGCTCTGAAAGACAACTATCAACCCAGACTACCATTTATACCAAAACTAGATGTCATAATTGGAGAAAGAAAAAATGTTCTATGATGCAAACAGGCTGATGGGCTTCATGATAAACAGCTGGGTACCCTCCTCCAAGCCCATGGGCTCCATGAGCTGGCACAGAGGTTTCCTATTCCCAATCTAGCTGGGCCAGGCCAGGCAAATGAGGGGTGGTCTATACTCAAGACACCTGAAGGAATCTTTTGGATGAAAGAATAAAAGATAAACACATCCATGAGGCTACAGGAAGGAAGAAACCACGTTAGAACAACAGCTTAGCAAATGAAGGATAGGAAAATACTAAACACTAGAAAATCAACAGAATGACAGGAGTAAATGCACGCCTTTTAACAATAAGTCTAATATTAATGGTTTCAATTCCCCAATGAAAAGATACAGGTTAGCAGATTGGATTCATAATATGATCCGTCTGTTTGTTGCCTCACCACCAAACTGGTTGGAGTTAGGGAGATGGTTCAATGAGGAAAGCCGTTCCCATGAAAGGATGAAGACCAGAATTTGGACCCCCACCCCCATGCAAATGCTGGGAGGACAGTAGCCACTTGTGATCCCTGTGCTTAGAAGTCAGAGAGAAGGGACTGCATGCAAGCTAGAGAGCTAGACTAGATAAATAGTGATTTTGGGTTAAGTGAGAGACCCTGCTCAGTATGTATGGAGGAAAGCAAGTGAGGAACCATCCAACATAAACTCTGGCCTTCACACATTCACATGTACCCATGCATGTGTTTGTGCCCACACACATAAGAACACATATACGAATTCATGGACACCACACACGTGCCAATAAAGGAAACAAGCAGGTGTCATTGTTTCAACAGACAAACTAGACTTCAAACCAAAATTAGAAGAGATAAAGATTAGTTAAGATCGATTAAACCAACAATCCATCAGGAGTACATTATAACTTTAAATGTATATACACTGAACATGAGTGTACCTCATTTCACAAAACAAATTCTACCACATGTAGACGCAGATTAACCCCAACACAATAATACTAGGTAACATCATTACCTCATTGTCACCCATAGACAGGCCATCCTGACAGAAATAAACAGAGAAACGGTTGAGTTAAATGTCTTCATAGATCAAATGGACCTTATAGACATCTACAGAACATTCCAACTAAACAGTGAATATACATTCTTCTCAGCATCCCATAGCACAAAACAAATTGTAAGAATTACAATAAAATTGAAATAATTTCTTGTATTTTATCTGATCACAATGGAATAAAACTCAAAATCAACATGAGACTCTAAAAAACCCACTCAAACTCATAGAGATTGATCAACACACTACTGAAAGAGGAATGGTACCACTGAAAAAAAATCAATCACATGAAAATGAAAACACAACGTATCAAAACCTATAGAATCAATTCTCTCTCTCTCTCTCTCTCTCTCTCTCTCTCTCTCTCTCTCTCTCCTCTTCTCCCTGCTCTCCCCAACTCTCTCTCCCTCTCTCTCTCTCTCTCTCTTTGTCTTTTTGAGACAGGATCTTCCTGTAACCCCAGCTATCCTGGAACTCACTATGTAGGCCAGGTTGGCCTTAAACTCACAGAGATCTGCCTGCCTCTGCCTGCCAAGTGCTGGGATTAAAAGTGTGTGCCACCATGCCCACCTATAATCAATTTTTATAGGGAAGTTTATAACTACAATCAAAAAAGGAAAGACGATGCCAGGCGTGGTGGCGCACGCCTTTAATCCTAGCACTTGGGAGGCAGAGGCAGGCAGATCTCTGTGAGTTCAAGGCCAGCCTGGTCTACATAGTGAGCTCCAGGCCAGCTGGGACTAAAACCCTGTCTCTAAAAGGAAAAAAAAATAAATAAACAAAGGAAAGATATCAAATAAATAACAATGATGAATGTTAGGGCCTAGGAATAAAGCAAAGACAAGTCTAAAGAAATACTTAAGATCGGGGCAGAAATTAATGAAATGAAAATAAAAAAAAATAATACTGATTCAATTAAACAAAGAATTAGTTCTTTGAAAAGATAAACAAGACTGACAAACCCTTAGACAAATTCATTAATAGAAAGATAAATAAGACTGCAAATTAATAAAATTATAGATGAGAAGCGAGCTATTAGAACGAATGCCAATAAATTCCAGAAAATCATTAGGACATATATTTTATAATAAAAAAAAAATCTAAAAGAGAGGAATCTCTAGACAAATATGATCTGCCAAAATTAAACCAATAAAAACCATTTAAAAAGATTTATAAACATGAGATTAAAATAGCAATAAATAATTTCCTAACTAAGAAAAACCCAGGCCCAGATGGATTCACTCCTGAATTCAACAAGACCACTGAAGAAAACTAACACTAATCCTCCTCAAACTACTTCATAAGATCAAAAAGGAAGGAATGCTACCAAACTTTTTATAAAGCTAGTGTTACCCTCATATCAAAACCGGAAAGAGACACAACAAAAAATGAAACTTATAGACCAACCTCCCTGACGAACAAAAATACAAAAATTCAATAAAATACTTGCAAACAATTCAAGAATACATCCAAAAGATCATTCGCTACGATCAAAATGGCTTTGTTCCAGAGATGCAAGGACAGTTAAACATCAATAAATATATCACATAAATAAACTCAGGGACAGAAATCATCTGATTATCTTAAAGGATTAAAAAAAAAAAATTAAGGGGAATTTTCCATATCCCTTTATGATAAAAGCCCTGAAGAAATTAGGAATAGAAGGAACACATTTCAACATAATAAAGGCTACATATGACAAACTTATAGCCAACATTTTGCTAAATGGAGAAAACTCAAGGCATCTTTACTAGTATGAGGAACAAAACCATTTCTACAACGTTTTTCAACATAGTGCTTGAAGACTTTGCTAAAGCAATAAGACAGACAGATACAAACAGAAAAGGAAGAAGCCAATCTTTATTATCAAATGACAGGGTTTTATGGATAAGAGATCCTCAAGACTCCACCAGAAAACTCTTGGATCTGACAAACACTTTCAGGAAAGCGGCAGAACACAAAACTAGCATATGAAACCCAGTAACTTCCTATATTCCAATGACAAGCACACTGAGAAAAAGAAACAAGACAACAGCAGCATTCACAATTGTCTAAAAATAGAAACAAACCTTGGAATAAACTTAAAGGAAATGAAAGACCTCTACAATAAAAACTTTGAAACACTGAAGAAAGAAATCTTAGAAAATGGAAAGACCTCCCATATTCATGGATCAGAAGAATTAATTTGTGAAAATGGCTACCTTACCAAATGAAATCTACGAGGTTCACTGCAATACCCATGAAATTTCTAATGCCATTCTTCACATAAATAGAAACATAAAATTCTTATGGAAGCACAAAAGACTCCAGATGGCCAAAGCAATTCTGAGCTAAGAGAATAATGCTAAAGATATCATCATACTTTATTTCAAGTTTGTACTACACAGACATAGCAACAACGTCAGCATGGTAACAACATGAAAACAGATATGTAGATCAATGGAATAAAAGAGCAGATCCAGATGTAATTCCGTACAATGATAGCCAACTGATTTTTGACCAGAATGTCAAAAATATACACTGGTGAAAAGAAAGATTTTTCAACAACAAAACCAAACAAAAAACCCTGGATATCCATGTTAGAAAAATGCAAACTAGATCTCTGTCTCTCACTCTGTATGAAAATCAACTCTGAACCTCTCTATCCCAAACAAAACTCAACTCCAAATGGATCAAAGACCTTATATTAGACATGAAACTCTGCAACTATTTGTGGAAAAATTATGGAAAGGACTTCAAGATACAGGCATAGGCAATCACTCTTTGAATAAAACTCCACTTACCCAGGAAATAATGCCAACAACCGACAAAAGGAACCTCATGAAATTGAAACTCTACATAGTAAAACAAATTGAGTGAAGAGTCAGTTTACAGAATGCGAGAAAGTCTTTGCTAGCTGTAATGGCTGTCAGAGGATTAATATCTACAATACAGAGAGAACTCAAAAACCTAAACAAGACATCATACAACCCAATCAATCAATGACTGAGTGAAATGAATAAAAAGCTTTCAAAAGATGAAATGCAAATAGCCAATACAAATATAATAAAATCAGATAAATGCAACCAAAACTAATATTCCTTCTCACCCCAGTCACAATGGCAGTCATAAGAAAACATTAGATGTTATAAGCCACAGTAAGACCCTGTCATATTTAACAGGGGGGAAAATTGTAATTCATGGATTAACATATCCAAACATGTGTCTATGCTAAAGTAACCTACCATAACCATTAGTCCTGCTTAAATACCTATATATCTAATTGCTTGTTCTTCATTAGTAGGATCGAAAGGTTATTCCTGGACAAACTGTCAGCCCATGAAAGGAAACAGCCAGAACTGACCAGAGTCCAAGTCAACAGCTCCAGAGAGAGTGGACTGTTTTACCTCTCATCCACCTGTGCCCCTTTTCTAAGCCTAGGGAACAACCTGCGGAAGAGGGGGCGTGGTAGAATGTAAGGGCTGCGATTGGGGTGAATGGTGAAACTACAGCAATGTAGTCTGGACACTCATTTGATCAACTTGATTGAACAAACAACCTGTCACCCCCCACTGGATGGTGGGGCTGTAGGTGTTTGGGCACAACAGCCTGCAGATAGGTTTTGCATGAAGGATGCTTGTACTCATGGATTATCACTTATAGCTAAAATGAAAACAAAAAAAACTGAGAGAAAGATCAGGACAGTCATGGCAGAAGCATGTCTGGGATGGGGTGGGGGTGGGGGGGAGGAAAGGGAAATAAGCCTGAACTGAATTGGAAAATGTATGAAATGCACAAAGCATCAATAAAAATTAATTTAAAAAAAAAAAAAAAAAAAAAGAAAACAAGTAATAGTAAATGTTGGTGAAGATGTGGACAGAAGGGAACCCTTATACACTGCTGGGGGGAATGTAAATGAGTCCAGCCACTATGGAAACCATATTGGAGGGTTCTCAAAAAAAAAACAAGTAATAGATCTATAATGACCCAGCCATGGGTCTGGACTCTGAGTCAACATATCACAGAAACATTCACATATCACTTGGCACTATTCATAGTAGCAAAGTTGTGGAACCAATGTAAATGTCCAACAATTGAAAAATGGATAAAGAAAATTATATATATATATATGTATATATAGATATAATTCCATATATATATATATATATATATGGAATTTTTTAGTCATAAAAAAGAATGAAGTTATTCTGTTTGCAGGAAGATAGATGCAACTGGAGATAATCATTAAGTCATTCTTAGATAAATATCATAAGAGTTCTCTCAACTGTGACTCCTAGATTTTATAGATACATATGATCATGTATGCATATATAACATGAAAGTAGAAATGAAACCATTTAGGGAAACAAAGGGAACTAATGGGAAGGGGAGGGGGAGAAAGGGATGATAAAGGGTTAAGTTCAGCATATAATATATAATTGTATCAAAATGTTCTTACATTGAATGTGCTGTGTATCAAACATATATTTATATTTACACAAAAATATGCATAGGCCATCTGCAGATTTAATTTTGTTACACTTTGGGTACATAACTGAAATCATATTGTGACGTCATTAAAATGTTCTAAAAAAGACTTATTAATTAAAAAGTATATGAGGGATTTGCTTGAATGTATGTAAGTGCACCACTTGCACGCAATGCCTACAGAGGCCAAAAAAGGGTGTTGAATCCCCTGAAACTGGAGTTATGGACAGTTGTTAGCCACCATGTGGGTGCTGGGAACCAAACCTGGGTACTCTTAACTGTTGAGCTATCTTTCTAGCCCCTTCAAAGAGGACTTTTAATGGCTATAGCAAATTGTTTTCTATGAATATATCATAATTTACTTAGTTTAAATGTTATGTTTAGACACATGTATAAAATTTCCTTCATTAAAATACCATTAAGGGACACATACTCTTGCAGGACATGGTGCATACACCTTCAGTCTCAGTACTTGAAGGCAGAGGCAGACCGATCTTTGTGAGTTCAAAGCCAGTCTGCTCTACATAGTGAGTTCCAGGTTAGCTGGGGCTACAGGGAAACCCTGACACAAAAAAAGAAACCAAAAAAAGGGGGGGACAACTCTAGTGGTTAGGAGATGTTATAAGCCACAAGTAAGACCTTGTCATCTTTTACAGAAAAGCTATAGTTCATGAATTAGCATACCATCCAAACATCTGTGTCTATACCAACGTAACCTACCATAATAATTAGTACTGTTTAAATGCCTGTATATCTAATTGCTTGTGCTTCATTAGTAGGATTAAAAGGTAATTCCTGGATAAACTGCCAACCCATGAAAGGAAACAGCCTGAACTGATCAGAGTCCAAAACGACATCTCCAGAGAAAGTAGACTGTTTTGCTTCTCGCCCACTTGTGCCCCCTTTCTAAAGCTTAGGGAACAATCTGTGGAAGAGGGGGCGTGGTAGAATGTAAGGGCTACGATTGGGGTGAATTGTGGAACTACAGCAATATAGACTGAACTCTTATTTGATCAACATGATTGTACATACAAGCCTCTCCAGCTGGACAATGGGGGCCTTGGGCTGTATAAGTTTGGGCACAGCTGCTTGCAAATTGGTTTTACATGAAAGATGCTTGTATTCATTACTTATTACTTATTATTAAAAAAATCAGGGGCTGGAGAGATAGCCTAGCGGTTAAGAGCACCAACTGCTCTTGCAGAGGACCCGGGTTTGATCCCCAGCACCCACATGATGGCTAAGAACCGTCTGTAACTCCCATTCCAGGAGAACTCCAGTTCCAGGGGAATCTGAGACCCTCTTCTGACCTCCGAGGCATTGCATGACACAGGTGTACAAACCTACATGCAGACAGCACATTCATACACATACAAAAATAAATAAAATTAAGAAAAAAGAACCCATCTGCTTTTTAAAAAAAAAAAATCAAAAAATCAAATAAAAGAAAAAAATAAAAGTATTATTAAAATTAAAGACATATTTGCAGTGTTTGACTTTTGACATGATAACAAGGAGTTCCTAGTCTTATGCTACCTAGGAATAAAGGCCAAGAAAAGGCACAGATTAAATTGTTTCTTCAAGATAAGGGTCATATTTAATGGTGAAAAGCTGTTAAGAAGCTCAGAAGGCATTCTTTTTTTTTTTTGGGGGGGGGGTCTTTTCGAGACAGAGTCTCCCTGTAGCTCCAGCTGGCCTGGAGCTCACTCTGTAGACCAGGCTGGCCTTGAACTCACAAAGATCCGCCTGCCTCTGCCTCCCAAGTGCTAGGATTAAAGGCGTGTGCCACCACGCCCAGCCAAGGCATTCTTATTAAGTGATGTAGGGAGTGTCTCTGTTGCAACCTTGGTTACTTGTGGAAACTATTTATGCCACCTGCATATATAATAAACTTAGAAAAAGAAAAAAAGGGGGGGACACATATGCAAACAAATGATCTCTTATATCAGAAAAAAAAGTGTAACTATATTCATAGCAGTCCAAGGGGGGGAGGAAAAAAAAAGAACAAAATAATGTTATTTGCAAGAAAGTACATGGAACTGGAGATGATCATGTCAAATGAAATAGAAAGATAATTACTGTGTGCTCTCTCATATGCAGAATCCAGAGAGAAATAATAAAGGTGATGAGAGAATAGAAGAGAGACTATGAAGGACACTTGACATAATCTCTGGCCTCCACATGTATGCACCTGCACATACACAGATAAAAGAAGGGCACGGTGTGGAGTAAGATGGGGTAACACATGTGGTGAATATATTAAAAAATGTTACAGGCATGTAGGAAATGGTCCTATTGGAACCCATTATTTTGTACAGTTGGTACGTTAATAAAAATTGAAAATAAAAGGCAATCCCCCAATACCACAAAGTGATCTAAGTTGGTCTAAAAGTTTTAATTCTTTACAGTATACAATTTGCTTACTGAAGCACAGATACGCATTTCCTGTGGAAACTTAAAAATTGCTAACACATTTTCCCATAGTATGAAATGCTCAGACATGTAAGTTCTTAGTAGATCAAATGTCAAAAGATCATGAGTGATTTCAAAGTTTTCAGGTCACTAGTTACTTTTAATGCTTTAAAAATGCGCCACTACTAATCATACAATATTAACTCACTATTGACTATATTTGTTTATATTTTGAAAAGAAGTTACAATAAAACGACAAAATTGTTTTTCAAAAGACATTTAAAACTTCAATCATCAGGGAAGTTGGTTTCACCAGACATGTTCTTCTCTTAAATGTAATACAAAACTTAGGAAATAAAATGAGTGGTCTTAAAAAATAACATAGCCCTCGCCAGGTGTGGTGGCACATGCCTTTAATCCCAGCACTCGTGAGGCAGAGGCAGGTGGATCTCTGTGAGTTCAAGGCCAGCTTGGTCTACATAGTGAGTTCCAGGTCAGCTGGGGCTACAGGGTGACCCTGTCTCAAAAAGATCCCCCCACCCTCACCCCCAAAGTAACAATAACAATATAGCCCTCTTCTGGCCACAGAGCATGCACCTGCACACCAACGACACTGGCATTCTCATACACGCAGACACAAGAGTCATGAGAACTTATTTGGTGAGATGATACAGATGCATTTCTTATCTTTTTTAAAAAAAATTTTATTTATTATTTTTATTTTCTGTGCATGAGTGTGTATTGTCTGTATATGTGTTAGTGCACCTGCATCATGCAATGCCCCTGGAGGCCAGAAGAGGGCATCGATTCCCCTGGAACTGGAGTTATGAATGGATGTTAGCCACAATGTGGGTGCTAGAAATAGAACCAGGATCCTCTGCAAGAGCAGTCAGTGCTATTAACTGAGCCATCTCTCCAGCCCAAAGCATTTCTTTATGTAATAAACTAAAATACAATCCTACCTTTGTGAGGAAGTTTTGAACTCTTTTCAAACAGCTTCTGTTTTGTTACTCTTGTCACTAAAAGAAAAAAATTAAAACAAAACAAAAACCTCATGTTAATCCAGCTACACCACGTGGACATATACCCAAAAGACTATACCTTACTAGAGAAATACCTGTTCATCCTTGTTCATTGCTGCTCTTTTTATAAAAGCCAAGAATTGGAAACAAGCTAAATGTTTGTTTCCATCAACTGGTGAATAGATAAAGAAAGTATGGTACAAATACACAATGGAATATTATTAAGCTCTTAAAAATGAAATTATGAAATTCACAGTTTACCTGTGAATAAATGGATATAATGGGAAACAATCATCCTGAGTGAGGGAATCCAGACCCAGAAAGACAAACATCACATATTCTTTCTCACAGCTTGTAGGGGGAGGCAGTCACCTGTGACTGCATTGTCTTAAATTAATTGCCTGCCTGTCATCCACACCTGACCCTGCCCCCTAGGTGAGAATGGCTTGTGATACACCTCCTAAGACAAATTTGTGATTTACAGCCCATTGCAGGAGGTCTGGGAATTGGGCCCTGAGAGATGACATCATTTTGTGTAGATAAGGGAGTTAAGGTATGTAATAAAGTGGATTCTTCACTGCTACCAGATGAATCCAGTTAATTGAGGCTACATAGCAAGGGTCTTAGACCGGTTTTAGCTAACAGACTGAGAGGCCTGTAAAGTCACCAGCTTCACAGCCTATGGGCTGCAAAATAACCAGTTTTGCAGTTGCCGGCTGCTGCTGAAAGGTCACTAGCCTTTCGGAATAGATATCAGCTTTGTTGGCTCTGTGTGTGTGTGTGTGTGTGTGTGTGTGTGTGTGTGTGTGTGTTGGCAGTCTTAATTAACAAACAGGGTGAGTCAATAGCTCCCACAACAGCTGGATGATAGCTTTGAAATCTTAGATATGCATGCTTCAATTTAAAAATCCAAAGAGGTCAAAAAATAATAAACTACCATGAGTTGGGGGGGGGGTCCCTGGGAGGGGAAGAAAGGGGAATAATCGAGTAGGAAGAGCTAAAGGGGCGGAGCATGGGAGGCCAGGCAGAGAAGGAAGGATGGGGAGGGATAACCAACACCAAAGGCCTTTGTAAAAAGCCATATGGGCCAGGCGTGGTGGCGTACACCTTTAATCCTAGCACTTGGGAGGCAGAGGCAGGTGGATCTCTGTGAGTTCAAGGCCAGCCTGGTCTACAGAGTGAGTTCCAGGACAGCCAGAGCTACAGGGAGACCCTGTCTCAAAAAGAACAACAACAAAAAAATAATAAAATAAAAAAAATAGCCATTTGGAAACCTACTTTTATAGAAGCTACTTAAAGCATATACATATATATTATAAAAAGAGATTAAAAGGAGTCACCTTATAACAGGGCACAGTGCTCCTCCTACTAGATACCACAGCCTTATAACAGGGGTGCAGTGCTCCTACTAGATACCACAGCCTTATAACAGGGTACAGTACTCCTACTAGATACCACAGCCTTATAACAGGGGCGCAGTGCTCCTACTAGATACCACAGCCTTATAACAGGGGTGCAGTGCTCCTACTAGATACCACAGCCTTATAACAGGGTGCAGTGCTCCTACTAGATACCACAGCCTTATAACAGGGATGCAATGCTCCTACTAGATACCACAGCGTTATAACAGGGTACAGTGCTCCTACTAGATACCACAGCCTTATAACAGGGTACAGCGCTCCTACTAGATACCACAGCCTTATAACAGGGATGCAGTGCTCCTACTAGATACCACAGCCTTATAACAGGGTACAGTGCTCCTACTAGATACCACAGCCTTGCAAAGTAAAATTAAAATGCCAGGATGGATTCCCTCTTTTTGAAGCTAGTGACCAGGCACCCCGAAGACCCTCAAAGGATACTGGCCATTGCCTCTGCTCTGGTAACTCACTAAACTTCATGGTAAAACCCTATTGCTAAAGACACAACATATATGAACTGTAGGACAAATAAGTAGAAATCAAGCTGGTAAACTTCAAAGCCTGATCTCTACTGTCCAGCGTTCATAGTGCTGGAAGGTGCAATGCAAGCTACCTGAAGAGAAAATTTAGCATGAACCTTACCCAGCTGTGAACACTGTGAGTTACGACAACTGGCCTGGAAGATATGCCCAGTGGTGGGATATTCTTTCTAACTGGATTTAAAGTCTGCTTCATAGGATGGAGCCCATACCTGATACTGATAGCAGGCTTAGAACCCTGAGTCCAGATAGTCCACCAGCCATGGAAGAAAGCTTAATACAATATTCTGCTGAAGAGTATTAAACTGACTCCTAATGACTTATTGTTATACCCGTAAATTAATGCATCTCTCATCTCTCACCACAGAAGCTTCCTCATGCAGCAGAGAGTGACTAGCCCAGAGACCCATACCTGGCCACTATGCGGAGGACAAGAGGCTGTGGCCGGCCTATCCCTAAACAGGACACCCGTATTAAATTTCTGCCTCCGAAGACTCGGGGATCACTGCAGAAGAGGGGCTGGAAAGACTGCAGAGCCCGTGGATGTGGATGACCACGTGAGAACAGTTCTGCAGACAGCGATCTGATCAGTGCCTCATATGAACTCACAGCAATGATGACAGCATGGACAAGTCCCACATGAGTTCACGGGAGACAAAATTCCAGCACAGACAGGGAAGTCTGTAAGAAACCTCAGCCCTATCTGAGGAATAACTGGCAAACAATGACTACTGGGAAGGGCAGATTCGGTTTCATGTAAGCTTGAGATTCTTAGTAGGTTGGCAGGCTCCAGCACACCGAAGGGCATTTGGAGACGCAAACCTGACTCTGTTGGCCTTAATATATATATTAATATATGTAATATATATATGTCCATACATATATATGAGTTCAGAAACTTGGTGAGTGTTAGAAAGCGAGGGTACAGATACAGGAAGAGATCTAAATATGATCATAATATATCATATGACATTTGCAAAAACGTAAAAAAAGGAAGTAACATCAGAAACCGGGTGTGGTGGCACATGCATTTAGTCTCAGCACTTGGGAGGCAGAGTCAGGCAGATCTCTGTGAGATCAGGCCAGCCTGGTCTACATAGTGAGTTCCAGGCCAGTTAGGAGACCCTGTCTCAAAAATCAAAATGAACACCCCCCCCCAAAAAAAAATAGAAGTAAAATGAGTGTGCTGGATAGCTTAGTGTCAACTTGACACACCAGGGTTGAGGGAGCCTCAATTGGGGAATTGGCTCCATTGGATTGGCCTGTGGCCACATCTGTGGAGTATTGTCTTGATGGTCGAGCAGTGTGGGAGGGCCCAGCCCACAATGAGTAGTGCCACCCTGGGCAGGTTGTTGTGTACTGTATAAGAAGGCGGGCTGGGCGTGAGCCAGAGGAGCAAACCAGTGAACAGCATTCCTCCATGGCTTGTGCTTCAGCTCCTGCCTCTAGGTTCCTGCCCTGAGTTCCTGCCTTGGGCTCCCTAAGTGATGAACTGTGACCCAGGAGATGTAAGCTGAATAAACCCTTTCCTCCCCAAGGTGTCGGTCAGAGTGTTTTGTCACAGCAATGGAAGACAAACTAGGACAGAAATTGGTACCAGAAGAGTGGGGTATTGCTGTGACAGACCTGACCTTGGTGTTTTGGGGAAGGATTGTGGAGGCGTTTGGAACTTTGGGCTGGGAAGATCATTGAATGCCTAAAGATCGTTGCTGTGGAGCTTGGAGCAGTTTTGCTGAAGGAGTTGTAGAAGATGGAGGCCTGGCTTGTGAAGTTTCTAGTTTCAAAGGGGAGCAGAGATCATCAGGACTGTGTAATCTGTGGGTTCTGGTCAGCTGGGGCTGAAGAATCAGCTGTAAGTAACAAGAGACCAGAACCTGAAGTGAAATCTTTGTTGTACTGGGACAATTGATGCTGGTTAGCTGGGGCTGAAAAATCAGCTGTAAGTAACAAGAGACCAGCATCACTGTGGTGAAATCTTCTGGGAAGAATTTCTTCAGGGTCAGCACACAGAAGCTGTGATCCAGAAGGGGCCTGAGCCTCCATCTCAAGCCAGAAGCAGGACTTGGTAATGTGTAAGAGTCTCCTATATGGTTCTGGTGTTGAAATTTGAGGGGGTCACAGAGAGCAGCCGAGGCTTGGCACTGTGAGAGGTCAGGAAAGACCATTGGTGGAAGTGCACCTCGGTTGCAGTGAAGACCCCAGGATTGCAGGGGTCATGGAGAGAAGCTGAGGCTTTGCACCAGGAGAGGTCAGAAGAGACCATTGGTGAAGGTGCTGCCTCAGTTTCAGTGGCGACCCCAGCTTTTTGGAGATGCCGGGACCATGGGACGACCACCAAGAGCAGCGGCAGGTGTGGAATGGAGTCGGCCTGGGCCTGCGAGATGAGCTGTGTGTGCCACGGACGGCAGAGTCAGAGAGGGGGAGCTGCCGAGACCCTTTGGAGCCCAGAAGATCGTGAGTGAATCCCAGGTGTCCAGCCTTGAGCTACTTTGCTGGACTTAGGTTTTGTTTGAGAGTGCCTGATTCTTCCCTTTGAAATAAGACAGTACTTGTTTTGGATTTTACAGCAGCCCACAGTTAAGAGACTTTTAATAGACTGTGAACTTTTAAGTGTTTGGACATTTTAAGGACTGTGAGGCTTTTGAGGTTGTACTGTCTTAGGTTGTGATTCATGTTAACATCATATTTTGGGGATAAGAACTGGAAAGGTGGTGGTTTAATAGTGATGTGTTTTGTGTGTCAAGTTGACAAGGGGTCAATTGTGCTGGATAGCTTTAGTGTCAACTTGACACACCTGGGTTGAGGGAGCCTCAATTGGGGAATTGGCTCCATTGGATTGGCCTGTGGCCACATCTGTGGAGTATTGTCTTGATGGTCGAGCAGTGTGGGAGGGCCCAGCCCACAATGAGTGGTGCCACCCTGGGCAGGTTGTTGTGTACTGTATAAGAAGGCAGGCTGGGCATGAGCCAGGGGAGCAAGCCAGTGAACAGCATTCCTCCATGGCCTGTGCTTCAGCTCCTGCCTCCAGGTTCCTGCCCTGAGTTCCTGCCTTGGGCTCCCTAAGTGATGAACTGTGACCCAGGAGATGTAAGCTGAATAAACCCTTTCCTCCCCAAGTTGGTGTCAGTCAGAGTGTTTTGTCACAGCAATGGAAGACAAACTAGAACAATGAGGATGTGCAGGGATGGCACAGTGGTTCAAAAAATTTCTCACCAGTTATGAGGACTTCTGGAACCCAACACTCATCAAAAGATGGACATCTTATATGTGCCTGTAACACCTGCTCCAAGGGAATGGAGACAGGATGGTCCCTAGGGCTTCAACTTAGTCAAGAAAATGCAGGCTCTAGGTTCAGGGAGAGACCCTGCTGCAAAGGAATAGGTAGAAAGTAACAGATGATACTCTGCATGCATACAGGTATGTGTACCTGTATCCACACAGCAACAAATTCTCATACACACAGACGCACAAAGTGATTTTAGAAAGAATTACCATGGAATGGTTGGGTGTGGTGGTACACACCTGTAATCCTAGCACTAAGGAGGCTGAGGAAGAACTGCTGTGACATAAAGACCAGCCTGGGCTGCATAGTGAGCTCCAGACAGCCTGGCCTAGAAACAAAATAAAGTTATAAATACTATAGGTATCAAGTATAAAATTCAGTGCTTCATATCTGTTTTTTTGGTCTCTTTTTGAGACAGGGTCTCCCTGTAGCCCCAGCTGGCCTGGCACTCACTCTGTAGACCAGGCTGGCCTTGAACTCACAGAGATCCACCTGACTCTGCCTCCTGAGTGCTGGGATTAAAGGCGTGTGCCACCATGCCCAGCTTATATTATATCTTATTTTTTTTATTTAATTTATTTTTATTTTTATTTATTCTTGTATATGTGTATGAATGTACTATCTGCATATAGGTCTGTGCACCCGCGTTATGCAATGCCTCAGAGGTCAGAAGAGGGCATCGGATCCCCCTGGAATTGGAGTTAAAGATGGTTCTCAGCCGCCATGTGGGTGCTGGGGATCAAACCCGGGTCCTCTGCAAGAGCAGTCGGCGCTCCCAACTGCTAGGCCATCTCTCCAGCCTCATATCTTATTTTAAAAGTAAGCTCGGAGTATCTCTCCACAGACTTTATGCTTGGGGAGGGAGGGACCTGGTGAACTGGGTGGATTTGGGGGACTTCCTGAAGGTGTTGAGTTTACTTTCTTTTCCAACATCTTGTTTATCTTCCTTTAGAACATCTGGTTGCTTAGCTCCTTTAGAACATTCTGTCCTCCAAGACAGAAGGTTTTTGGTTTTGGCTTTTTTAGTCTTTTTAGCAAAAAAAAAAAAAAAGTAAGCTCAACATAAAGAAGCCGCTTAGCAGTATACAGTGTGTAATCTTTTCTTCTACATTTAAGAGGAATCCACAAAACATATCCTGATAAAAGATACATGACTTCTTATTTAAATAGAAGTTTAAAATATAATAGACATGTATATTCCACCAAACTTAGAGAAATATTAGGAGCTTTCTCTCTAAAATTTCTAATATTAAAATGGATGAATTTTTCTTACTTAGTTCTTTAGTTTTCTCCACTTCTTCTTTTAAGAAGCATGGCACCCAGGAAACTCCAATGAGGTTTCCAAGCTCTCTACTGCCCTCCAAAGCCTAAAAGAAAGCCATCTTTAATGAGTTAAGTTCTCTACAGCTACAAGATTATACTAACAAGGAAAATACAGTGTATTGTTCTCTTCATTGGAAAACTTAAAATTCTTATGATAAGAAATTTATGTTTTCCTGGTAAGTCAAGTATTACGAGCCCCATAATGTCTAATAAGACCAACTTATTATTTAAAAACTTAAGACTGGACTAGCTTGTCCAATATGGGGCTTCTTTCTTATCATCCTTTTCTTTTTTTTTTTTGGTCTTTTTGAGACAGGGTCTCCCTGTAGCCCCAGCTGGCCTTGAACTCACAAAGATCCGCCTGCCTCTGCCTCCCGAGTGCTAGGATTAAAGGCATGCACCACCACACCCAGCTCTTATCATCCTTTTCAAAAGAGACAGTGGAAATATGAACATTTATATGTAAGGAAAATTGCAAACCTGTATACTACTTAAATTTTGCATTATCTCCATGATTTTTTCTGATGATTTCTCAATTTTAGATAGCAACAGCAAGAATCTAGGAATGAACAAAAAATAGTAAGAGTAAGCATTTAAATGTGCCAAGTATCTGTGTATTAAGAAGTTATGTTTCATGGAATATCTAAGATACTTCATGGAAATGTAATCATGGTCAGAGATGTTGACAATTTAGAACAGTTAACATAAATGAGTGAACAAAATTTGGTAATATAAATTATTTACATGCATGCTCTTTGTGTTTATTTATTATTTATTATTACTGTTTTATGTGTATGAGTGTATTGCCTGCATGTATGTAAGTCCATGTAGTGCAGCGCCTGCAGAGAAAGAGGAGGGCATCGGATCCCCTGGAACTGGAGTTATGGATGGTTGTTAGCCACCACATGGGTGCTGGGATTTGAACACGGGTCTTCTACAATAGCAGTGCTCTTAATGACAGCCATCTCTCCAGTCCATGCATGCTTTTTCTTTACTCTGATTTATTCCTTTCTTGTAGATTTAATCTATTCATTATTTGGGTTACGGGCTCAACAGTAACTAGGAAAATAACTTTGTAATATCAGAATGTTATCCAACTATATATTGTTTATTTTATTGTAAATAATGGTGAACAGTAGTGAATAGTTACACTCAGCACATTAATTCTATTTAACGATCACATTCAGTTTTCTAGCCCTTTATATTTTTCAAGGTCGGAAAAGGGTGTCAGATCCCCTGGAAGTTGGTTACAGACAGTTGTGAGCTACCACATTGGTCCTGGGAACCAAATCCTGGTCCTCTGCAATCTGGTCCACTGCTCTTAACTGCTAAGCCAACTCTCCAGCCCCAAAGCATCCTATTTTCCAAGTTCTAGTTACCACCAAATTTTATTGTAGAACCTAGTTATCAAACATATTTGTAAGTCACTCTGGCCACTGGGACATATTCTAATAACATTTTATGTATCTAACTCCCATTCTAGATGATAAGCTTAATGAACAAAATAGGTTTTCTTCATCTGTGTAGCCTCAGTCTATGTCACAATATTTGGCATCAATGTGTAATATATACATTTGTTGAATAAATATATCAATGATCATTTTATTTTGCTTTTCTCATAATTTGATCATTACTGATCTGGGGGTCACAAGCTGAGATCTGTATTTCCTGTGCTGTATCAAAGACTTGAGAAGATCCAAATATCCACAGAAATAACTGACCCATGTTTTGTTGATGATGTCAGGTTCCATAATCTAACCCCCTATACTTGTGTTCCATGGAATACTTAAAATTCTGTGGAAAGCAGTAAAGGAAGGAGTTTGTACAGTCAAGTTTGGGAATGTATTGCGTTAAACTAAGTTGATGTTTTTTTCACCTTGGTACTTCTCAAGAATTTATATCACCCAGTGGTTTTCAAAAGGAAGCTGTATGGCTCTTGAATACCTAGCAATGTCTGGAAACAGTTTAACAGTGACATGTACTGAGGAAAGGAAGGATGCTACTGGCATAAGCCATTTCTAAGCTGAGGAGGATATATTAACTTCCAACACAAGACCGTGAGCTGAGTGGCAGAAACTTTTGTTTCGCATCATAGAGTGCCCCACACAGGAATCATTTAGAAATGAGATGAGCTACTTGAAAATTTAGCTCTCCTGCCTAATTCAAGCATTCTAGGGAGGCATACATAAATATATTTTTTTCTAGGATACACAGGCTTTTGGCAGAAAATACTTTATTCAAAGGCATCATTGGCAGGCCAGTAAGGAAATGGGTGGGTGCTGGGATATAAGCCTGGCTTCTTGGAGCCTTCCCTCTCCGGGCTTCACAGTGCTCCGGGCTGCGGATGTGAAATGGAACTTTCCTTAGTTTTACCCTAACTGGTCTGTTATTATACATCGGCCCAGGGAAGGAGGTTCTAAGAGCATTAAAATGAAAGTGTCATACACTACCACTCCATGAGTACTGCGAAATGTTGCAAATATTTCCCTGAATAATGAATACTTCAAAAAAGATTAATAATGAAAAACATATAAAATAAGCACATAAATAGAATTCAGCTCAGTTATAAACTACTAATTTACAAAATAAATAATTTTTGTTAATTTGTCACTTTGAAAAATGTCAACCTTTTTCTGGAAAATATGAATATACAATTTCAAAAACAAACTTACTCATCATTGTCTTTTGTTCTATGTCCCTTTTTTTCAGTTAAGCTGGGGTGATTCCATTTTTCTCTCTTTCCTATACATGTATGATAAAAAAACACAAAGTTAAAAAGACAATTTGGGTGGTCAGGCATGGTGGTGCACGCCTTTAATCCTAGCACCTGGGAGGCAGAGGCAGGTGGATCTCTGTGAGTTCAAGTCCAGCCTGGTCTACATAATGAGCTCCAGGCCAGCTGGGACTAAACGGAAACCCTGTCTCAAAAAGACAAAAAAATTTAAAAAGTTAAAAATTTTTTTTTAAAAAGCAATTTATCAACTTTTAAATAGACTTGATTGCCAAATTGTAGCTACCTGTAATCCCAGCACAAGGAAGGCTGAGTTAGGAAAATCCTAAGTTTGAGGCCAGTCTGACACATTATATATATATATATATATATATATAAATATATATATATATATATATATATAGAGAGAGAGAGAGAGAGAGAGAGAGAGAGAGAGAGACTGCTTCAGGAAAAAAACAAATAAGCAAACAGAAAAGATGCATTTAGAGCATTAAATATTAAAAAGAAAACAAAAGGGTGGAATGTAAACAGGAGGTAGAGAAGGGTCTTTCTTTTTAAAATTTCTTTTACTCCAGAAAAACTTGACCAAAAGTTGTTAGTATTAATTTCCTGAATTTTGCACCATATTATCTGCACTTAGTAAAGCTCCACAATTAAATATTAAAATTACTTTTCTTTTTAACTTGTAATTCATTTTCACATTTTAGCACCAGCAGTCAGTGATAGCACAGATTATTTTATTAGAATTTTTACTAGACATTCAATGCCTTTCTAAACATTTTTATTACTGCAAAAGAATTAACCACATATTAAGCAATTGTGGATCAATAACAATCTTAGTCCCCTTAGGTTTTTAAGCACTTTTCAGTTGCTATATAAGAGTTTTAGAATCTCTCAGAATAACATTTTTCAGTTAATTGCTTCCTCTCTTCATTCCATTCTACTTAAAAAATAAACACAATCTCTCTTCCAGGGCTGTGGAGTCATACGGGCATTTTCTTTCTAGGTTACATACATGTGTTAACATCTGTGCTCTCAAAACACTGGTGATCAGTGTGTCATAACTGAATCTAGACTACATTCAGACTGTGTTTGAACTTTCAGGTAAGGCTTCAGGGAACCCTTTCCTTAACTAATGAAAATCACTCTCAGTGGATCACACGGCTGGGAAAGGCAATGGTGGTGACAATGCTAACCCCTGGCACTTCTTAGGGACAGGTAGTGTTTTAAACCTGTTACATATAACAATTAACCTGACCTGGCCATGGTGGAGCATGTCTTTAATTCCAGGATATGGATGATGGAGGCAGGAGGATCAGAAGTTCGAAGTCAGCAAGGGCTCAGCACGACCGATGAGTGACAGGAGCAAGAGTGGCTCAGCATGGGAAGAACAGCTAGGTACCAATGGCTGAATAACTAAAAGTCACGATGAGGGGCTGAAGAGATGGCTCAGCTGTTAAGTACGCTTCAGATCCCAACATCTACATGGCACCTAACAGTGGTCCAAAACTCCAGTTCCAGGAGATATGACGCTCTCTTCTGGCCTCCTCAGGCATTACCCACACAAGATATACTCATATATATGCAGGCAAACCACTTGTACACATTAAAAAAAGGATAAATAAATAATAAAACATGTTTTTAAATCATAGTAAGTCATTTTTTTGTTGTTGTCTTTTCGAGACAGGGTCTCCCTGTAGCCCCAGCTGTCCTGGAACTTGATCTGTATACCAGGCTGGCCTTGAACTCACAAAGACCCACCAGCCTCTGCCTCCCAAGTGCTAGGATTAAAGGCGTGCACCACCACAACCGGCGACAGTAAGTCATCTTTAATCCCAGCACTAGGGAGGTAGAGGAAGGTGGATCTCTGTGAGTTTAAGGCCAGCCTGGTCTACATACCAACTTCCAGGTCAGCTGGGGCTACAGGGAGACCCTGTCTCTAATCCCCACCCCTGAAATCACAACAGTGATTTGCAGGGCTAGGAAGATGGCTCAGCAGGATAAAGTGCTTGTCACATACCCAGGATGACCTGACTTCAGTTCCAGGAGCCTATGCAAAAAGCCTGATGCAGTGCTGCACACTTGTAAACATAGCAATTGTAGGCTGAGACGGGAAAATCACCCCGACACTCATGGGCAGCTAGCTTGCAGTACATGTTGTAGCAGCAAAGGTGAGAAAGACCTTGCTTCAACAAGACAGAAGGCAAGAACTGACTCCAAGAAGTTATCCTTTGACCTCCACATGCAAACCATGCACGTGAGCACACACACACCATGCACATGCAAAAATCTAAAACTCATAAGGGTTTGTAATTTAATCCCAAGTATAATGGGAAATGAGTAGCAACCAACATGCCTTTGAAAATGTTACTTAAATTTCACATTATTTTACAGTGTTTTAAGAGGGGAAATTATTAACAGAGGTTATGACTTCATCTGGATCTTAGATGACCTCATCAGTCACATTTTCTTTATTTGGAATTTACAGTACCAGATAAAGAACAGGCTTTCTTATTTATAAAACATGTAAAATAAGACTCATTAGGATTACCAGTATGGTCATAAATGACACAATCTAATTCATCCTTAGACAAAGTTCTCCTGTTTTGAGACATATGTGAGCATGTGTATATGTGGCAGAGTAAATTAAACATACATTATACTTTAATGAGTAACTATGACAGAGTAAATTAAATGTACATGTACACTTTAAGAAATAACTAGAGCAAGTCAGTTATCACCACACAGATCTAAAACAGAATACTGTCAGTACCTCAGAAACCCCTACGGTTTGATTTTTTTTTTATAAAAGAGCATACCTAGTACTTATAATGTGATAATTACTCATATAAATGTCAAGGGAAACCATGTGACCAATCTTTTTATAGGCAAAAGGAATGTTCCCTTAAGTCCATATTTAATTTCAATATGGAAATTGAGTATGTATCAACTTGAAATCTAATTCACATTTTCACACAGAGACATGTTATCTCTAAGCTATTAATTTTTAATTAAGAATATATATCAGGTATATAAAAACTAGAGGACTTAAGAAAAAATGTATACATTTTCATAAACTGCATGAAAACAAAAATATTAATAGCTTTTGTATAAAAGCATTTAATTAAATTAAAAACAAAAACATCCAAAAGTTTAATATCTACTTCATTCTGTATTTCATTAAACAAATTAGGTAAAACAAGATGTATTTCTGTATGGATTCAAGTATATGCTTAACTCTCAATAAATGTTAAAAAATAAAATATGAATTAGGTCACTCACATCATTTGAGCCTATTTAAAATTTTATATTACAGAAAATGACATGTCACTGATTCATGGCCTTTTACAATATAAAAAAACCTAAGCCTATGAAATTGAGATTCTTTTAAATATATATTAGCAACAAACTACCAGAGAACAACAAATATAGACAGAGAGAATTCAATGAACATATTTTAAAATAAAGATTTTTATATAAAAATTAGGTTATCCTCTATGGAAAATTCTACAGCTCTTTTGCAAATGCATTTGAAATTAAAAAGCAGGGATTTAAAATATAATAAAGTTAATATAAAAATATACTAAATGTGGCTACAATTAAATGGACAACATGGATGATAATAACATTTTAAGTATCATTCTTAAACTGGAGTGCAGCAACACCTGGTCACATGCCCTTTAATCTATGCATATGATGGATGGCCCGTTAAGGGCGTGTCTGGAACCATTATAACTGGTAGTAGCTGAAGGCAGTCAGGCCATTATTTCTATTTAATGGATGAGACAGTATGGGAACAAAGTCTTCAGGAGCATTTTAAAACAAGTGCCTAGAAGGTTTACATTTATGTCCAAAGTAATATCTATATTCTGGCATTTTCTATGCTAAATTCATTGAGAAGAGAAAAAAGCTAGCTATAGCAAGAACTATGTATTACTAAGTAAAACTTCTGATTCAACCAATAACTAGAAAAATCTTCCCATATAAGTAGAGAAGAATGTCCAACTAACCATTCGATGGTCCATGTCTGAACTCTTGCTCTTTAGGGGTTGTGGGAGAAGCAAAGGAGTCCACGTGACACATTCCAGTTGTTGGAGAAAAAGCTGCAATGCTTTTCTTCCTCGAGATTGTTGAAGGATCAAATGACTAGAAATAAATAATTTTGAAGGGAAGTACTTATATTTGGATACAGAACTTTGAAAATAATCTTAAATAGCTCAAGAAAACTCTAATACTACTTTCTTTGCTCTTTTAAGATTTTGAATGCAATTAATTATCTTCAAAGTGAACACTATCATTTCAAATGAGGTAACTACTTCAGATCACTACAATAATCAGGGCATCTCAATGTGAGATTTATGAATATCTGACATTAAACATTACTAACTGCTGAGATATGTCCCAACAATTTTAGAGATAAGGACAAGTGTGTCTTCACTGTTCACATAAGAGTCTAATGATGTGCTCAGACCAGGAAACCCCTCAGAGGAGGTTATCACTAAGATCACAGCACAGAGGAAGGATCAGTGTTCTCCTCAGCCTACCCAGTTTACTGACCGCACCTTACCTTAACCAAAACGGTGTCCAAACTCTTGAGTCTGGCATTTGAGCCCTCCAAGAACTCAACTACACTTTCACTTTCTGCAGCTTCTTCCTCTGGAACCCTCTAGGTAGTGTGTATTTTTGGGTAACATTTTATATTTTTTTCTAATCCATTAGAATTTGTTCCTGAAAATGATTTCTTCGTTTTTGTGCCTTGTAGAAGTAAAAATATAGTAAGGAATGAATGACTTAAGCGAGGTGCCACACTGCTCTGCTCAGGATGTACATTTGTGCACTAGCTTATTTACGAACCAGTGCCTATAACTTCAGCTACTAGGCTATGCACATTTGGGTGTCCTAGCTTTCTATGGTCTCAGTTTGGAACATTATGTCTTCTCGCCCCCAAGACCTACTTTATTTTAAGTTTATGTCTCCAAGTCATGATCTACTTTCTCCAAATATCCATCATCACATTGTTGACTGCTCCTCAATTCCCCGAAGCCGAGCTTTCCATTATGCTTACTGATCACCCAATTAATCTGTATAAGGAAACATAACAGGATGCTTGGGAGATGGCTTAGTGGATGAAGTACTTGCCAACCAAGCAGGAAGACCTGAATTCAGGTCCCCAGAACCCACATAAGACCAGACTCTGTAGCAGCCATCTGTAATCCCAGCATTCTTCTGGTAAGAGAGAAGCAGAGGCAGGAGAACCCGGCAACCATGAGGACCCAAGTTCAGATTCCCAGACACAGCAGCATCTGTACTCCCTGCTCCTCTACAGGAAGATGAGGGTGAAGACAGAAGAATCTCTGGAAGCTTGTGGGTCAGCTAGCCTGGTGAATGCAGCAGAGAACAGGAGACCGTTTCAAGCAATGGGAAGGCAAGGATCAACATTGAAGGTTGCCTTAGACCTTTCCACATACACCATGGCATCTCCACATACACACACATGAATACGCATACATAACACACTCATATACATACATGAATACGCATACACACATACACACACATACACACACATGAATACGCATACACACATAACACACACATACTTGTGAGAATGAAACTTTGTGTATGGCTTGAAGTGAGAACTTTTAAGACCTGTCCTGGGAGATCTCCAGTTATCTGATATCTCTGTGGGCATTCAGAGTTATCTGTAGCAGGAAGATTTGGGATATTACAACGATTCTTGCTTCGCTCTATCTCTGCAAAGTTCCAGGCCCCTTCCCTCGAGGCATTGAGCAAAATGTCACACCTCTAGTTACCTGTTGCACAAACCGGAGCTCTGCAGCCCCCCCAATTAGAACCAAGGTGGCTCACCCCTCCCTTCCGCCTGCTCCCCACTTCCTTGCCCAGAGCACAGCAGACTTAAATATATAGACCTCACTGACAGAAAATAAACGGAGTTCCTATCCTCCCTGGCTCTCCATGTGCGTGTGAGTCCATTCATTTCCTCGGGTGATCTCCTGCGGTTTTCCCTCCCCAATTCTTGCGGAGCGTAGCCTAGAGACTGTCGGCCTGCAGGCAGGAGACAAGTCTTGTTGCTGAGCCAAGAAGGGAAGGACAGTGTGTGGAATGCAGTCACGCATGACACAAAGACATTGAACAACAACACATACTCACACGTGAATACGCATACACACATAACACACACACGTGAATACGCACACACACATAACACACACAGGAAAAGGTTAAAAACACAAACACAGGATCATCCAGAATTTTTATATTTTTCTTTTACAGAGGACATGTATTCTGGGAAGCATTTTCAGTCCCACAGGCTGACACTATGAATCGGTCAAAAGACTTACGGTTTCTTTCTCAGTAATCTCTGAAATTTCTCTATATACTAAACACAACAGAGAAACTGGATTATTTTGTCTATAAGACTGCTTCCACCTGAAATGCTATCAAAAAGGTCTTGGGGGGACTTATCTTGTATATGTTATTCTTAGAGGTAATAATGCATGAACTTATTTTATAAACTCTTGAACTGTGTATTGCCATGTAAAATATGTATTCAGGCCAACCATCTCTTTAAAAAGTTTGCTTATGGGGCTGGAGAGATGGCCTAGCGGTTAAGAGCACCGACCGCTCTTGCAGAGGACCCGGGTTTGATCCCCAGCACCCACATGGCGGCTGAGAACCGTCTGAAACTCCAATTCCAGGAGAACTCCAGTTCCAGGGGAATCCGACACCCTCTTCTGACCTCCGCGGCATTGCACGACACGGGTGCACACACTTGCATGCAGACAGTACATTCATAAACATACAGAAATAAATAAAATAAATAAAAAAAGAGATTTACATTATAACAACATAGTTGCTTTCAGATAAAAATATATAACAATAATGTTGTTCAGCTTGCCTTTCAACTGGGGATTTGGTATTAGCATCCACAAATGAGGGAAACCATTTACCACTTGTATTTCTGGCTGTGTTACTTCACTTAGCATAATGGCTACAAGTTCCATCCATTCACCTGCAAAGTTCATGATGTCATCTTTCTTTACCTCTGAATAGTACTCCATTGTGTAGATGCACCACATTTTTGCCATCCACTCATCTGTTGAGGGGCATTTGGGTTGGTTCCAGCTCTTCACGATTGTGAAGAGAGCTGCAATAAACATGGATGTGCATGTATCTTTGTGGTAGGATGAGTCTTGTGGGTATATACTCAGGAGTAGTATGACTGGGTCAGGTGGTAAGCTCATTTTGAGTCTTTTAAGGGTTCTCCACACTGCTTTCCATAATGATTGTACAAGTTTACATTCCCACCAGCAGTGGATGAGTGTTCTCCTTTCCCTGCAACCTCTCGAGCATTTGGTGTCTTTCTTTTCTTTATATTAGCCAATTGTATTCTACACTGCTTTCCATAATGGTTGTACAAGTTTACATTCCCACCAGCAGTGGATGAGTGTTCTCCTTTCCCTGCAACCTCTCCAGCACTTGGTGTCTTTTTCTTTATCTTAGCCAGTCATATCAGAGTGAGATGATATCTGAGAGTGGTTTTAATTTGCATTTCCCTAATTATTAGCGATGTTGAACACTTTTAAAATGTTTCTCAGCCATCTTTAATTCCTCACTGGTGAAGTCTCTGTTCACCTCTTTACTCCATCTTTTGAGTAGGTCATTTGTTTTCTTATTTCTTTGTTTTTTGAGTAGTCTATATATTCTGGATGCTAATGGTCTGTCAGATGTATAACTGATGAAGATTTCTTCCCATGCTGTGGGTTTTCTCTTCACTTCCTTGATTGTTTCTTTTGCTTTTGAGTTTGTTGAGGTCCCATTTGTCGACTGTTGACCTTATTTCCTGTGCAGCTGCTGCCTGATTTAGAAAGCCTTTTCCTACACCTATGTCTTGTAGGTTGTTGCCAAATTTTTCTTCTATCACCGTTAGGGTTTCGGGTTTTATGTTGAGATCTTTGATCCACTTGGAGTTGATTTTTGTACAGGTTGAGAGGTAGGGGGTTAATTTTGTTCTTCTACAGATGATGATTCAGTTTTACCAGCACCAGTTGCTGAAGATGCTATCCTTCCTCCATTGAGGTTTTTTGCCCCTTTGTCAAATATGAGGTGGCTGAAATTGTATGAGCTCAAGTTTAGATCTTCAATTTTGTTCCATTGGTCCATGGGTCTGTTTTTGTGCCAGTACCAGGCTGTCTTTATGATTATGGCCCTGTAATATAGCTTGAAGTCTGGTAGAGCAATCCCCCCTGTATTGCATTTTTCACTCAGGGTTGCTTTAGCTATTCAGAGTCTTTGTTTTTCCATATGAATTTAAGGATTTTTTTCCCAAGTCTGTGAAGAAGCTCATGGAGATTTTGATTGGAATTGTGTTGAATCTGTAACAAAATACTTGCAAATCGCATACAGACCCACATCAAAAAGATCATCAGTCATGATCAAGCTGGATTCATACCAGAGATATAGGGATGGTTCAACATAAGTAAATCAATAAATATCATAAAACACATAAATGGACTGAAAGACAAAAACCACATAATCATCTCTATTGATGATTTTGCCTTTGACAAAATCCAGTGTCCCTTCATGTTTAAAGTTCTAGAAGGAATTGGACTGGAACAAATGTTCCTCAACACAATCAAAGCCATATATAGCAAACCCACTGCCAACATCATCCTAAATGGAGAAAAAATAAGAACCATTTCCCTTAAAGGCAGGAACTTGGCAAGTCTGCCCCTTATCACCACTCCTCTTCAATATAGTGTTTGAAATGCTTGCTAGGGCAATAAGACAAGAGAAGCAAATTAAAGGATTACTAATTGGAAAAGAGGAAGTTAAACTATCCTTTTTTTTGCAGATGATATGATAGTTTACCTAAGGAATGCTAAAAACTCCATCAGAAAACTTCTTGAAACAATTAAGAGTTTCAAGAAAAAAAAGTTTCAGTAAAGTAGCAGGATATAAAATGAACCTAGAAAAATCAGTAACCTTTCTTTACACCAACAATAAACAAGTGGAGAAGGAATATAAGAAGACCTTCCCACTCACAATAGCCTCAAAAAAAAAAAATACCTGGGAACAAACCTAAACAAAGATACCAAAGATCTCTACAACAAAAATTTTAAACCCCTGAAAAAAGATATTGAAAATGACATCAAAAGATAGAAAGACCTCCCATGTTCATGGATTGGAAAAATTAATATAGTAAAAATGTCCATTTTACCCAAATTGGATTTCCTCTTAAATTCTTATTCCCTTACATTGTTTCTGTCAGATATTTGGCCATAGCAACAATAAAACTAACACAGCAGCATTAGATTAGGGGTTAGGANTGAAACCCTGTCCAAAAGGGGGGAAAAAAGCACGAACAATTTGAAATCAAGAGTATTAGACGTGCAGGATGAACTCAGAGGATAAAAGACACACCTGGATGGGTGTGGTGGACAGCATGGTATCCAAGCACAGTGGGAGGGGCAGAGGCCAGGTGATCTCTGTGAGTTCAAGGTATAATTTCAAGACCAGCCTGGTCTCAGAGTGAGTTCATTCCAGGCCCTTTGGGGCTACAAGGAGACCCTGTCTCAAAAAAGACGAAAGACAAAAATAAAAAAAAACAAAATAAACCCCCACCAGAGTCTGAAGGCTCCTATGTTGTCAGTATTGTAGTGCAAACTTTAGCATGGTAGCTGTCTTCAGTTACATAAATTTCTATGGTCAACTATCCTTCAATTATACCCATGGCTGTGTCACCTTTTAAAATAATCTCAGTATCTGCTCCAGAAATGCAATACTAAGCATTTTGTAGTTAAGAGTTTAAATGATAATTATTTGTTTGGAGGCAACAAAAGGATTTATTTATTTTATATATCTACAACCAAAAATATAAGCAATATCTTTTTAAAAATATCAAAACAAGATTCAAGTTTATCTCTAAATGCATCTTTTCGCTGTAGGGTGAAAGGGTGTTTTTTTTTCTAAGTCTTTTTATCAGGTACTTACCATTACCTCTCCATCTTGAGTTTTCACCTGTTATATGTATTCAGTCATAAACTATGACATTTATCCAATCCCTACTCCACTTTTCCAAAAATTTATTGCCCAGAATATTTCACTGTGTAAATGTACGAGAACATGAAAGTACTACTGTATTGTTGCAATTTATGGGCAATGCTGTTTTCCCTTTCCACCAAAAATTATTTTATTCAATTGCCAAATGTCCAAACATTACAACTGTAGATAATATATTGTCGTTCTTGAAACATTTTCTAGCTTTCCAAAAAATGCTGGTGTGTGGGGTGTGCTCAATACCAAAGCCTACGCTCTTTTTTTTTTTGGTGGGTGCTTTAAAAAAGAAAATTCTATTTATATGCAATAGAAGGAAAACTAAAAACTAACCTTTCCCTACTCTCTCATTAAACATTCTTCAGTAAATAATGCATTTTAGTAGATTTGCCTCATTGTAATACATAAAGGCACAAACTTCTCTGAGTTTTTCTTTTCCTCAAAGTTTTGCTAATTCCTCTAACTTTCAATCTGTGAAGAGTCAGAAAAAGCAATCCTAGGACCTTTATCTAAGTATTTCATTCTCCCCTCCTCCACATTTTGAAGAACTACACATTACCTTTCGTAATGGCAAGAAGCCTAGGATTAAGAGAGACTGGGCTCCCAACTAAGAAATCAGCAAGAAGCCAGGTGTGGTGGGCGTGCCTTTAATCCAAAGCACTTGGGAAGCAGAAGGCAATGGGGTCTTGTGAGTTTTTCAAGGCCACCTGGTCTACATAGGTGCCTCAAGGCCAGCTTAGGACTAAAGGGAGACCCTGTCTCAACAATAACCAAAAAAAAAAAAAAAAAAAAAAAAAAATCAGCAAGAGTGCTACTGACCAATTGGCAAGAGTGCTACCGACCAATTGGCAAGAGTGCTACCGACCAATCGGCAAGAGTGCTACCAACCAATCCTTTAGAAAAGACTGAACAGGTGAGAAGGTTGAAGGATGAAAATAAATAAAATCAAGGAAATAGCACAGCCACTTTTATAATAATTTATAACTGCTTGTAATATTTACTGACTCTTTAGAAATACTTAATCCTACCACTAAACAAAGAAAGACCATGTTCTAAGATTTAGTCCTTTATAAGTCCAAATGCTACGGCTGTGCTTTTTGTTAAGAGGTCAAGTGTTGTATATTAGTAAAACTAAAATTTGAGCATTGATTTTTCTGCCTAAAAACAAAAATCAATGTTCTCTCTATAATTTAAAATAGACATGGCATTTGCCTCCAATATCCTTGAATTGTAGCTTGCTTTGTCACCTTGTTTAAAAGCACATTCAACTACAAGGTACTGCATTTTATTGATTTTGTACCTATTATAAAGTCTGGAAAGTACTAACTAAGGGTTCTTTTACAATGAAATATGGGACATAAAAATATTATTATGAGCTGCTAGCCTCTGCTGTCACTGGAATGCTTAAAACATAGGTATTATAGGTATCTGGACAACTAGAAAGAGCAGTTGAAGGGAGATCAGTCTTTCTCATTGTCTATTTTTCCATTTTCTTTTTGAAAAAGGGTCTTGCTAATCCAGGTTGGCCTTGAACTCACCATCCTCATACCTCAGTCTCCTGAGTACTGGTTAAAGTGTGTGTCATCATGCCTGATGAGATACTTATTAAGCTTGCACTGGCTGATTAGGTTATTAAAATGTCACATTTATAATTATGATATACTATCAGTACTAGTTGGAAACTCTAAAAACTAATTGCATTAGATTATTTTTCGCATTTGGATCTAGAGGGCTGCCACAATTTCCACTCTTTTTAAAGATATTTTGTTTTTATTTTATGTGTACGAGTTATTGCTTGCATGTATGTTAGTACACCCATGTCGTGAAATGCCCATGGAGGTCAGAAGAGGGTGTGAGATCCTCTAGAACTGGAGCTATGAACTGTTGTTAGCTGCCATGTGGGTGCTGGGAATGGAACCCCGGCCTTCTGCAAGAGCAGGCAGTGCTCTTAACTGCTGAGCCATCTCTCCAGCCCCCACAATTATCACTCTTAAGGGTACTGCACTGAGATTTTGTTGCTGCCTTTACAATAGCTACAGAGGACAAAACCACTTTGCATTTACTTAGCAACCTTATAAGGATAGAAGAGAAATATGACCAATATATCAGGTTTATGGTAAAAGAAACATTTTATCTCTTATAGTGTTTGATAGAATGTTACATTATTGTTAAAACTCATTAAAGTATGCACTCAAAATCTATGAATTTAATTATAAATTTAAGCTTAAAAGTTAACAGGAAAAATAAAATTTTGGCTGAAAAATGTTAGCACTCTTTTCTTTTTTTTCTCCTCTCCTCTCCTCTCCTCTCCTCTCCTCTCCTCTCCTCTCCTCTCCTCTCCCTTCCCCCCCCAAGCCACCCCCCGGTCTCCTCTCGTGTCCTCTCTGCGTCCTCTGTGTGTCTCGATGTCTTTCTTTTCGAAGAATAGAGTCTATAGTCTGTAACCCAGCGCAGAATGAAACTACTAAGAGATTCGAGGCTGCCCTCAAACTCAACAACAGCGCCTCTTTTCGCGTGCGCTCCTCAATACGGCAGTGATTGGTGTAGAATAGCTGCTTGCGCCTAGATGTACTCGGAATTATTTGGGTTTGGCGTTCTTGTTGTTGTTTTTCATTTGTGCTAACAATTAGTTTCTACAATCATTTTAGCTCTTTGAATTTATTTAGCTTTCTGTGTGAATGTGTATGTAGTTTTGCATGCCATAAGCCGCGGTTCAATCTCAAAGGCCAACTTGCAAGATCCGGATCTCCTCTTTATTTTTCTTTGATTGTTGTGTTTCATTTGTGCNTCTGCAGTGTTGAGACTGTTGTTTGTGCTTGTTTGTGGAGTAGTTGAATAAAATTGGGCAGAAACACACACACACACACACACACACACACACACACACACACACACAAATGACAAACTGTTCTGGCCTCAAGGAATATCTACCAAAAGTTGAGCAAGTCTAGAGATGAGGTTTTAAGTTATATGACAGAGAAATTCAGAAGAGGGAAAATAAATGTGGGCTGTAAAAATTTGTTGTAGAAAGAGTCTTGTGAGGGGGAAGGATAAGATTTAGATAAGAGAATCTAAAAGGCAGGAAAAGGATCTGGGGATGTGGCTCAGTTAATCCAGTACTTGCCTAGCATGCACAAACCCTTGGGTTTAATCCCTAGCACTGAGTAAACTGGACATGGTGGTAAATACATGCCTGTAAATCTCAACCATCAGGAGGTAGAGGCAAGAAGATGAGAAGTTCGAGGTCATTCCTGATTACAGAGTAAATATGAGGCCATTCATCTTGAGATACATGAAACCCTGTCCAAAAGGGGGGAAAAAAGCACGAACAATTTGAAATCAAGAGTATTAGACGTGCAGGATGAACTCAGAGGATAAAAGACACACCTGGATGGGTGTGGTGGCACATGCCTGTAATCCCAGCACTTGGGAGGCAGAGGCAGGTGGATCTCTGTGAGTTCAAGGTATAATTTCAAGACCAGCCTGGTCTACATAGTGAGTTCGAGGCCAGCTGGGGCTACAAGGAGACCCTGTCTCAAAAAGACAAAAGACAAAAAATAAAAAAAAAACAAAAATACCCCACCAGTCTGAAGGCTCCTATGTTGTCAGTATTGTAGTGCAAACTTTAGCATGGTAGCTGTCTTCAGTTACATAAATTTCTATGGTCAACTATCCTTCAATTATACCCATGGCTGTGTCACCTTTTAAAATAATCTCAGTATCTGCTCCAGAAATGCAATACTAAGCATTTTGTAGTTAAGATTTTAAATGATAAATATTTGTTTGGAGGCAAACAAAAGGGATTTATTTATTTTATATATCTACAACCAAAAATATAAGCAATATCTTTTTAAAATATCAAACAATAATATCAAGTTATATCTCTAATGCAATCTTTTCTGTAGGGTGAAAGGGTTCTAAGTCTTTTTATCAGGTACTTACCATTACCTCTCCATCTTGAGTTTTCACCTGTTATATGTATTCAGTCATAAACTATGACATTTATCCAATCCCTACTCCACTTTTCCAAAAATTTATTGCCCAGAATATTTCACTGTGTATGTACGAGAAATGAAAGTCACTACTGTATTGTGCATTTATGTCAATCTGTTTTCCTACTTTCACCAAAAATTATTTTATTCAATTGCCAAATGTCCAAACATTACAACTGTAGATAATATATTTCTTCTTGAAAACAATTTTCTAGCTTCCAAAAAATGCTGTGTGTGTGTTTGCCTCAAATACCAAGCCTACTCTCTTTTTTTGTGGTGCTTAAAAAAGAAAAATGTCTATTTATATGCATAGAAGGAAAACTAAAAATCTACCTTTCCCTACTCTCTCATTAAACATTCTTCAGTAAATAATGCATTTTAGTAGATTTGCCTCATTGTAATACATAAAGGCACAAACTTCTCTGAGTTTTTCTTTTCCTCAAAGTTTTGCTAATTCCTCTAACTTTCAATCTGTGAAGAGTCAGAAAAAGCAATCCTAGGACCTTTATCTAAGTATTTCATTCTCCCCTCCTCCACATTTTGAAGAACTACACATTACCTTTCGTAATGGCAAGAAGCCTAGGATTAAGAGAGACTGGGCTCCCAACTAAGAAATCAGCAAGAAGCCAGGTGTGGTGGGCATGCCTTTAATCCCAGCACTAGGGAGGTAGAGGAAGGTGGATCTCTGTGAGTTTAAGGCCAGCCTGGTCTACATACCAACTTCCAGGTCAGCTGGGGCTACAGGGAGACCCTGTCTCTAATCCCCACCCCTGAAATCACAACAGTGATTTGCAGGGCTAGGAAGATGGCTCAGCAGGATAAAGTGCTTGTCACATACCCAGGATGACCTGACTTCAGTTCCAGGAGCCTATGCAAAAAGCCTGATGCAGTGCTGCACACTTGTAAACATAGCAATTGTAGGCTGAGACGGGAAAATCACCCCGACACTCATGGGCAGCTAGCTTGCAGTACATGTTGTAGCAGCAAAGGTGAGAAAGACCTTGCTTCAACAAGACAGAAGGCAAGAACTGACTCCAAGAAGTTATCCTTTGACCTCCACATGCAAACCATGCACGTGAGCACACACACACCATGCACATGCAAAAATCTAAAACTCATAAGGGTTTGTAATTTAATCCCAAGTATAATGGGAAATGAGTAGCAACCAACATGCCTTTGAAAATGTTACTTAAATTTCACATTATTTTACAGTGTTTTAAGAGGGGAAATTATTAACAGAGGTTATGACTTCATCTGGATCTTAGATGACCTCATCAGTCACATTTTCTTTATTTGGAATTTACAGTACCAGATAAAGAACAGGCTTTCTTATTTATAAAACATGTAAAATAAGACTCATTAGGATTACCAGTATGGTCATAAATGACACAATCTAATTCATCCTTAGACAAAGTTCTCCTGTTTTGAGACATATGTGAGCATGTGTATATGTGGCAGAGTAAATTAAACATACATTATACTTTAATGAGTAACTATGACAGAGTAAATTAAATGTACATGTACACTTTAAGAAATAACTAGAGCAAGTCAGTTATCACCACACAGATCTAAAACAGAATACTGTCAGTACCTCAGAAACCCCTACGGTTTGATTTTTTTTTTATAAAAGAGCATACCTAGTACTTATAATGTGATAATTACTCATATAAATGTCAAGGGAAACCATGTGACCAATCTTTTTATAGGCAAAAGGAATGTTCCCTTAAGTCCATATTTAATTTCAATATGGAAATTGAGTATGTATCAACTTGAAATCTAATTCACATTTTCACACAGAGACATGTTATCTCTAAGCTATTAATTTTTAATTAAGAATATATATCAGGTATATAAAAACTAGAGGACTTAAGAAAAAATGTATACATTTTCATAAACTGCATGAAAACAAAAATATTAATAGCTTTTGTATAAAAGCATTTAATTAAATTAAAAACAAAAACATCCAAAAGTTTAATATCTACTTCATTCTGTATTTCATTAAACAAATTAGGTAAAACAAGATGTATTTCTGTATGGATTCAAGTATATGCTTAACTCTCAATAAATGTTAAAAAATAAAATATGAATTAGGTCACTCACATCATTTGAGCCTATTTAAAATTTTATATTACAGAAAATGACATGTCACTGATTCATGGCCTTTTACAATATAAAAAAACCTAAGCCTATGAAATTGAGATTCTTTTAAATATATATTAGCAACAAACTACCAGAGAACAACAAATATAGACAGAGAGAATTCAATGAACATATTTTAAAATAAAGATTTTTATATAAAAATTAGGTTATCCTCTATGGAAAATTCTACAGCTCTTTTGCAAATGCATTTGAAATTAAAAAGCAGGGATTTAAAATATAATAAAGTTAATATAAAAATATACTAAATGTGGCTACAATTAAATGGACAACATGGATGATAATAACATTTTAAGTATCATTCTTAAACTGGAGTGCAGCAACACCTGGTCACATGCCCTTTAATCTATGCATATGATGGATGGCCCGTTAAGGGCGTGTCTGGAACCATTATAACTGGTAGTAGCTGAAGGCAGTCAGGCCATTATTTCTATTTAATGGATGAGACAGTATGGGAACAAAGTCTTCAGGAGCATTTTAAAACAAGTGCCTAGAAGGTTTACATTTATGTCCAAAGTAATATCTATATTCTGGCATTTTCTATGCTAAATTCATTGAGAAGAGAAAAAAGCTAGCTATAGCAAGAACTATGTATTACTAAGTAAAACTTCTGATTCAACCAATAACTAGAAAAATCTTCCCATATAAGTAGAGAAGAATGTCCAACTAACCATTCGATGGTCCATGTCTGAACTCTTGCTCTTTAGGGGTTGTGGGAGAAGCAAAGGAGTCCACGTGACACATTCCAGTTGTTGGAGAAAAAGCTGCAATGCTTTTCTTCCTCGAGATTGTTGAAGGATCAAATGACTAGAAATAAATAATTTTGAAGGGAAGTACTTATATTTGGATACAGAACTTTGAAAATAATCTTAAATAGCTCAAGAAAACTCTAATACTACTTTCTTTGCTCTTTTAAGATTTTGAATGCAATTAATTATCTTCAAAGTGAACACTATCATTTCAAATGAGGTAACTACTTCAGATCACTACAATAATCAGGGCATCTCAATGTGAGATTTATGAATATCTGACATTAAACATTACTAACTGCTGAGATATGTCCCAACAATTTTAGAGATAAGGACAAGTGTGTCTTCACTGTTCACATAAGAGTCTAATGATGTGCTCAGACCAGGAAACCCCTCAGAGGAGGTTATCACTAAGATCACAGCACAGAGGAAGGATCAGTGTTCTCCTCAGCCTACCCAGTTTACTGACCGCACCTTACCTTAACCAAAACGGTGTCCAAACTCTTGAGTCTGGCATTTGAGCCCTCCAAGAACTCAACTACACTTTCACTTTCTGCAGCTTCTTCCTCTGGAACCCTCTAGGTAGTGTGTATTTTTGGGTAACATTTTATATTTTTTTCTAATCCATTAGAATTTGTTCCTGAAAATGATTTCTTCGTTTTTGTGCCTTGTAGAAGTAAAAATATAGTAAGGAATGAATGACTTAAGCGAGGTGCCACACTGCTCTGCTCAGGATGTACATTTGTGCACTAGCTTATTTACGAACCAGTGCCTATAACTTCAGCTACTAGGCTATGCACATTTGGGTGTCCTAGCTTTCTATGGTCTCAGTTTGGAACATTATGTCTTCTCGCCCCCAAGACCTACTTTATTTTAAGTTTATGTCTCCAAGTCATGATCTACTTTCTCCAAATATCCATCATCACATTGTTGACTGCTCCTCAATTCCCCGAAGCCGAGCTTTCCATTATGCTTACTGATCACCCAATTAATCTGTATAAGGAAACATAACAGGATGCTTGGGAGATGGCTTAGTGGATGAAGTACTTGCCAACCAAGCAGGAAGACCTGAATTCAGGTCCCCAGAACCCACATAAGACCAGACTCTGTAGCAGCCATCTGTAATCCCAGCATTCTTCTGGTAAGAGAGAAGCAGAGGCAGGAGAACCCGGCAACCATGAGGACCCAAGTTCAGATTCCCAGACACAGCAGCATCTGTACTCCCTGCTCCTCTACAGGAAGATGAGGGTGAAGACAGAAGAATCTCTGGAAGCTTGTGGGTCAGCTAGCCTGGTGAATGCAGCAGAGAACAGGAGACCGTTTCAAGCAATGGGAAGGCAAGGATCAACATTGAAGGTTGCCTTAGACCTTTCCACATACACCATGGCATCTCCACATACACACACATGAATACGCATACATAACACACTCATATACATACATGAATACGCATACACACATACACACACATACACACACATGAATACGCATACACACATAACACACACATACTTGTGAGAATGAAACTTTGTGTATGGCTTGAAGTGAGAACTTTTAAGACCTGTCCTGGGAGATCTCCAGTTATCTGATATCTCTGTGGGCATTCAGAGTTATCTGTAGCAGGAAGATTTGGGATATTACAACGATTCTTGCTTCGCTCTATCTCTGCAAAGTTCCAGGCCCCTTCCCTCGAGGCATTGAGCAAAATGTCACACCTCTAGTTACCTGTTGCACAAACCGGAGCTCTGCAGCCCCCCCAATTAGAACCAAGGTGGCTCACCCCTCCCTTCCGCCTGCTCCCCACTTCCTTGCCCAGAGCACAGCAGACTTAAATATATAGACCTCACTGACAGAAAATAAACGGAGTTCCTATCCTCCCTGGCTCTCCATGTGCGTGTGAGTCCATTCATTTCCTCGGGTGATCTCCTGCGGTTTTCCCTCCCCAATTCTTGCGGAGCGTAGCCTAGAGACTGTCGGCCTGCAGGCAGGAGACAAGTCTTGTTGCTGAGCCAAGAAGGGAAGGACAGTGTGTGGAATGCAGTCACGCATGACACAAAGACATTGAACAACAACACATACTCACACGTGAATACGCATACACACATAACACACACACGTGAATACGCACACACACATAACACACACAGGAAAAGGTTAAAAACACAAACACAGGATCATCCAGAATTTTTATATTTTTCTTTTACAGAGGACATGTATTCTGGGAAGCATTTTCAGTCCCACAGGCTGACACTATGAATCGGTCAAAAGACTTACGGTTTCTTTCTCAGTAATCTCTGAAATTTCTCTATATACTAAACACAACAGAGAAACTGGATTATTTTGTCTATAAGACTGCTTCCACCTGAAATGCTATCAAAAAGGTCTTGGGGGGACTTATCTTGTATATGTTATTCTTAGAGGTAATAATGCATGAACTTATTTTATAAACTCTTGAACTGTGTATTGCCATGTAAAATATGTATTCAGGCCAACCATCTCTTTAAAAAGTTTGCTTATGGGGCTGGAGAGATGGCCTAGCGGTTAAGAGCACCGACCGCTCTTGCAGAGGACCCGGGTTTGATCCCCAGCACCCACATGGCGGCTGAGAACCGTCTGAAACTCCAATTCCAGGAGAACTCCAGTTCCAGGGGAATCCGACACCCTCTTCTGACCTCCGCGGCATTGCACGACACGGGTGCACACACTTGCATGCAGACAGTACATTCATAAACATACAGAAATAAATAAAATAAATAAAAAAAGAGATTTACATTATAACAACATAGTTGCTTTCAGATAAAAATATATAACAATAATGTTGTTCAGCTTGCCTTTCAACTGGGGATTTGGTATTAGCATCCACAAATGAGGGAAACCATTTACCACTTGTATTTCTGGCTGTGTTACTTCACTTAGCATAATGGCTACAAGTTCCATCCATTCACCTGCAAAGTTCATGATGTCATCTTTCTTTACCTCTGAATAGTACTCCATTGTGTAGATGCACCACATTTTTGNCTCCTCTCCTCTCCCTTCCCCCCCACTCCACCCCCCGGTCTCTCTCTGTGTCTCTCTGTCTCTGTGTGTCTCGCTGTCTTTCTTTCAAGATAGAGTCTTATTCTGTAGCCCAGGCCAGAATGAAACTCACTAAGAGATTCAGGCTGGCCTCAAACTCAACAACAGTCCTCTTTCCTGCAGCCTCCCAAGTGCGGGGGTAATTGATGTGAGCAACTGTGCTTGCCTAGATGTACTGGAATTTTTGGTTTGGCGTTTTTGTTGTTGTTTTTCATTTGTGCTAATTAGTTTTCTACAATCATTTTCTCTTTATATTTATTTACTTATCTAGTGTGAATGTGTATGTGTTTGCATGCCATAGCCGGTTCATCATCAAAGGCCAACTTTCAAGAATCGGATCTCTCTTTTTCACTTTTTGTTGTTGTTTTTCATTTGTGCTAATTAGTTTTCTACAATCATTTTCTCTTTACATTTATTTACTTATCTAGTATGAATGTGTGTATGTGTTTGCATGCCATAGCCGGTTCATCATCAAAGGCCAACTTTCAAGAATCAGATCTCTCTTTCTCACTGTGAGGATTCCAGGGGTAGAAAACTGTTCATCAGTCTTGGCTACAAGTAACTTTACCAGCTGAGCCATCTCACAGCCACATCCTCCATTAATTTTTAAGATGCTAACCTATTAATTTTAATATTAAAGATATTCCCAGCCAGGTATGATGGTACACGCTTTTAATCTAGCACTCCAGAGGTAGAAGCAGGCAGATCTCTGTGAATTCAAGGCCTCCTTAGTCTACATAGTTAAGTTCCAGGCCAGATGGGGCTACAAGGAGACCCTGTCTCAAAAAAGACTAAATAAATAAACAAATAAATAATTCCTAGCACCACAAAGCATGTATTATTATTCTATTACTATCTAACACTAACACTGTAATTTTTATGAAATATTTTCATAGCTATTTCTCTCACATTTTCATACATCCTTTTATTTTTCAGAATGATGAAGATTCTACTCTATATAACTCTGAGAGCACATATGGATGGTCACTATCTGAGAGACACATATTGATCATCCCACTTTTTTTTTGGTCTTTTTGAGACAGGGTCTCCCTGTAGCTCTGGCTGTCCTGGAACTCACTCTGTAGACCAGGCTGGCCTCGAACTCACAGAGATCCACGTGCCTCTGCCTCCCAAGTGCTAGGATTAAAGGCGTGCGCCACCACGCCCGGCATTTATTTATTTCTGTATGTGTATGAATGTACTATCTGCATGCAAGTTTGTGCACCCATGTCGCGCAATGCCGCGGAGGTCAGAAGAGGGTGTCGGGTGCCCCTGGAACTGGAGTTCTCCTGGAATTGGAGTTTCAGACGGTTCTCGGCCGCCATGTGGGTGCTGGGGATCAAACCCGGGTCCTCTGTAAGAGTGCTCTTAACCGCTAGGCCATCTCTCCAGCCCAACACCAATCACTTTCTAATCCCAACAGTGACACGTGGCTTGCCTCCACTTGAACTTTTTTTTAAAAAAATTTTTCCCATTTGAACTTTAAACATATTAAGTGTATAACATATATATTTACTTCTTTTGCTTAACATGTCTTTGAGATCCTTTGTGCTGGTGTGTATGTTAATAGTGTACTGTTTCATTACTGAGTAATATTCTTTTATTTAAATATGCCATGATTTGCTCTCCCATTTTATTGTTTATGTATGTGTGAGTTGCTTCAAGTTTGAGATTATTATGAATGAAGTTGCTAAGAACACTCTTCTACACAGCCTTTTATGTATCTATGATTTTGCTTCGTGGGGTATCTAAAAGTGTAATTACTAGGTTATAGGGTGGATATGGGTTTAATTTTATATATGTAAAATAAAAGCTTAACAGTTTTTCAAAATCTATATATTACTTTAAATCCTCATCAATATATGAGTTTCAATTGTTCCACATTTTTATTAACCATAGTGTCTGTCTGTCTGCTTGCTTTAGCCATGCTAGTGGGTATTAAAAAAAGTCATTTTATTTTGTTTTCTTTCAACAGCTATTGTAGTTGGGAGAAAAATCATATCCCTTTGGGATTTTAAATCCTTTGTCTGATAATCAATGTCTGTAAACTTTTCTATGTGCTGATTATCTATTTAAATATTTCCTTTTGGGGATGGAGAAATGGCCCAGCAGTTAAGAACACTGGCTGCTCTTGCAGAGGAGCCAGATTCAGTTCCCAGCACTCACATGGCAGTGAACAACTGTCTGTAAGTCCAGTTACAGGGGATCCAATGCCTGGCTTTTAATTTTCATTTTTTAGTGTGTATATGATATGGGCATATGTGTGAAGGTCAGAGAACAACTTTGTGGAGTTGGATATCTCCTTTTAAAAAAAAATAAAATTTTAGCCAGGCGTGGTGGCACACACCTTTAATCCTATCACCTGGGAGGCAGAGGCAGGTGGATCTCTGAGAGTTCAAGGCCAGCCTGGTCTACATAGTGAGTTCCAGGACAGCTAGGGCTACAGAGAGACCCTGTCTCAAAAAGACAAAAAAAAACCTTTTTTGTATTTATTATTATTTTTTACATGTATGAGTCTACTGCTTGCATGTATGTTAAGTGTACCCATGGGCAATGCCTGAGGAGGTTAGAAGACGGCACTGGATCCTCTGGAATTGGAATTATGGACAGTTGTTAGCCACCATGTGGGTATTGGGAATTGAACTCAGGCTGCAAGAGCAGCCAGTCCTCTTAACCACTAAGCCATCTCTCCAGCCCCTTCTTTTATCTTTATATGGATTCCACAGATTGAACTCAGGTCACCAGGCTTGTGGCAGGTGTCTTTTACCTGCTGATACATCTTCCTGGCCCAAGACCTGGTTTTAGTAGACTAGTAAAATGACTTTGTCTTCTGGGCTGGAGAGATGGCCTAGAGTTTAAGAGTGCCGACTGCTCTTACAGAGGACCAGGGTTGGATCCCCAGCACCCACATGGAGGCTAAGAACCGTCTGAAACTCCAATTCCAGGAGAACTCCAGTTCCAGGGGAATCCGAGACCCTCTTCTGACCTCCGAGGCATTGCATGACACAGGTGCACAGACCTACATGCAGACAGTACATTCATACACATAAATAAATAAAATATTTTTTAAAAAATGACTTTGTCTTCTTTTACTGGAAGACTATGAATAGGAAGGTGGTATAGATAGGGTATAGCCTGGGCCAGAAGAGGAAGCCAGGATTAGAGGGCACATCTAAGGATCTCTTCTACAAAACTCTTAATTCCAGGGAATACGATTTGCTTCGTAAGTCAGATTCATCCTTCACTGAGATTCACTGTGCTTGTCATGCACAGACTCTGTGAGTGTGTGTGTGTGTGTGTGTGTGTGTGTTTAAAATCTGAGTTGGTAAATACAGTGTTTTAGAATGATGGTTGAAGGTATAAGAAATACCTGGTATCTGGTATAGAAAAATCAACCATAGCCAGGCCTGGTGGCACACACTTTTAATCTCAGTTCTCAGAAGGCAGAGGCAGGTGGATCTCTGTAAGTTCAAGGCCAGCCTGGTCTACATTGTGGGGAAAAAAAAAAAAAAGAAAAAAGAAAAGAAAATCAACCATCAAATACACACATCTTATAGACAGTCCCCAGAAACAAATGTGTAAAATATGGATAAAAATACTTAATTTTTCAAAGTTGTGGGCTTTTGGGGTCTAAAAGGATCCATTAGTGAAGGTTTTTTGAAATATCTGAGTGAACTCAGTCTCCTAACCTGCTACAGAGGTAAATGTGATATGACAGTAGCTAAGGGGGGGGGGGTCACTGACATATTTTAAGACCACTACGAAGCCGGGCGTGGTAGCGCACGCCTTTAATCCTAGCACTTGGGAGGCAGAGGCAGGTGGATCTTTGTGAGTTCAAGGCCAGCTTGGTCTACAGGGCGAGTTCCAGGCCAGCTGGGGCTACAGGGAGACCCTGTCTTGAAAAGACCAAAAACAAAAAACAACAAAAAAACCCCACTACGAACTCCTTCCTGAGCGCAGCAGGACAAATGCAATGGACACCCTGAGGGATGTAAGTCTGAGCCTGGAAAGACGACCAGGAAGGAGATCAAAGTGTCTAGGGTGACAACTTGGGAACTTTTACACAGGTACACAAGCTACGCTAAGGAGTGGCTAGAAATCCCTGAACTAAGAGCATTTCAGACTTTCTGATTAGTTATGTTAACCTACTGACTTTGTAGAAATAAAAAGGGCCTCAAGGAGATGTTACTAATGGTTCTATGTTAACAGATTAAATAATTCAGATGAAATGGACAAATTTCCTAAAACACACAACCTGCCCAGATCATAAGTCAATGACAAGTAAAGACAATGAGTTAACATTCAAGATAATGGTTCAAAAGTACAGAACTGAGCCAGATATAACAGCATGTTCTTCTAATACAGCACATTATGTTTTGGGGGTGTTTTTGTTATTTTTTGAAACAGGGTTTCCCTGTGGCCCCAGATAGCCTGGAGCTCACTATGTAGACCAAGATGGCCTCAATTTCACAGAGATTCACCTGCCTCTTCCTCCTGAGTGCTGAGATTAAAGGTGCAGCACCACCAAGCCTGGCCCTGATACAGGATATTCTTGTGACACTGAGTACCTGGACACTCCCTTATCTGAAGAAAAAAGACAGATGGAAACTGCTGTAGTGAGTTGTGCCCCATGAACAGAATGGGCTCTGAGATGTCGTTCTTTTTTATTCATATGTTTCCAGCTCCGGACAGGAAAGAATACTATTTAGTTTCAAGTTGGACTACTATCTACCAAAATACCATTCTGACCAAAGAAACAGATGCAGAATTACAGTCACAGCTGCATTCTGCACAGAACAAGTTGGATAATGGTATTCTAATTGCTAATTACACATTTAATGCTTTTTTTTAAGTGCCATTGCAGTATTTTGCCACCTTTGTATAAATTTTTTTTAAAAAGCATCTAGGAATTATTTTAAGTGGTGATTTTCTATTTTGTTAAAACCAGCAAGTCTTCCAAAGAGAAATTCCATATAATGCTCATTTCTTAAAATGGTATTCTCATGGGATTTTCTTTTTAGGAGCCCACTTACTGATCAGCTGTTTAATTTATCTTCTCACCAATTTATTTGCATTTCAGATTAGTGAAATCCTAAGTATCTCAGATGTGTTTGTATCTGGATCCGTAGTTGATATGAAAAGGTAATTAGCTAACACATCTCAAGGGATGCGGACACTGGGAGTGTGCTATAACTAGATTTAGAAAAACTAATGCTATCAACACAACTTTATTCTTACTGTGATAACCAGAGTGAAATTTATTACACTATTAGTACTTTTTCATTTACTCTAAGCAAACATAGCAAATTATTATTTTTATATAAAAATGTTGCTGTTTTGATTATACTTTAATAGATTACAATATATCAATTAAAATACTACTATTGCTGGGCGTGGTGGCGCACGCCTTTAATCCTAGCACTTGGGAGGCAGAGGCAGGCGGATCTTTGCGAGTTCAAGGCCAGCCTGGTCTACAGAGCGAATTCCAGGACAGCTGGGGCTATAGAGAGACCCCTGTCTCAAAAAAACCAAAAAAAAAAAAAAAAAAAAAAAAAACCTACTATTATTCCATATTGCAGTATATCTGTGACAACCCTGGTCACATTGTTTTTGATAATTTTTATTTTTAGCAAGGTGAAATAGGCAAAAGTCAAAAGCACAATCTTAATCATGCAACCATAAAAATATTCATTTTTTTTCTTCCTCTCTCCATCTCTCTCCCGGAGTTTCTATAACCCAGGTGACTGTACAGCTGAGGAGGACTCTGAACTTCGGATCCTCCTGTCTCTACTGACCAAGTGTCAGGAATGTAAGGCATGTGCCGCCATGTCATCACAGTTCCCAAGTTTATACTTACATTTCCTTCAAACTGATCAAGTTTCAGTGATCTTTTAGCACTGCAAACAAAATATTTAAAGAAATTTTAGATTTGACATGTAAAATACATAAAGATTTTTATTTATTTTTACCAAGTTTTATATTGTTAAAGGCAAATACCACCTGAAGAAAGCAATTATTCATGATGATAAATTTGAGTTTGTTTTTATTTCATCAGTTTACTTTTAACAGCATATTTTAATATGGAATCTGACCTAAGTATTTAAATGGATCATTTCTTTATATATGTGGTTTATGTACATGAATTACCATAAAATTTAAACACTAAAGTGTTTTTTTGTTGTTGTTGTTGTTTTGTTTTGTTTTGTTTTTAGTGGTAGCACTAGGGTCTAAACCCAGGGCTTTCTGCTTGCTAGGTAGGTGTTCTACTCTCGGCCAAGTTTTTATCACTGAATATTTTAATAAAAAAATCAGTTGTCTGCATTAAAATATGACACCAGATGATAGTTACATGTATGAACCCATAGCATCTATGACACCATGCACAAGACCTGTGCAAACCCAAGCCAGATGGGGCCCAGCATGGCTGGGGGAGGTGGGCAGGAAGCCCCAGCCCTAGCTGAGGATCTATTGCCAACTGATGGATGCTGGGAGAGGGAGAGTCAGTTTATTTTACTGGTGAGGTAGACCCATGCGCAGGAGCACTTAGAAAACACAGATTAGACTCTATAGGCCTTAGAAAAAAGACAAATGATAATATAGGGTGTAAAGTGGGGGAGGTAGAAAGGTAGTAGAGAGGGGGTAGGGGATCTGAACATGATACAATACATTGTATGAAATTATCAAGTCAATAAAAATATTTTTATTTTTTATTATTTTTTTATTTTTTTTAATTTTATTTATTATTTTTGTATGTGTATGAATGTACTGTCTTCATGCAGGTTTGTGCACCCATGTCATGCAATGCTGCGGAGGTCAGAAGAGGGTCTCGGATTCCCCTGGAACTGGAGTTCTCCTGGAATTGGAGTTATAGACGGTTCTTAGCCGCCATGTGGGTGCTGAGGATCGAACCTGGGTCCTCTGTAAGAGCAGTAGGTGCTCTTAACCGCTAGGCTATCTCTCCAGCCCTAAAAATATTTTTAATGAGTAGGAAAAAATTATACATGTCAGCAAAATAATCTATATATCTTTAATGAAGACATTAAAAATATATCATTGTAGAAAAAGAGTAGTAAGTGTTAAAGGTATTTGTAAGGTGAAGAAGTTTTGCACTGTTCTAGCATCAAACTTGATTCAGTGCAAGCAGACTATGACTTAACTGAAGAACAGATGCTCCATGTCTTTATAAGTCCCCAATCCACAAGAAACTATTCTTTGTTTCCTTCACTAAACTGATTCAGGATCATGCCAGGCTCTCTCTGTATAAAATCTGTTCTGCTAAACTGGATGCCCAGCTGTTGGTGACAATTCTTAGAAAGGAAAGCTGAATATTTATAATACTTTAATTCGTACAGCTGTCTTCTAAAGAGCAGTCATCAACATTTTATTGAACCCAGACTAAATGCTCAAAGGAGAAAAGGTCAATGTAAATTAAAACTAGTTTTCCAAATGCAGCATTAAAAGTACTTTCTTGATTTCTGAGATAGAAATTATTTAAAGTATTAGAAAATTAGAGCATTATGCAAAAGATTGCACTATCTTCTGTTTTATAGAACTGCTCCTAAAAAAACCCATGAAATACTAGAAAATCACTACTCATAAGTAACTACTGATTTATAAACAGCATGAAAAAAAAAAGGATGGTCAATCTATGAAAATGACTCAACAGCAAAGAGCAAGTATAAAAATCTCTTAAGCCGGGCGTGGTGGCACACGCCTTTAATCCTAGCACTTGGGAGGCAGAGGCAGGCGGATCTCTGTGAGTTCAAGGCCAACCTGGTATACAGAGTGAGTTCCAGGACAGCCAGAATTACAGGGAGACCCTGTCTCAAAAAGACCAAAAAAAAAAAAAAAAAACTTAAAAGAGGTTACTTGATTTTCCTATATCTTCATTAACTAACCAGAACATTATTTCTTCAGATTAATTAAATTAATTTAAATAATTATGTCTTTAGAACTCAAATTATCAATTTTTAAAAATATTTTTTATTATTTTAACATTTTATGTGTATGAGGGTATTGCCTGAGTATACATAAGTGCACCCATGTCACATAATGGTCTCAGAGGTCAGAAGAGGGAGACAGATCCCGTGGAACTGGAGATATGCACAGTTGTTAGCCTTCATTTGGCTGCTGGGAACTGAGCCGGGGTGCACTGCAAGAGCAGCCAATGCTCTTCATTGCTGAGCATCTCTCCAGCCCCCTTCTAATCAATTTAATATGAATTCTCAATGAAACAGAACACAGGTATGAACAAATAAAAACAGTGGGTAATTTAAAATATATTTCTACTTAGCTTTAGAATCTATATCTCCCCGTTTAGGTTCAAGAGGTGTTCTGATTTTTATAGGACTTCAAAAGTAGAAATCGGGCTGGAGAGATGGCCGAGCAGTTAAGAGCACCGACTGCTCTTGCAGAGGACCCGGGTTCGATCCCCAGCACCCACATGGCGGCCGAGAACTGTCTTTAACTCCAGTTCCAGGGGAATCCGACACCCTCTTCTGACCTCCATGGCACTGCATGACACGGGTGCATAAGGTGAGTTCCAGGACAGCTGGGGCTACAGGGAGACCCTGTCTCGAAAAGACCAAAAAAAAAACCTACATGCAGACAGTACATTCATATACATAAAAAAATAAATAAAATAAAAAAAGAAAAGTAGAAATTAAAAACTAAAGTTACACAATACAGACTTTCTTATTCTTGGTTTTTAAATGCTTTAATACTATGTATTTTTTAAACAACATTTTCTTTAAAATTTTTATTTATTATTTTTCATGTGTATGAATGTACTGTCTGCATGCAGGTCTGTGCACCCATGTCGTGCAATGCCGTGGAGGTCAGAAGAGGGCATCAGATTCCCCTGGAGCTGGAGTTAAAGACGGTTCTTGGCCGCCATGTGGGTGCTGGGGATCGAACCCGGGTCCTCTGCAAGAGCAGTCGGTGCTCTTAACTGCTCGGCCATCTCTGCAGCCTGCTTTAATACTATATTTTAGAAGAACACAAAGCCTACCCTAATGAATAACTGTTCTAAACATTATTGCTGTACCATTGTTGTTGGCAGCCTACCACACAAACAATGTGTGCTGTACCACGCCCTAAGATGGCGCCGACTTCCTGAGTCGCTAGAACAACAACAAGCCGCTTCCCGCCGTTGCCTTTGCATTGGACAAACTGCGCATGACTACTACTCTCTGAGCCCGCGCCTTGGGCATGCTAATGAGGCATCAGGGCACTGCACCAATCCAGAGCATACACGAGCCCTCTAGACTGCTATATAAGCAGTGCTTCTGCCCCATTTCGGGGTCCTTCCACATAAGAGCTGTGCACAATAAATACTGCTGCAGAAGAATCCTGTTGTCCGCGTGAAGTTCTTGCCGGCGAGACTACAGCGCGGGACAAGTGGTGCCGAGAGCCCGGGACCAGGAACTTGCCATCGCTGGCGACGAGAGGACCCTTCACCTGTTGAAGAGGGTTCAGAACTGTGGCCAAGTAAGTTTTTCTTTAAGTTAAGTTCTGAGAGATATGCTTTTCTCTGATGATCTAGAGGGATTGGAAGCTTGCCTAATTATTTTATTGGCTGTTGTAATTGTCCTTGTACCATTGTTTACTCTCTCTTGCTGGGACGATCAAAACTGTAAAGAA